>JAECUM010000005.1:0-513545 GCA_016617855.1 Megalonaias nervosa
TATATATATATATATATATATATATATATATATATATATATATATATATATATATATATATATACACACACACAGAGAGAGTACAAATTCTTTCAACCTGCCAGCTGTGCAGCGGTGAGATCGAATGAAATATTAAATGAGGTGGTTGCTTAGGGAAAGTAAAATAAGTATATTGAGAGAGAGAGAGAGAGAGAGAGAGAGAGAGAGAGCAGATTCCACTTCTCGATCTTAGCGGCAACAACATAACTGGAAAACTGCTTTCCATGAAACTTACAAATATTTATAATTATCATAGGGAAAAATGGAAAGTTCAAGGAACGTTTGGGGCATTGTGTCGTATCTTTAATGAAGAAAGACCAATATTTTCTGGGACCAAAGGAAAGTGAATGAAATAGATACATGTAAAAACAGCAGGGGAAGGGAAGATATAATCTTCCGCGATTTTGCTCCCTTTCCGCTCTGAAAGGACCTCGAAAGTGATTCGATACGGGAGGTTTCTGTTGAACAGAATTGTCCATTACAGTAGGTTGAAGTGTATCTTACCTGTACCATCACTTTTAAAAAAGAAAAAAATTTTATCACAGCAATAAACAGGGTCGGAAGTCTTGTGTCAGAATTGTCGTAATCCAGTTTAGCACCAGAAACAAGCCATACATTGCCATCAGAACTCACAGAAAAAGTATTCTCTATACTAGAGTTGTATAAGACAAACTGCAAAGTAGGATCCACGTTTGGTGGGGTGACACTAAAAAGCAACTATGTACCTGTCTCATTTAGAGTACTTTGGAGCTCTTGATTTGGGACCTGGCGTCGCCCTCTGGGGAGCAAACGAGTGTCGGACGAAAGACTTGCTTCAGGTTCGAATTTTAATGGTGAATCTTGGGAGTTTTGGTAGTCTTTGTTTCAGAGACATTTTCTCTTTTTGTCTTAAATTTAACTTCGTCTATTTCTAACATAGAACTATTGGGGGATATCCACATGTTTGTATGACCTTTCCCGCCATAGACAGATTCTGCTGACACCGTCAAACAGTATTTCTTTTTCATGACAGAGCCCCTGGACTTTACAGAAAGCTCCAGGCGACCATCGATTTCGAAAGGAACTCTAAATTTTCAGAGTTCGTCCCCAGAAGCCTGTATAAAATTCCTTGTGAATTTCCTTCAGTTGTCTTTGCGAAAATGCTTTCAATTCCCAAAATTAATGGCTCGTCGGAATTGGGATGAAGGTAGCTCCTATAAACCGTCTTGGGGTAAGGCAAGCATCTCGACTGCATTTTTCGCATATATTGTAATAGTTTTTGAGACCAAGACAGACTTTAATCCTGAGCATTTGGAACTGTCTGATGTAATATGGAATGATTCATTGGCCGTATAAAACGGAATTTGACTTACTAGGAGCTCTTCGCATGAACCTACTTCAAATAAATTTGACATGACTAGATCAGATGGTGAAATGTCTGAGAGTTGACTGGTCGTCCTCTTTATAACAAAATAATTTTGTTATGACATGCCCTCTCCATGCTTCTTGTGGGATGATAATACTAAAATCCGAAAATTGAAACCCAGTAGTGAGAGAATTACACACCATGATGAACAACATCACCGTTATACAGAAAATGTTAGGAAACGTTTTTCTACCTGTAAACAGCACCATTTTGGTTTGGAAATTCACAGCTTATCAAATCTCAACCACTTGTTTGCCTTTTGCGGTCTCCTTTATACTAACAAACAACTCAACACGATTTAAGAATCTCTCTCTCTCTCTCAATAAAAACTTCGTTTATTTTTTTTAAATCTTTGTCCTGGCTATTTATGTTTGCAAGTGTGACGAGTCAGGTTGATAAAACCAATAAAAATGTTTGAATATGACGTTTGTTGTAGGTCCCGCCTGTAGAGACGGGGTAATACATAGATACCTGGGAAGCGCAAACAAAGAAAAAGAAGGAGCCAAAGTTCGGGACATAGATGCGTTGAGCATTAGAGATCTAAAAAGCGTAAAATAGCCAATTATTAAACCACCAAACATTTACCAAGCCAAAAATATTCACATACACTTTTGAATTCACCCCTTAAACATGTAATTGTAAAGTTGATGTTTTTAACCCGTAACATCAGTGACTACTACCTAGTATGGTTGTTACGCATGATCACATTGGTGTGATGACAGTGTGAAGTGTATTACATAAACTGATTGTGGCACGTTGTCTTCTATTATATTTTAAAAACATTTCTTTTTTTAGATTTTTTTTTTATATCTACGTCCTTACAAGACGCGCTTCTCCGAGCTCCCCTCTCCTCAATGGGGCTGGGCCACCAAAACCGAACCACTATTTTTCAATACCCCAGACCCCAGACCACCAAAACAGGATCAATGAAAGTTTTGTAGGGTAAGCCAAAACCCTTTCATCTTCGCTAGCAAAGGTTCCGATGTGATAGCTATGGTTCCGATGTGATAATCCGATCTACATCTTGGCGTATCGAGCAGATATTTCTGTGCTTCGGGTCTGTGAATTTCATCGGATGCGGAGGCAAGCCATCGCATGCAATCAAAATTAAGTTGTTCAAATTTGAACACTGTCCCTACGTGATCGAGACAAGGTGAGCACACAACTTCTATGGACTGATAAATAAGCAATTTTCCAGTGCCGGTCCGTGCCTGCACAAATAACTTTCACTCAAATACACCTGTAATGGTTTCCCTCTGGTACATAGTCATACAGTCGATGTTAAACTTCCAAAGTATCCTGTTTAGGTCAACTGTCTCCACCATTTTCGGCCAATGTACAATGCACCCTGCTATTGGTTACTGGGCATTACATAATAAGGGAGGCAACTCATAAAATACAATAGATGTTGCTAGGACAAAGCACCAATATATCTGTTTGATCCGCCAAGTTGTAGATAGGATTATTATATCGGAACCGTGGTTAGCAAAGATGAAACCCTTTTGGATCCTTATAGTTCCTCCCGATACCAGCAGCCCATCCACTCATCGCAATATACATTTAAATATTAGCTGAATAATGCTTGTTAACAGATCAATTACTGGGTTAACGTGGAGCATTTTTATAGTTTTTGGGCGAATCAAAACCTACTGTTACGACCCTGTGGTCATAAACCAACAGAAAGAAGGAAAACCAACAAGTTTTTTAAAATTTAACTAATAATTTAATTCTGTAAGTTCTAAAAAGAAAATTTAAAAGAAACTTAGAATATTGTAAGTATTGTGAATTAAATCCAAAATAATCCTAAAAGTTCTATCACATGTTCAAACAATAGTGTTCCGAATGAATTCCATGTTTTGAATGTGCTGATGTACCAATAACCTTGAATGTGTGTATGTGCCAACATTCTTGATGTACTACAATGGCACTGTCTAGAATGTCTTTAAAACAAAAACAATCCTAGGAAATAGGAATAAGAATAATTGTCAATTCTCTCTTTATATACATATCCGTGACTATAACGACCCCATGAGACCGCTCTGGTGGCCTAGTGGTTAGAGCGTCCGCTTCGGATGCGGGAGGTCGCAGGTTAGAACCCCGTCCCAGTCATATGAAAGACTTATAAAAATGATACTAGCATCTGCCTCGCTTGGCGCTCAGCATTAAGAGGTTAGTGTTAGGACTGGTCAGCCTGGTGTCGGGATAATGTGACTGAGTGAGACATCATGCTACATGTCTGCGGCATAATGATACAGTGCTAGACATCACTATAAACTGTCACACTGCAGACATCGTAGCGATATGACTGAAAAAACTGTTAAAGCTACATTAAAAATAAAAAATAAAAAATAAAAACGCACACACAAACACCACCCTATGTCGCAATTCATCTATGTGAGTGGATATTGTCAAAATACAATTCACCTGATCTATGTCGCAATAATGAATCATCGAATCAGGTTCATTATTAAGGCTCCGTTTAAAACTAGTAAACACTTATTTATAGCTCTATCTAAAAATAGGTATACAGTCATGGATCAAAAGTCAAACACACAACACAGATATACATAACAATATGATGTAAAGACTGTCATTTGTACATCAAATGTCATTTGATATGTTAAGTGTAAAACCTCAAGGTCTTAAATGCACTGAATTGACCGAGGGCGTTAACAGCAATGAAAAAAGTTTTAACATTTTTCTTGCTATGGTGCTTAAAGTCAACAATATTTTGTAGGATGATGCACATGTTATAAATGATAAGTTTTAACTTTCTGCTTCCTAAAAGTTATCAATAATTTGTAGTATGATGTACAAAATTGCAATGAAAACAGTTTTAACATCCTTCTTGTATGATGCCCACAGGACGGCCCACTCACCCTTGTTAGTGGAGCTTCTAAAACGCTGTTACTATGGGGACAAGGGTAGCAAGTTTCTTTGCTAAAAACTTGTGATTGATGAGAAAAAGAATAAAGGATCTTATCTTACAGTAATTAGCTTCTGTCATGTGTCAACCATTTGTATCACATGCACACTCTCTTTATCACATGTAGGACAAATCGACCGAAACCTCGGCCTAATAAAACCCTCTCACAGCAAATTGTAAGGCAGAGCATTAAAATACCAGATACTGAACAGTGAATAATGGAAACATACATGCAATAATTTATCCTAATATAGTTTTATAGACAGTTAATGTACAAAACAAGTTTTTATTATTAAGCAGTTAACAATTTATTTGTAACATACCCAGAGCATATTATGTACAATACATGGTTGGATCACCAAGTAGTCCACCTTGTAGTCGCCATCCAATGTATGTTCTTGTTATGTTGTGTTGCGCATATCTGTTTGTGCTGTCTTTCGTACGATAATGTTTTCACCATAAATGGATACAGCGTAGATTACCTATGAAAGCAGAGTTGGTCTGATCGAAGATGTAGCTTTTAACTGCGACTCGATAGGCTGACGCAGGGAAGGTGGCCAACACTTATCACAATTTAGAAGCGTCACTTATTTAACATCCAAAAAGCGAAATGTGCATGGATTGCTTTATTATTGACGCTGACTGTATTAACAACCATAAGGTTAATTATAGCGAGGGGCTGCATTTCTGGTGGCGACAAATAAAGATGCTGCAGCACCAGCTTCTGCAGATAAAACCGTAGCAAATGATGACATGGCACGTCATGCTTCCATTGTTCTTTATAAGATGCTAAGAAATGATGAGGAAACTGCATCGTTTACCCCAGACTTGATGTGAAACGCCTTCTTGCCCACCTTGGTCAGGTTTTTAGCCAGCTTTTCAAGGCTGCAGCTTATGGTCTGCATTCTGTCGATAACCTGCTGCTGCTCCAGCGAGAATGTCCTTCCTCGACATTGTTGGAAAAAGACATTGTTTCCGCCTCAGATGCGGGAGGTCGTGGGTTCGATCCCCGGCCGAGTCATACCAAAGACTAAAAAATGGTACTAACAGCTGCCTCGCTTGGCGCTCAGCATTAAGAGGTTAGTGTTAGGACTGGTCGGCCTGGTGTCAGGATAATGTGACTGGGTGGGACATTATGCCACATGTCTGCGGCATGATGCCCCAGTGCTAGACATTACTATAAACTGTCACACTGCAGACAATGTAGCGATATGACTAAAAAATTGTTAAAGCTACGTTAAAAATCTAAATCACACACGCACACTCCTCCACATTGTTCCAATGGCTCTCATGATGAGGTGCCCATCGTAGCAGCGGAAGTTGTGGAACGACACCGGCACTTTTATTTTCTCTGGGTAGATGTACAGCTTGAGGTTACATGCCTGGTGGGCTGCAACATGGTACTTGCCGATAATATAGCCATGGTCTCAACCTGTCTCTACCTATTGCTTTCCTAAAGACATATTAGTCTGATGCTATCTGGAAAAACTCTATATCACCTCTATTCTTGTAAATCTCGAATGGATTTTTAAAAAAAAAACTGCTTGGTTCATCCCACACACGAGGTTCTGGATGAAAGTGGTGAAAGCCTCTTGGCGTGGTGTAACATGGGTTCCTTGGAGACTCCATTGCAGTGGTCGACTATGTAGGAGAAGCTGGTCTGTGGTATTTTTTGTTATTTTCATTTGTATTGCTAGAAGAGCTTTCAACTAGCACATTCAGCATCCAGAAATCTGCAGAAATGATGTATGGAATGCACATATGGCGGTGGTGATTATCGAAGGCTAGAAGTACTTGCCCGACTCCAATAAGGACTCGTTTTTCGCCCATACAGCAGCAGTCTTTAGTGTTGGGTTTCAATAGGTCAGCTCAAATGAAGTTGTGAAGGCATTGGCAGCAGACATACCTTCTGTGATTGATGTTGTTGTGCTTGTATACGAGTGTTATGGTACTCAAGAAATACCATCTGGACCCTTGGACACGTAGTCATTCATGTGCCTTATTATGGCAGCATTAGCTTTGGCAGGCCTGCTGCTTGACCTCATCAATGCACAATATGGCAGTTCGGAAACAGACCATACTTTATTGATGCCTGCTAGCCCAGGTTCTTCATCGTAAATGTTTTCCAGGCCTGAATTCTTTGCTCGGAGCCTGAACTGGCTTCAATGGTCAATTAAACAATTTGTCACTTAGGTCGTCAAAGTTCATCTAAGGCATATATTTCCTTACATGCAACCTATAATTATGTTTTTGAACCTCCCACAGTTCTCTGAGCCATTTTAAATTGACAAATTCCTTTGTTTTCTATCCGTTTCAGATCCAGTGCCACACGAGTACCACCACAGCACATGCAGAGCCGATGATGAACACTAACACATACCCCACATATTAAGCACAGCTAGATCACTATAGTATATGCCAACACAGTTTTTCCTACACACTTCTTTACTCCCCCATTTAAGCCAAGCACACCTATACTTGCCCCTGCAGACCATGTCTGGATAAAGTGCTATACCAATTCATACATATTTCTTCAAAACAAAAAGCACATGCCACCTGTACATGCAAACCAACTAATTGTCAAGTGTCACCTCTTTCAACACAAAAAAATCCTAGTTAGTGCTAGCCCTTTGGGAAGGAGGCTCAGCTAAATGAATAAAGAGTGCTTTGGATCAGCCCTTTGGGGTGGGGAGAGAGGGAAATACTGGACTAGCTGGTCCAAAAATCCCAAAACAACAGTTTAAAGGCATGCTGGATGTCTGTGACCAGTTGGGGAGGGAGTTGGGGTGGGGTGGGGGTGGGGGTGCCTGGTGACTGAAGCAAGAGTACACCTGAAAGGTTCTGAGAGTTTTGAACTGGTCCCAACTCAGCCTTTCATATCCACTTCAGTTTTATTAATCATCAAAACAATGATTTAGGCAACTACTGAAATGAAGACAATGACAAATAGAAAAGATGAAAATACTACAACTGCAACAGCTGCTACTACTAATAATAATGAAAATGCATCTATTTCACTAGCTTGTAATGATTATTAGCTCTACTAGTGATAGATCTGGAGAGCTTATGTGATGCTCTGTTGTTCGTCTGTTAGCACACATTTGTTATTGCTATTTCACCTTAACATACTTGGAAGATTGCCATGACACTTTATATACACATTCATCTCAAGATGTAGCTTGTCCTAAATGAAAATGGTGCCACTTGTCCTAAATGAAAATGGTGCCACTTGGACATTCAATATGGGTGCAACACCAGTCACCTTGAAACTATTTTTATTATCACTCCTTCTGAATGGATGGTTATATCAACATGGGATTTTCATTGAAAGACATCTTATGCTGTCTAGTTGGTCATAAATGAAATTGGTGCCAATCTTATCTCCAATATGGTCATCACAACAGCCACATTGAAAATCTTATCACTGCTTCTGAATGAATGGTCTCGTCAGCATGGAGTTTTCACTGAAAAATATCATACGTTGTCTAGTTGGTCGTAGACGAAAAAGGTGCTGATCTGACTTCCAATATGGCTGTCACAATAGCTATCTTGAAAATATTTATATAGCTACTTAAAGATGGCTGGTCATATTGACATTGTACTTTCATCAAAAGACTTATGATTTCTGGTTGGACTGATATCCAATAAAGCCACCATGGCTGACATCTTAAAAATTGTGTTATCGCTACTACTCCAAAACGGAGTTATATAACATGGGTTTTCCACCAGAAGACATCATAAGTTGTCTTCTGGATCTTAAATGAAAAAGGTGCCAATCTGACATCCAGTATTTTCCACCACAGAAGCTAATTTGAAAATCTTATCTCTGAAGAATATCAGAAATGGTTTCAACACTCAGCAATGAAAAGCAAAAAATGATCTTATCTTGTAAATTCTTATTGGCAATAGTGTGTCAGTCCCACTGAGGAACATTTCTTTTTAGCGATTATAATAATTATGCATATTTGATATGATTGAGATCTCGCTTCAGTCTTGAATTTCATTTTCAGTCCATGCACGGAAATTACATCTTCCCTGAATTACAGTGATTTCTTTATTGCACTCATGATGCTTAAGGAGAAAAGTGTCAACTTATATTCACTGATTAAGTGATTTGTTTATATTTAAACTATATCAAACTTGACAAAGTGTGTACTGTAATTTGAAACTCAATGAAATTCTTTTCTCAGGTCATAATGATTGATTACTGTCTGAAAATTGGGGCAAACAGAATCAGAACTTACAAATAATTATTTGGCCAATATAATTAAATTGCAATGGCAAGTACAAACATGCAGGTTTCATGCATGTCAGAAAGACAAAAAAATAAAGCATTCCAATGACCAACATAAAATATACATCCCGAAAAAGGGATGCAAGAAAAACAAAGAAAAGGAAGCAAGAAGATTCTTGATGCAATTAGAAATTTGAATATGTTCATCACACTGTAATAGTTTGTTTTTGCTTTTTGGAGGGGACTTTTTGTTGTTTTGTGGGGTGGTTTGCAAAGGAGATCTCGCTTACGGATTGATTACTTCACTTTGCCTGTCACATTCTCACTCTGGCAGGTAAGTTGATGTTTAGATGTTATGGTGAGTGCTACACAGTTAAATAAAAATTAGGTCACTACAACCAATAATTCTCATTTCAAGGAAACTAATCCACATCTAATTACATAATTTTATGGGTGTGACATGAGGAGTTCTACAACCATCAGTGACAAGTGAAAACTTTATCACAATTCAATTTAGTATCCACTATGCCTCATGTTTAATAGTTCTCTTGAAATGAAAAATTATCAGATTATTGGAAACATACAAAGTGTGGTTTCAGTATATAAAAAGACTAGAAATTTTTTTTCAATTATGATCCCAAGGCATCTGAAAAGTGTCCACAAATATTTGTATAATTATATTGTACAGCTCAATTTACACTGTATGAACAGTGTGTGTGTGGGGATTGCTACGAAAGCTGTAAATATTCATTTATGAACACAGTTTTCTTCATATTATGAAACCAATGAATTGTCCTAAATTCCCCATTTTGAGGTTTACATAACATGAATGCATTAATTCCTTCAGGATTGATCTTAGTACCATTAATGTTTGTAAAATATATATATATATATACACACACACACATAATGATTAAGACTACGCTGTTGATATTTTATATTGAAAAAATTAAATGAGGTAAGAAGTCATCATAGCTCAGTTTGAAGAGTGTCAAGGTCGTAATTCAAGGGTCACTGGTTTGATAACTGCCCAGGCCAGCCTCAGTGTCCTTGAGAAAGGCAATAATGTGTTGAAAGTGCCATTAAAATTAGCAACAAAATAATGTATATTCTAATTTCAGATATTAGAAACAAAAACTTTACAAAAGCAAACTTGATGCTTATAACACGAAAACATAATCCAAATAATCATCCCATGCTGCAATGGCTGGTGAATGTATTCAGGAAGTAACCACAACATAATTATTTAGGTATGATATTATCATGCCACTTGACATGCCAAGTAGTTGTCTAAGAAGGCTGAGAGTTATATGTTTTTTACACAATACTTGGCATATGAAGTATTTGTTTGAAAAGGCCTGGGAGAAAGTTAGTACAGTACTTCGAACATGCCACCTGGCGTGTCAAGTATTTGAAAAAGCCTTGGAGAAAGTTAGCACTTTCAAGAAACTGAAATAATAGATAGGACTGTTTCCATTTGAAAGAATGTTTAATATAATAATAATCTGCCATTGGAAAGAATGCATAATGTATAAACGTCCATTGTTTGTTTATGCTATTTATAAGTGGAATAAGTGCACCATTCAAGAAAAAGAATCACTGAAAATAATTGGAAGCTAAGAGAATAATAACAGGTAAAAGCTAGAGTGCATCCCAGTACTTGATGAGGAAACCAGGTGGTTGAGCCTGAATTCTGAATGTCATGGGTAAATTGCTTACTAGGATTTTAAGTAATAGGCTTGTTAATTGGGTGGGAGATTTACTGAAACAACACAAGCTAAGGAAAAAAACCATAACTCTATGTGAAGAAGATGCTAATACAACACCTGTTACTAACAGAATAAGCAAAGCATATAGGCAGTGTACACTAAAACATGAATGAGGTGTTCAGTGGTAGCATGTTGTATAAGTGATCTACATAGACGAAATCTGAGAATGTGACAAATTCACTTAAAAAATTGGAAAACTGCAAAAATAATGTATGCCACCTGTAAAGAAATGATTATTACACACAAGTCCAAATTCCTGGATGAATGGTCAATACTGACACTGATACTGGCACAGATTTACAGGAGGTATCACAAGCGAAGTTGACAGTACAGAAGTGAAGTATAAAAAATAGCAACACCTAGAGGTGGCAAGAGGAAGTAAAGGGCAGGAATTATTGCCCATTATCTACATGGGATAGTAAAGATGAATTGTTGTCTTTTTAGTCTGGCTGGATTTTGGAGGTAATAGGTGCTCCACAAATATTACGTACTTCAGACAGAGTGCAACATGCATAATGGAGAGAATGTTGGCATACCTCTATACTATTTTCACATACTGTGGCCGAGATTTCTTTACATGCTGTACTTGTGGAAATCGAGCATGATCTAAGCACACATCTTATGTCCTTGAAAAATCAACCTGAACTAGTGTGTGTGTGTGTGTGTGATTTAGCTTTTTAACGTAACTTTAACAATTTTCAGTCATATCGCTACGATGTCTGCAGTGTGACAGTTTATAGTGATGTCTAGCACTGGGGCATCATGCTGCAGACATGTGGCATGATGTCCCACCCAGTCACATTATCCTGACACCAGGCCGACCAGTCCTAACACTAACCTCTTAATGCTGAGCGCCAAGTGAGGCAGCTATTAGTACCATTTTTTAAAGTCTTTGGTATGACTCGACTGGGGTTCGAATTCGTGACCTCCCGCATCTGAGGCAGAAGCTCTAACCACTAGGCCACCGGAGCAGTCACCTGAACTAGTCCAAAGTACACTAAATTTAGCAGGTATTAAAACAAGGAACAATGAATTTTGCCTTAGTAGGGATTACCAGCTTCAGAAAATGCAGTGAATAAATTACAAAATATATGCAAAGAAAGTTATTGGCTCGTTTTTCTTTTACAATTTTGCTTTGAAGTACAGGAAGTGAAAATGACCAAGTGGAGCGAGCAGTTTGTTTTTATAGGTACAAATCTGAAATAAAGGCCAAGCAGTACATTCTATGAGCCAAATTACACTCATCAGTCATACACCAATATAAAGAGAATTACTGTTGTATCATCAATGTTCGTGGGAGACCAATTTTTGTGGCTTTCGTTGTTGCCCCAAACCACAAATTTAAATCCCCAACGAAAATGAGCCACATAGGATGATGACCCCACCCCCCATTTTCTTACAGTGTTTCATTCCTAGAGATTAACACAGCTACTAGTATTTGATAAATCAAGGTCAATACTGTAATCTGGTAATTAAATATTAGTTTTTACATGTGTTTGTTTTGTTTTTTATTTTAACCTTTTGAAACAAGAATTATAAATCATTTTATATTGTTCCAATGCACACGTTCAATAATGTATCCAATACATGTAGCTGTAATTTTACACTCACTGCCTTAAATCAATATGTGAGGTAAGTAAGGATAGAGAGAAAATAGAGAAAAAGCATAAGGTATTCAAACAATAGTAATACTGAAAATGAAAGAAGAAACAATACAAAATAACAGTATATGAAAATTAAATTTAATACTTATTTAAATCGATCCTTCATTTGAGTACAACTGTTGTTGAAACATTTAAATCCTTCTGAAAGCACATTTCATTTCATCCAAGCATTTTTAATCCAAAAGAACAACAATCCTGTAAAATACTGTAACTATTTCTTGAAACACTATTATTAATGAAACACTATGTATATACACTAATTACAGCAGAGTATTAAAGCTCACACTTCACAGATTTTTGGACAAAGCCACTGTATCAACGTTGTTTCAATCAAGTCTCATGGTACTCACAAATGCTTCTCAGGTAAATAATCCCCAAACTGCTGAATTAAACAAATCCACCTTTTTCAAAACCACTGATAATTAGGTCCGATCTTTCACTCATTGTCGCATGAGCTGCAATTATCCGTTCAGCGTGAATTGGCTTGATTAATGAGAGTTGCAAGGTTTACTAATACTGTGCACTGATCGTCACCAGTAATATCTTCTTTTTTTCCGTAATGGCGTCCATAACCTGTTAACATACCACTTGTGGAAGTGTGACTTTAATTCTTCTTGTACTCTTTATTTACTGTCAAGTCTAGTGGCTGAAGTCGGTACAAGAGGCAGACACAAACAAAGGAGTGATTCCACTGTCTTTCAATTTAGTTAGCATCTTCGCACTTTGGTGGGCTCTAAACACATCAAATATTGACACTGTTTGCTGATTGCATTGTGCAAGGGGCAGCCGGTCACGTGTTTTGTTCACACATGGAATGATGACATTATCCACATAATGTATCATAGATTCTTCGTTACTCCAGTTTGAGTCTGTTTGAGTCACATCCCAGTGGTCTGGGAAAACTACACCCTGAGGCAGGCATCTGTCAGTTTTCTCTGTGCAAATGACTTGTGGGGTGCAGGAGAGTTCCGGATTTTGTTATTGCGAGTAAAATCATAATCTGCCTCTTGTCATCAAGTGCGGAAACCAGCACTTGCTTAGATCCACAGGCTTCCATCGTCCAGTCGCCACCTGGCACCAGGTGGCACCCGGTCTGATCCCAATTTATTATAGGACAGTCTGGAATATTGTGCTGTTTCACTACAGTGTTAACTTTCTCCAAGAACGTTTTCTTAATGTCTTCAAAATCACGGGGCAACTGTTTTACACTTTTCGTTCCTTTCCGCTTAACAAATCCCATACGGTGAAGTAGCAACCTCGCCCAATGCTTGATGATGCTGATGTGTCCACCTAATGTGCCTGCTGGCTGTGAGCAATGCTTGGTGATCACAGCCTCTGCCCCAGCAATTACAATCCTAATATTGATCACTCCTCCATTAATTCTAACTTTCTTGATCCAAAATCTTGTATCTCCTCATCAAGCATGCTTCCTAGCATCAAAGGATTGACCCGGGGTGATTTGGGTAAATTAGAAAGTTCTTGCCCATCTTGCTTTTTTAACTTTATGTACTGGTCCCGCATATTCTGTGCAGTGGTCTCACTGATCGTACAACTCAGATTGCTACTGAATTTGTGGGCTGCCTTGGCAACACCATTATCGATGGAGTATCTGGCTATCTTTGCCCAGAATTCCTTGTTATGACTGTTATACTCTCCTCGCCTTCTTTTCTGGGACAGTAACTGAAGCAGGGGTTCTACTGCATCATTAGCTGCCTGGTAAGCAAGCACCTGCACAGTGTTCGCAGCTTCTGACAGATTAGGAAGTCCAGGAACCGGGGGGGGAGGGGGGTCTAAGTTGAATTTTACCACTCTTAAGCCACTGTGTTAATGCCATGATCTTCAGAAAGTACTGATGGTGCAACTTGATGAACAGTGGTTTAAGTAAGAGATCATTCATATGTACTTTAATAACCGATTGGCCTAGTGTTGTTGGTTGCGTCGGCTTCCTTTTTGATGTTGAGCACTCAAACGAAAACATGGTGAAAGTGATTAATCTTGACAGGTGTATTATTTGTGCTCATAGAGATGGAAGTATTGTTTAAGTGTTGTTGGCTAAGTCGGCTTCAAATGATGTTATTCACTTGGTCGAGAAAAAGGTGTAAGTACTGAACTTGCCAGGTCTTTGATTTGTGCTCATACAGGTGGTAGTATTGTTTTAAACATTGAAGTGACTGCCGTTTGCATTGGCATAGTTTTATTTTTTGTATTCTTTATTTTGGGTATTTGTAGAGGTTAAACCATGAAATTAAATACCTACTAATATCCAAACTCTAACAGGCAAAACCACAAATTTAAGTACCCACGAAAATGCTTTTTTTTTTTTTTACAAAACCACAAAAATTGTGCCCAATGAAAATAAATGATACTGCAGTAAATGTTCTTTGAAGATGTACATGGTTCTTTTTTAAAAAGCCAAGATAACCAGTGAGGAAAACCTGGGAAATTCTGTTTCTTTTTCTGTAAAATTAAACCCTATAGAAATTAATAAACTGTAGAGTGCCACTTTCAAACTTAACATTAATGTGATTGGGGAACATATCTGAAGGAGCTATAAATGTGTACGAGATATATTTTATCAAAAGAAACATTTATACAAAACAAAAACCAGATGCATTTTTTTATATTTATAAACTTGTTTTGACATGGGAGACTGTCTGTTGCTGCTGAATTTCAGTTCATTCTGTCAGTGAGGGTCCCGTGCTTAATGAATGGAAACAACAGGGCTGTACAAGGTCACAGCAGGGCTTTGAAACTACCTGACAGAATGTTATGGATAACCTGCGAGTAAAGTTTCTCAAGTGGACGCTGAAGAAGCACAGTGAAGACTGGTCTGGCAAATGAAAGTTGGGGATGACAGCAGCAACTGTGTTGACTTCACTCAAAGGGTTTAGTTTGAATATGCAATGTAGTGCTGGTATTAGATTCAAAGAGGAATAACACAGAATGGAATAAAGTGAATGCCCTTTATTTGGGAAAACAACACACTGCAGCAACATCCATACCAAGTCCATTTAACACTATAGGCTTGCAACTGGGATTGCAGCACTCAATAAAACTAGCTGTTATTCTTGCTACTCCAAATAAAGAATCATTGAATAATGTGACAACTGGAAATATTTTGATTGGTTGATAAGTGGTGTATTAATAAGATCATCCATCTTAATGCAGATTACTTTTATAGATGACAGTTTGTTATTGAAAAAAAATTATTGGGGGTGGATGGGCACTGTTTCTGATAATGTGAACATTAGGTATTCATCAAAGAAACACAAGACATACTAACAGGTAAATGCTTTAAGTTTTTTGAACTTTTTTTATGTGTGAATGGATGGATATGCATAGTATCTGTCTCTGTCCTAGTATGCCAAAATAAATGTGAAGAATTAGAATACTACTATATTTTAGGAGTATAACTTTTTGAACAAACTGCCTAGACCATGCCACGACTTGTTTCCAATGTATCACTATGAAAAAGCAAAGAATAGGGATAACAACTCAACTGATCCGTGATTTTTTAAATCTATTATTGTTGCTTTCTTTAAAAATAATTATATAATCAGTCCGTTTTCTCCCACATCAAAATTAAAGGCTTTGTTGTAAATGTCCTCTCAGATTTACTATTAGAAATTGTCAGTGACAATTATCCTATTAAATCCACTTGTTCTCTCAGAAGAATAAAGAGTTAATGGCACACTGTAACTGCATATTGCACCATCATGCTACAACTCATTTACGCAGATACACAAACACATTGATGATCCTTTCAGAACAACAGTCCTACATCTTTTTAACTGTTATTTTTCCTCTGGTAACAGTGGAAATTAAATGTAAACAATGAACATTAAGCTCTAAAAAGGTCATACGTTTCCCTACATTACTTTGAAGAGTGCTTGCTTATCTGTTGTAATGTATTCACGATCATATATCTGGAAAACATAAGATACAGCCATCGGAACCATTCCATCTGTGTCCAGTGTTTCAGCATTGCTCTCTGTAAAATATAACCACTAAAGTTAGCCAATCCAGATAAAATATGAAATTCTATATTTTTTAAAAAGAAAAAATCTTGTGTAGTAATTTGAATGTATAATCCAATATCAGCATTAAGCACAAACAAAGCTGACACCACCATGTATAGGAAGCCTGCTCATGAAGGACATTTCTGAACCTCCTATATATACTACCTTACCTCTCTCTCTCTCTCTCTCTCTCTCTCTCTCTCTCTATAATAGCTATTCATAAAGGACGTTTTTGAACATCATCTCCAATACTTGCCGTCTTTGATCTATATAAAAGACACATGCTCAAAAAGAACCACATTTCCAGACCTCATCTGTTTACAATCTTACCTCTATGTAAGGTCAGCTGTTCATTAAGGACATTTCTAAACCATGCCTCCTCTGTTAGCTACCTTAGATTTATGTAAAGGACATTCCTGAATCTCAACTAAGTTTAATATGTTATCTTTCTATAAATAACAACTGTCAATAAAGGCCATTTCTGAACCTTGTCTTTGATTTTTACTATCATACCTCTAAATAAAGGACAGATGCCCATAAACGACATTTCTGAACCTCATCTGCTATGTTTACAATCTTACCTCTAAATAAAGTACATTTCTACTATGTCTACTATCATGCTTATATATATATATATATATATATATATATATATATATATATATATATATATATATATATATAAACATCTGTCCATAAAGGACAAATAGTGTGATTCCTGTAGTGTCTTTTAAAGACAGATTTCACGATAATTTAAAAACAGTATATATGATAGAATTAAACAGGCAACCACTAAGACGTCTTGGTCTCCACTGCCCGAGTCGTAACAAATTCAGGATTCCTCCACAACACTGTCCATGGAAGCCACAGAGTATTCTTTTAATGAGATGGTCTAATACTAAAGTATATGATACATGCAATTCTACTAACACTTAATGAAATGGGATGCATGAACATATTTGCATTACGACAGGAACCATGTTAATGAAGGCCTTGTAGTGAGGAAGTGCTTTATCAGGTTACAAACCTCTTTTATTACTCAAGGTTACTTGTAATGGAATTGGTATGTAGTCCTTCCCAAGTGCCAATGGCCAATAAACTTGACATGTACTTAACAAGTCAACTGACTAACATAGTCATATGAACCCAATGGTGTCCTGATGCCATGATTACAATCATTAATCCAAATATCCAATTTTCCAGCCACAATATTTTTCAAAATTAGGAACAATTTTCAACAGTACATAAAATTTCTGGACATCAGTTATATCTGTTAAAGCCAACAGAACAAAATCAAGTTGGGACATAAACACAGAAATACTTACCCATACTGTCTATACTTGCTTATAAGACAAGTCCGACTGCAAACTGCACGGACCCAGATCTGCTGTTGCATAATATGCATGTAGATCCGGGTCTCAGTATTTTGTTTGAAGTAATAAGTAGAACAAACAACACAGATCCCAATCTGCATGCGCATTATTCTACAGCAGTCAGGATCTTTGTTGTTTGCAGTATGACTCGACTTATTAGCAAATACAATCAGTACTCAAAAATAAAATCAGAAAAGTTAAATGGCGAATTAATTTGAGCTTGAATTTGTTTTATTTCTCAATTTTGACCTATTTAATGATTATTATCAGAGTCATGCTTACTAAAATGTTGTGGATACTACATACTGTTTATAATTTGAAAATAAAATGAAATTTTATTTTCAAACACTATTCATTCCCATTATAAAGTGCATTATAATTAATGTATGTGAAGCAAATATCCCTTCCCCTGCCCCATCTAAAACTTTATAGTAATATGGAAAAGACTGCACATTCTAGGCTCTGGACTAAGTCAAATGAATGGACAGATACTAGATTTTTATATACAGTAAAACCTGTCTTGAGTGACCTCTGCTATGAGCGACCACCTGTCATTTATAATTTATTACCACAATCAGAATGCATGGATTGATTTTAGATGTAAACACCATGTCATGAGTGACCACATGCAGAACGCAACTAGAAACCATGTCTTTTTTTCAAATATGCATTTCAACACTCCTATGAATAGCTGCATCACAAAAACAGAGATCAACACCACTAATCTTGATTTAATCATTTGTAACTTAGGACTGTATGCATGCCAAGTGCAGATTATTCAAAATAAAACTAAGACCATACTGCGAGAACAGAGACAAATACGACTGACCTTTGTGTGTTTGTAACCACGATTACCTAAAAAAGTAAAGACTGTTCCAGGAAATAACAAAAATTAGGCTGGCTGCCAATTTTCTCCAGTTTTACAGGTCATGGATGTAGTGTCATTTATTATTGACTGGAAACCAGACTAAAGTATGTGTCACTGTAATGCTTAAGTTATGTGAATACCCATTATGAGTAACCACTGTTTCTTTGATGGGAATAGTTGTCGACTTATGTAGTCAGTTCAGAGGTTTGTATTGTTTCTTTATCTTCTGTGACAACCTGCACAATGTCAATAATGTCATACGAGAAACTTTTTAAATGGGCTTCAATGCAGTGCTTGAGTACATGCTTTACCCCCAAATAAATATAAACCCAGTTTAGTTTACTGGAAAAAGGGAATGATTTTGTTATGATTTTAATTTACAGTACTCAAAATATTTCTGATTTTAATGACATGACTGCTTTTTCATTCAGACATAAAAGAGTTATTCATTATGTAATTCTGTGCACTTTACATAAATGTATATTTTCCTTGATCAAAAACATGCTTACAAATTACTTTGTTTAGGGAACTATTTGATCATAAGATGTGGATCATGTCAGCTGTTTTTACTGCTGCCTATTGACAACACCCCTTCTGTTAATCCACACAATAATTAAAGTTACTATGTGACACCATTTTCTGTCACAGTGACATTTACCTTTGACCTCCAGATTGATGGTCTTCTTCTGTATCCAAATTGTAAGCGAACCACTAAGTTTGGTTCAGGTGAGTCATTCAGAATTAATGTTACTGTGCAGAAACCATTTTTCCTCTTTATTCAGTGGCTTTACCCTTTGAACTGTAAACCCCAAAATCAACAGGATTCCTTGTCACCCCAAGTGTAAGCCTGTCACAAAGTTTGGTATCGGTCTGTGATGTAAAATTTAAGTCACTGAGCAGAAACTGTTTGTCTTCTTTCAGTCAGCAACCTTCACCTTTGACCTTTTGAGTCTGATATAGGCTTCTCCCTTATCCCAAATGCAAGCAATTTACAAAGTTTGGTAAAAGTAATTTGTGGAGAATTTGAGTTATTACTGGCATCAATTATCAGTCAATCAAAGACGAGAGGGAGTGAATGCTGCTGGCAACAGTCAGCTACAAGTGACCATAGTGTAGAGGAGACAGGCTCTAGTTGCTTATTATCTTCTCATGAAGCTGCTTAAATTTTCTATTTTATGGGACTTTAGCAGTCTTTTTAGGACTTGTACTTTGTTTCAGGACTCACACAAAAGTAATACAGTTATTATGTTGTTATAGTGCTGAAATTTCCAGGTCATAACGTTGGAAGTTTAATTCATCGATGTTAATACCATATACTTCTTCACAAAGAATTTTGCCTAATTCTTCAGTTGGATTTTCATGTTCTTTTACTTTACTTAGTGCACAGACTCTTAGTTCTGCTGGTGAATTGCTGACTCTAAAGCCACTTTTTGTTGCAGCTTGGGTGTCATGGATACCTCAGTGTTCAGCTTCACGTGGTGGATGCAGATAGGCAAAGGCCAGACAACAATGGAAGGCTCAGTCACCAAAAAACTGTTCAGTGGGAAAATTACTCACAAAAATCTGTGAGCCTAGTATTATTGTGCCAGCTTCTTTAAAGAAAGCTCAACTTGCTCAAATTTACAAAGAGAATCAGAAGTGTATTCAAGATGGCACCCAGACTCAGGCATGTAGAATAACCCTGGATTCTGACCAGTTAGGTTATACACATGATTGCAAACACTGTGACAAAGATCAAACAGTGGAACCACTGCCAGCCTGCAATGAAATGAAGGGTTTCCATCATTTGTGGATGATGTCATTATCCTGCAGCACAACCCCTTTCCTAGTTGAAGTGTATAGACAGAATAAAATGGTTAGATAAAGACAAAAAAGGGATCTTACACCTAGGAAAAGAAATCTGTAATAACTTCAATGAAGCAAAGGGTTGTTTCAAAGGTATATGTCCAAATGCATGTGTGCCTGACTTTCAAAAATCACATGCACATTTCAAATGCAACTTAATGGCTAAACAGCTACTGATGCCTATGAAACTGCAATGACTAACTTTGGAAATACTATCCATGACAGACTAAATTACCACACCCGTAAACAACACTAGACTTAATGAGGAATTACAGTACCATCCCGACAAAGTTTGTGTAATACCTTTAAATGTCTCCAATATCTCATCAACCTACTTCTTCATTTGCGTGTGAAAGTTTGGTATCAGCTACTCCACAACCTGCCAAGGTCGATACATTACTGGAATGTGAGCTCTCTGACAGTTACCTCATTGAGCCCCTTAACAATCCACCATATCAGGTATACCCGATTAGCCCCCTAGGTGTAGTACAAAACAGATATTCAGGCAAGTGCAGACTTACTGTAGATCTGTCAGCAGCTCACAGTTCCCTTTAGCATGAAAGTGTTAAAGCTTTAATCAACAAAGAGTAATTTTCTCTCTCTTATTTCAAAATAGATGATGCAATTTGCAGTCTGTTACAGTTAGGACCAGGTGCTAATATGTGCAAGACTGACATTACTGATGCATTCAAGTTAATTCCCATTCTCCCAGCATTATGGCCTCTGTATGGTGTTACATGGAAGGACAAATACTATTTCTATGCATAGTCTTTGGTAGTCAAAGTAGTCTAAGATTTTTGATAGACTGCACAAAGCAATTTCATGGATAGCACAACATAATTATGGCATTTCACGTTTTTTTAGATTTGCTGGTTCATTTTTTGTCCACTGATGAGACTGATTTTGAAAGAACAATGGCAATCCTTACATTGATACTTAGTAAGTTATCTATTCCAAATGCTCCTCACAAGACACTAGGACCTTTGCCGGTTATGGAATACTTGAGAATAATACTTGACTCCAACAAAATGGAAGCTAGAGTGCCCCATGATACACTTAACAGATTAGCCACAATGCTGAAAACTTTCCAGCAAAAGGAAATCATGCACAAAGAGAGAATAGCTGAGTCTTTGTGGAAGTCTGGAGTTTTGCATATCAAGTGATAGTGGTTGTCCTTTCACATCACATCTGATATCACTGTCAACACCAGTCACTGAATTGTATCAACATGTGAAACTGAATAACAAAGTAGACTGGGTTTAAGGATGTGGGGTGACTATCTGGCTCAGTGGAATGGAATTTTCTTCTTGCGGTACACCTTTGCTATAGATTTTGAGCTCTTCACTGATGCAGCTTCAACTCTTGGTTTCGGTGGTTATTTCCAAGGCAGGTGGTTCCAAGGATCATGGCCCGATAATTTTCAAATAATAGGCACAGACAAGTTGCCTATGGCTCTGCTGGAAATCTTCCCCTTTATAGTTGCAGCCCATCTATGGGGCCATATGTGGCAGAGAAAACAGATTTTGTTCCACGGAGACAATAGCAGTACAGCTGAGATCATCATGAAAGGGAGATCTAAGTCACCCATGATAATGATATCAAGTTATTCCTGTCTCAGCATGTCGGCTACTCAGCCTCAACAATTCTGTCATTCAGTAGTACTTGCAATTTTGTTTCATAGATATGGCATGCTTCTCTAACAGATTACTGCAACTAACCTCATGCAGCAGAGGGTGAGACCCAAGGAATGCCAAAGATATATAGTTATGTACTGTTTTTAATTATGTAGTAGTTGTTTAATTAAACACTTTTTTTTAATACACTGCTTCTCTATTATTTCTTCTTAGGCAAATAAGATATCCTGTGTACAGTCGCCTGTCCATCAATCCAATGAGCTGTACATGGATATTGAATAAACTGGCACTTTCAAATCAGTCCACCTATCTGAATTCATCTATTGTATTTGTGTAAAAGTTGTTTTACACTGAGTAATTACTGTAATATTTATGCATAAATGCAAAGGCATAAAACTGAAACAAAAATAAAATTAAATAAACTAAAAGAACAAATAACTTTTTTTGAGATATAATACCTACCCAGCCAGTTATATAGTTTGGAAATGATGACACCATTATGAAGTCTGCAGTAAGGTAGCTGAGTGGAAGGTCCAGCCAAAATAAATATTTTCTAAATATGCTGGTTGTTTCAAGAACAAGAACTTTAATATCTGTAAAGAAAAAAATGGTTTTACTTTTAAAAAAATCATAGATCCATACTCTCTCAATAATTAGCAAGAAAGTAACATCATTACAAAAAGATTTTCTAACAGGGAAAATCACCACTGAAATAGAGCTGGGCAATAATACAAATATGACTCTTGTATAAAAGACCATAAATGGGTGCTCAATTCAAAATGAAGTTTATGAAACAAGTCAAATAATGTATTTTCCTTGCAAGCCAATTTACTTAATGCTTATAAAACTTGTCTAGATGGAAAATGTGTATCAAAAAAGAAGAAAAACTGTAATGGACTGAAAATCTAATCAGGTCATCTGCTAATTAAAATGATTATGTAAAATTTGTGGATGCAAGTTTAATAGTTTTTGTGCCATCATGCCAACATGTATTCAGGATGGATGTATGTACAGACAGACAGACACACAGCAACCAATAATGCCCCCTTATGCCATCACAATAGGGGCATAAAATAATCTGGACATGACTTTGTTACTGCAGTATATCAGAGAAGAGTTAATGATTGCTTTGGCATACTAAATTGTTATCTGTATTCATGGGATCTGTATGACCAATTCAGATTAAATTTACGGTCATATGAGTTATCCTGGCAATAAAGGGAGGGAATTTATCATATATTATCTTTGTGATAATAGATTTTTAAGTGGTTTTGAAAGGCATATGTATAATTGTTATTTTCTATACCTTTTTCTCATTATGGGGACATGTATTTTCATCACATACAAGTATACAACACAAAGATGGCATGTTTTACATTAAACTGAATATTTGAAAGCCTGTAATAACATTTCATGCTTGTGATGGCATATTATCAATACAATTTTCTTCCACTACCTTTTGTAGAATTATTAAATTGCTAAGAGTTGCACATGCTGTGTAGGAATACAGACACTAATTGGCATATGTAACTGTTGTTTTGAAATGAAGAGATTTTATTGAAAAAATTGACAACAATACTCAGTGCACTTCTTACAGATAGATTTTTATTTAGTTAATTGGAAAATGTGTGCAGAAGTCATACATATGTGATTGTGAACTCTTAATTAGAAAAGAATCACGCCTCTAATGTCAGGATGCTCTGAACTCAGGTATAACCCGAATTTAATTAATTTTGTTGGGGTTTACAAGTGATGAGATTTTTTCATAAATTTAAATCATTTTAAATTTAGATAGAAATTATAATTGGCAAATTATATTTTTTAAAATGAGGGGTTTACATTCATTACTTTATTGTTACTCACATGATTGACTTGTCAAATGTATGACAATATGGGCTAAAAGAAAACAACAAACAGCTTGGCACTATATCTTTATTTCCTTTTTAAAACAATATTATTGGACAAAATTAATTGTATAAATACCATGCAGTGGAAAAAAAACCCCACTTAATTTTTATACACTAACAGTATTACTATACATTTGACTGGCATTTTGTCCTCCCCATCTCCAATTACATTATTTCATATAATTTGTATGATTTTCACTATACCACTGTTCAGTATATAACATGATCAGTGGTTATGTGCCATGACTATCACATTATAATGGGGGAGAGCTGTACATGCAGAACTGTGTTACAACTCTCCCCCCATTATAACATGCCTCATTATAATGTGATGCTAGATATAACATACTACTATGGACCCAATGACCCAAATCATAGCAATGTATAACAATATGGATGGAAAGAAAACAATCAATTCCTTCTCGGAACATTATTATTTAACAAATTTTGATGGTGCCCACTATACCATGGTTTCATATATTAAGCTATTCTCAGTGTATCAGTTTTGCATGTCACAGTTCTCAAAATACCGTGGTTCGGTACATAATGAAATCAGTGGTTATGGATCCTGACTACCATGTCATAGCATAGGAGAGCTGTACAGTTATTTAATCTATATAAATAGCAATAGCCTTTACAATAACATTTTCTGTACTCATCACCTGACTCTAACACATACTTCAGATCAGTGTTGTCCCTGGGACATCTACCATCATGGTCAAGATATGCTATCATTTTGTGTGTGATGCTCACGAACTAGCCAATATGCTAGGCACCAATGCCACTATATTTTTTGCTTCCTGCTATCTTTAAAAATTAACCTCTTAATGAACTTTTTATCACCTAATTCAAAATCTAATTACTCAAATGACACCTTTTCTTTAACCGCTTCTTGGGGATGTAGTAAAGATAATCCACAATAATTACCCACTCACTTATCTATTTTGTATCTGGCTCAGCTTGATTGCCTGTGCATGACCACTTATCTATTTTGTACCTGGCTAAGCTTGATTGCATGTGCATGACCTTTGATGTTGGTTCAGTCATGTACTGATAAAGTCATGTGATCAATATGCAATGGTAGAATCTATTGGCTGTGTTTTTATTTCAGCTGTTTCCACTACAAGTTCAATAAACATCGTATGTCTTGCCTTTGGCATTAGCAAAATCCATAGTACTAAAGCTGTAAAATGGAAACAACTGTACAGAAAAAAAAAAACCCACATAAAATTGTATGCAGCACCCATTTAGCACAATTTTGACCTGGCTAAAACAATCAAATGCACAGTTTGTGTTTTCCGATGGCAGGATTTCTCCATGCAAGAAAAGTAGATCCTGTAAAATAAAGGTAATGGAATGGTTAAACACTGAATGGAGATTTCCTATCCTTGCATGGAAATTGTTGATTCTGATGGCATGTCTTCCACATTGCTTACTTTTTGGTTTTGATCTACTTAGCAATGGCAAAGGAGGTGGCATTGCATAAGACTAAAAAACTGTATCAAATTTTGGGCATGAGAACATTAAATAATTTAGGGTAATAAAGAATACTTTGGTACATAACGCTATTGGCAGAAATGAACCCCAATAATGAGGGAGGGATATAATGAGCAGAAACAAAATTCAGTATTGGTGGCAGAAGCGTAATTAGAAAACACAAAATATTTGTGCATGTAAACTGACATACACCCAAAAATTAGCCAGACAGATGGAGAAGGGTAACACTGTCATGCCTACCATTATCAAAGTAAGGCAAAAATACCATATCTTAACAGATACCAAATACAAAATCATCACCATTTTCTGTGAACTCTTCTCAGCATTGTACTTACCTTCATTTAATCTGTTTGTTTCAACAAGGTTCCTGAAAAAGTTAGATTTTTGTCATATATGACTAATCAAACAAATCCTATAATATTGCTTAAAAAATAACTAAAAATGAGTCTTAACTCATAAACACAAATCGCCAACAGCTGATAAATATAAAGAATGGCATAAAGACTGATGTCAAGGTTTACATCACTTAAGTGCCTTGTATACAGATATGCCACATTAGTCAATGTATACTGGTCTGGACAGATTTTGGAACACATCATTCACTGGTTGCAAATCTAATGACTAAACCATCAAGCAGAGGAGGGAAATATGCTGCAATATACTACTTATAAGCTGCATCGACATACAGTTTCATCAGTGCAGAGTTTAAACAAAGTTTGATTAGTGTAATTAGGTTAAAGGTACTGTTGTGAGAAACAAATGATTTAAAATAAAAATGCCATTCAAGCATAAATATTAGGTCTTAATTAACTAATTGGGTAAGATTCTGTTACTCTCCTTCAAAAGTATACACATACCAATATTCACGAAATAAGATGCAAGATACTGTTCAGTTTAACAAACAGAAAAATACTGAAGTCACTCAAGTGTAAAAAGTAGTCACAGTGACATACTTCTTTTAAATGATTGAGTTACTCTCTTTGAAATACATTTAAATACCAGTTTTCATCTCTATATCCACAATAGTCTAAAAATGAACACTGTTTACCATTGAAGCTGAAAGTTATGAAATTCAACAACATGAGTCCCAAGTGGACCTGAAATTGCTCACTGGCCTGAAATACACCTTAATGCCAAATACAAAGGTAGTTGGCCAAGAATTCTTAGTTATGATGCTTGTTAATATAAAAATTTTTTTCTTCTATTTTTAGAGTGTGCGTGTGTAATTTGGATTTTTAATGTAGATTTAACAATTTTTCAGTCATATCACTATGTCTGCAGTGTGGCATTTTATAGTGATGTCTAGGATTGGGGCATCATGTTGCAGACAAGTAGCATCATGTCTCGCTCAGCCAGGCCGACCAGTCCTAACACTGTTTAATGCTGAGCGCCAAGCAAGGCAGCTGCTAGTACACTGTACCATTTATATAAGTCTTTAGTATGACTTGGCTGGGGTTAGAACCCGCAACCTCCTGCAGATGTTATAACCACTTAGGCCACCAAAGCAGTCTTTTATTTTTAGTAACACTGGTTTAAATTAGCATATCTGCTAATCCAAGAGAGCTAGAAACAAAATCTAAGGGCCAAAAAAGGTGTAATCTAAGCATAAAAAGTATAATTTATACAGTAAGTGCCATAATTACAATAGCCTGCATAAAAATGTACATTTATTTATAATTTATACAGTAAATGCCATGATTACAACCGCCTGCATAAAAATGTACATTTATTTATTTATAATTTATACAGTAAATGCCATAATTACAATAGCCTGCATAAAAAGGTACATTTATTTTTGCTACTAACATGGACCTGCAAATGGTTAAAGTTCCTGTCACATATGGATTAGTACAAGAATACAAGCACAAATTATAAACAAAACAAACTCTTTAACTAGTCAACATGCTGAGCTTCCACTAAGTGATGATGACCATTTCCAAAAAGCCTACAATGTGATTAAATAAATTTGAGGGCTCTATTATATCACTCATGCACTTTCCGTTTAATTTTTAAAGCACTAGTGGCATGTCCTTTCTCTGGGATATTTTAAGTTTAGAAAAGATCCATTTCTTCTAACATTTTTCAATCATTTAACACTCATAAGGGATGAAGTCTGATACACTTAACATTTTACACTACAGACTGGTACTCAAAACAATTCTCTTAACTAATATACCGAAACTGCAAGACATGTTTTCAAACTGAAGAATCATGTCTGTTTTCTTGGCATTATGCCATACCACACTCCTCACAGCTTATACGCTTTCAGTGGGATATAAACCATTGTGGAGCATGATACCATACAGCTGCTATAAGCAGAAGATAAGGGTAGTGCTACAAAACTACATGAAGGTCTATGACTGACAAGTGTACTCTTATGCTATTATAATATAGAAATCTTCCTTTCAAGAACAGGGGCCCTGAGTGGCCGAGTGGTCTAAAGCGCTCACCATTACAGATCACTGCCATCTCACCTCTGTCTGCGTGGGTTCGAGTCTCGGGCTCGGCCAGTGTGGTTATGTGAGAAAGCTTGCCAGTAGCTTCTCGTGGGTCGGTGGTTCTTTCCGTGTTCTCCCGGGTTCTTCCTCCACCATTAATACTGGCCGCCATGTATAGCCTATCTTGTGCTGAAAAATGGCGTTAAACCCTATGACAACAACAACAACTTTCAAGAACATTCTAAAATTTATTTCTGTGGGATTACAGAGATGATAAAAAAAACAAGCATTTTTTTTATTGCTTTACTTATTTTTTTTTTCATTGAACCAATTAAGCGTATTCCATATACAGACAGGTTTAAGACATAATTCTGTGAAAATAGTATAATGATTATGCCGAGAATGGAATGTGTCAAAGGTATGCATTATAAGGTTAATCAGCATTATTTATATAAAATTTAAAAGCCATCCAAATTAGGTTACTTTCTTTCAAAAATGGCCAAAATCTGTTAAATGGTTCCTAAAGATAGTTATTTAAAGTTTTTCATATATATATATATATATATATATATATATATATATATACCACATACATTAAAAATAATGGCTTTTTTTAAAAAGTATTGGTATAAAGCAATTTGATATACCAATACTATTGGTTATCAAATTGTAATCCGCCCATGGTGCAATAACGCATACATAAATATTCTTGGAACTATGTGCTGTTGGGTCTATTCCTATAGATTAATGACGAATTTCCACTTATTAATCATTAATGATGTATGAAAATAACAATTAAAAGTAATAATAATCCCCATTTTCTAAATAAATTTAACATGGTACACAACTTAATCGCAATCCTTTCTTTTTCCATTTCCCTCTCCCCTCTCATACACAAGGGACAAAATATGCTGAAATCTGG
Organism: Megalonaias nervosa; assembly: GCA_016617855.1. Taxonomy (NCBI): domain Eukaryota; kingdom Metazoa; phylum Mollusca; class Bivalvia; order Unionida; family Unionidae; genus Megalonaias; species Megalonaias nervosa. The sequence goes on from JAECUM010000005.1 coordinate 28,541, forward strand.
AATGAGAGAGAAAAAGAAATTGGGCTGGATAAAAAACATTGAAACTGAAATTGCACCAAGTAACCTACAATATCGTTCTTCATAACGGTATATTTACACTTCCCTTGGGACCTATCTAAAGCGTTTGTATTATCAATGATACAAAGTTGCAATTGCCAGTCAACACAGTAAGGTAAATGTCTTGGTTACGGGGCACACATATGTAATGTATTTAAGGCTTTGTTGATGTTGTTGTTTCTTAAACCTATTGTAAGGTTCTAAAAATCGATTACTATTAAGTATGAAAATATCCAAAGGCCGACACCCCCCCCTTCTCTCTCTCTCTCTCTCTGTTGACTATCGTATCAATATAGGAGCGAAAATCCATGAAAAGACGAGAATAGTGGATTTTCGCTTGTGTAATACCGCAATGTCTCTGGACCTATGAAGAATGATGGTAAATGTTAAGTCGAACTGACCTAAGGAAGAGTGAGAAAGAGAGATGGAGAGAGAGAGAGAGAGAGAGGGAAACTTTTATGATCGGTTGTAATGTTAATTAAAGCAGAAGAATAACTCAGATCAACTTTAAATATATTAAAATAATTTAATTACCTCTTGTTGGTTTGTCGTTTCGCTTAGATTCTATTCCACGCTAATTTCCTTGCTTATGTACATCAATGCATTGATGAGCATTCAGTATTCAAGAATCTATGTGTCTGTAGGCCTAGTGCTTCAATTTCTTCATTAAAACCATCTTTCATGTATAAATCATAAGTGTAACTTATCTTGATTTAATCAATGTGAATAAAAACAGAAGCTCAAAAATGAAAACAATCAACTTATCAGTATGAAAAGGTGATTGTGAATAGGCACAAAAAGACAGAACTACATTTTGTAGCAGACACACTCAGCAGGGATGAGTTCATTCACTCATTCAATACACAGTTGCCTCTCATCAATCTAACTCCGTTCAAATGGCAATTATATGTATTTGTACATGATATAAATAAAATGTATGTATAGTATGTATGCTGTATCAATGATATACCACTCATTGAATAAATTTTTCATTAAAAGGAAACTCTGCAAGCCTCGTTTCTTTTAATGAAAAATTTATACATCTCGTGGTATATCTGTTATGTGACTAGGCTCGTACAAAGTAACAAAGAAAAGAGTGAAGCCAACAAGCTTTGTAAATTTAACAGAATAATTTATTTCCCTAGAAAACAAGGTAAAAATACAAAAAGGACTTACGGTTTGTGAATCTAATCCAAAAATTAATCCTACAATTTAAAAATATAAGTCCTATCACTAAAAGTACAACGTAATTATGGTATATCACATTTCTTGCATTTACTGGATGATTTTTTGTCCACTGATGAGCCTGATTTTCCAGCTGAAAGAACTATGGCATTAATCACATTGATTTTCAATAGGTTATCTATTCCAATTGCTCCCCATAAGACTTTCGGACTGTCACCAGTCATGGAATACTTGGGTGTAATTCTAGACTCAGAAAAAATGGAAGCTAGATTGCCACAAGACAAGCTGCTGAGCAGATTAGCTGCACTGATAAAAATTTTCCAGCAAAGGAAATCTTGCACTAAGAGGGAATTGCTGAGTCTTTTGGGCCATTTACATTCTGCATGTCGAGTGGTCATCCCTGGTTGGTCTTTCACATCATGTCTAATATCCTTGTCAACAACTGCCACTGAATTGAATCATCATGTAAAAATAAGTAGCGAATGTAGACTGGATCTAAAGATGTGGGGTGACTTTATGGCTCAATGGAATGGAATTTCTTTTTTCTTGGACTCTATGTGTTTCTTGGATACAGTGCATTTGATGGAAGTATGTATGTTCTTATGTGGGTTAGCTGGTGTGTGTCGGTGTATTCTTTTGAATGTGATCATCAGATTCTTTACATGGACGGATTTTCGAGAAAGGATGGGTGTCAGTGTATTCCTTTGGATGTGATCATTGGATTCTGTACATGGAGTTATTTCTTAGAGAGGAGTAAGCAGATTCTGTGTATTGTGCCAAGTGCTTCATTGCATTTGGAATTCTGCAGTTTTCTATGGCGTGTGATCACTAGGTTCAGTCGCCCTGTGAGGTGTGTTCATATCAGTGGTGTGTTCACAATGTGTTCTGTGAAACAGGATCATCAGATTCATTGGCACTGAACTGCTTTGAGGACCAGTAAGGTGTGCACCCCATGTTTACATCATGTGGTTTGGTGTATCTATTAGGTTTCTTGTTCAGTCAGTTTACTGAATGTGCACTGCAAATCTGTTTCCTGTACCTGACTTAATTATTGAATTACATCAAATGTATGTGTGGCTGCGGAGTGGATTTGGAGCTGTTCATGAAAAATTGACATTATTTATACATCGACCCCAATGGGGAACAAGCCGTGAACACTGCAGTGCTGATCATACATGTTTATAGTTTTTAGTTTCGTCATATATGCTTTCTTACAGATTCTTGCATCACAACATTGCTTTCAACTACAATCTAGATATACTGTGATTTTAGTACTGTTATCACCATAATATTGTATGCAGGCATGGATCCTTGAACAGTAACACCTTGGCAAGGGTCCTTACAGTATTATCCATTTATGATGTTTCAAAGTCGTATGTTTCTTAATATGACAATGATTCATGGTTCTTATTCCTAATTGCTTATATTGCTTGTTGTATATCTCATGCTTATTTTGACAGAACTGCAGGTACTTCTTGTCCATACATATCTGTTCCTTGGGGCTCTTCGCTGCATACTACTGCAGTTCCATTCTCAGCATGAAGCGTCGTTTGGGCATTCTGTCCCCAATCCACTCAACTTACAGACATAACAAGTTATGGCGACTCTGCCTCAATACAGCGGCAATTCTTCTGTAACAATTATGTCAGTCAGTCATAATGGCGATTCCGCCTCATAGATAGGGCATGCTGGCCATTCGACCCTGACATCAGTCATACTGGCGATTCCGCCTCATAGATAGGGCATGCTGGCCATTTGGCCCTGACATCAGTCATACTGGCGATTCCGCCTCATAGACAGGGACCTGACATCAGTCATACTGGCGATTCCGCCTCATAGATAGGGCATGCTGGCCATTCGGCCCTGACATCAGTCATACTGGCGATTCCACCTCATAGATACTGCATGCTTCTCGACCATCTTACCACACTAACCTCATGTAGCGGAGGGTGAGACCCAAGGAATGCCAAAGATGTATACTTATGTAATGTGTTATAATGCTAAATAGTTGTATTAAAGAGTTTAAGAGTACTTCTCTATTAGTTCTTCTTATGCTATATAATATTATATACGCAGTTCACCTGTCAGGCAGCCCAGCTAGCGGTACATGAGTGTTGGGTGAATTAGCGATTTCAGTGATGGTCCACCTGTCCATCATTCATCTATTTTATATTGTGTAAACCTAGAATTTAAAAATTTAAGTCCTATCACTAAAAAGTTCTAAATGAATCAAAGTTCGAATCCCGATGAAGTCCCAAGATGGAAGGCGATGACGTTTTCTATAATCTCTTTTGTGTTGATGTGTCAACAGTTCCTTTTTGAATCCAAGAATAAATAATCCGGCTTTAGAATAATTTCCAAATAATGTCTTTATCCAAGAATTTGAATAAACACAGTAAAGACCCCAGGGAAAATAAATTATTTTAAGTAAAAACTCAATTCAAATTTGGCAACAACTGGAAAAACACCTCTGAGCTCTGAAGGTGTGAAATTACGACTGAATTAAATCACTATAAAATGCTAGTTTTTAACGCAACTTAAGATCACGTGACAGGGTCATGTGGTCACTTAATTTGATGGCACAGTAAGACCATAGGCCAACTGACACGTACACCATGGATGAAAATGAATCATACTATAACATTCAATAATAATAATAATAATAATAATAATAATAATAAAAAAACGTTTACAACAGATCTGACATGCAAGTCAATATGACCTTGATTACGACCAATGATTTTCACTCTGTGTTTACTAATTCTGAATCAAGGTCAGAACTAGGTCAGCTAAAAATACAATGTTGTAATAATGACTTGTTTACTGTGAGAATAAGAAAAACAGTCAGAACTGAACTGAATTTATAAAAAAACTCAGACCCTGTAGACAAAATTATCATTACAGGAACATGTAATGTAATCAAATAAAATAAAAATTTTGTTTAAAACTAACAAACAAATAATGAAATTACATATATGTAACATATGATTGACACAGCGTACATTCTATATATATATATATATATATATATATATATATATATATATATATATATATAAAATAACAGAGGACATATTTGGTGGCAGAGCAACAAAATTTGAACAAACATGAAAGGACTCCATGCCAGAATGCTTCATGAAATTTTATAAAATTGTGAAAAGCTATGAGCACAATCTGTTTTTGAGAAGATATTGAAGGGTTTTTCTATTTTTAGTAACAGCAGCCATATATGAAAGCAGATTGGAATCATCTGAGTAAACCTTAATGTATGTATGTCTGAGGTTTAATGGTATGTCATCGCAATCTTGGCTATAAAGTGCTGACTAAAATTAAATTTTAAACAGAAAAATTTGAAGGTAACAAGAGGTCCAAAAGTGAGTCTGATATTGCTCATCTGGTTTACGTACCTTTCCAGGTTACGATTTCAGTAAGCAGGCTTAGGGAGTATTGTAAAGCAAAATATATGTAAACTATCAACCAAATTTTAAATTGGGTAACATTTACCTATTTTACTAGTCTGATAAAATTACTTTTCAAAGATATAGGCATAATTAATATGCATAGTCTTTTGCCATTAATGAAAGTCACCTAAGATCTTTTAAAAGTGAAGTTTACAGATGCTCTTTACTTTGTAATCTGCAGTCACGAGATTTCAAATGATAATTCACACATTTTTTGGCCATTTTCTTTCTTTACTTTTGTAATTAAATTAAAAAGCATTTCGGGAGAAGAGCATTTTAGGGTATCTTTTCTATAATTGAAAGCTAGAAAAGCAAAAAAAATCAATTATTTCACAACAATTTTGCAAGCAATGGCATTGATTATATGAAATGTCCTAAAATAAAGCACAATACGTTTAATAACGTATAAATGAAAATGAGTCAGATACTTTAAAATGGCAATAGAAACAACTGTCAAACTATTTGACCAAACATATCAACTTGCTTTCCAATATTTAAAAATTTAAAATATGGCAAAGTGTTTAGAAATAATTCTCTGCAAAAAAATTTAACAACTTAAGATATGGTTTGTTGTTGGGTTTTTTTACACGAAGGGGAAGGATGTTGTAATCCAAAACCTGTGATTCTCAATAGCAAATGTCATGGAATTGAGAAAGTGAGTGAGAGAGAGAGAGATAGAGAGAAGGTACCTAGCTGCATTATAGAGACTAATATGGTTCCTATGTCCACTAACTCCACCACTGTCAAATGTCACAATCTGCAAAGAAAACAAGGGCCATGTCTCACCGGCAAAGGTGTACTTACACCAAGTTTCAAAAACTTAATTCCCTCACTACGGCATAACTCAATAACTCAACAGTCCAAGACATGAATGTCAAAACAGAACTGCAACATTCAAATTTATGGCACAAATATTTAACCAGGTCATCTAGAGATGCATACCAACAGGCATACCAAACTTCATTTTCATAGGGTATTATTGCGATTTCTGAGTAAGACATGTACAAGCTCCAAATAGCGCAATCAAGAGTACCATCAATGGCATGAACTCTATATTACACCTGCAGTGTGTTCAGTACCCATCTCTGTAGGCACTAGTAGGGTATGGCTGACTCTGGACATTACTGACCAACAGGTCTCAGTGGGTCCAAAATTCTTCCAAGGTAATATGCAGTCTTGAACAAAACTTAATGTGGAGAAACCTTTGTTTTCTTATTTGATTTACAATGATCATGATCTCTTCTCTTTAGACCCCAGAATTGATAGATCTTTTATTATCCTAACTGCATTCCACAAAGTTTGGTCAAGGAACTTATTCTAGAACAAATCTTATTCTGCAATACCCATTATTCTTTGAGCCACAATGACTCTGACCTCTGACCCTAAAACCAACAGGTCTCTCTAATATGCATTAAGTCAAACTCTCCACACACTTTGGAAAATGTATACAGCTAAGAACTCAAGCTATTATGCAAACATAATTAGTCTATGTTCTGTGACAGTGACCTCGACCTTTGTCCTTATGACCACAAACATAACACTTATTTCATCCAAGTGTAAACCATCTACAAATATTTTTCCAGGTCAGTGATGCAGAACTAGTGTTACTATCCAGAAACAATTTTTCTTCTTTCAGGGAGTGACCTTGACTTCTGAATCCTGACATCAGTAGACTTTTTCCTAACACCATGTACAAGCCATCCACAGAGTCTGTTAACTGTATGTGGAGATCTCATAATAATGTGCATAAATCATTTTGCTTCATTTGTTTCAAGTGAATCTGATCTTTGCCCATTTTACCACAAAAACAAAAGTCTCCTTTCCTGCCCAATGTAAGTCATCCACAGACTTTGGTGAAAGTGTATTGTCAATAAATGAAATATCTGTGCAGAAACCAATTTTACTCTTTTCAGCCAGTAATCTTAACCTTTGACCTTTTATCTCCAACAGGCTTCTTCCTTATCATAAGTAAAAGCTGCTGCTAAGCTTGGTCTATGTGATGTAGAACTAATGTTACTGTGCAGAAACCACTTTTACTCTTTTGGTCACAGTGACTTTGACTTTTGACCTTTTAAGCCCAAAACCAATACGATTCTTCTTGACCCCAAAGAGTGCTAACTGTAGATGGTGGAGACCTCAAGTTTTCTGAGGAAATTATTGTTCTTTCATTCAGTGAGCTCGGCACTAGAACTACTGGCCAAAACATCAATTGGGTTCTTCCTTATCCTAAGTACAAGCCATCCTTAAAGTTTGGTAACTGAAGATGGTGCAGTACTCTGTTCTTTGGTCAGTGATTTTGACCTTAGAATCAGCAATCAGTGGGTTTCTTCCTTATGCCAAGTGCAAACTATCTACAAAATCTGGTCACTGTTAGTGATAGACAACTCATATTGCTGTGCAGAAATAAAACTGGTAACAGACAGATGGAAGGAAAACATCACAACATCTTATGGCAGCCTATAAAGACTAATAAAAAGTGACAAAGAAACTAATAAAAAGTGACAGACAAAGAAAACCTTACATGGCATCAGAATCTACTCAGGTTATCAACTTGTATATAATAACAGGCTTACCAACTTTCATTGGCCTTGTTCAAGCAGATTGTTTCTATCTAATGGCTTGAAAAAAAAAAAAACAGGTGATCAACTTGTGCAAATAAACATACCTACCAAATTTTATTTTTCCCTTGAGCAGTGATTGTATAACTGTACCAAGCAAATCTGGGACAGTTTATAGTTGCGTACGCATATGAATGGATAACAGCAAAACAATATGCCCCCAATCGGCTATCACCATGAAGACATGAAAGCTAGCATTTGCATGTAATTTACCTGTGCAAACCCATTTTCATACTAATTTTATGGGTATTGGTTTATAACAGTTAAAAAGAATTTCACCACATCAAATTTCACAAACAGCATAACCAATGTTATGGCTATTTGTTTCTGTCCATGGACGAATGTTTACATCATGAAAAAGAATTTTACCACAGCAAATTTAAGCAATAGTATAAATTGAATATGCTCTTGAAAACAAAACACATGCCCAAAACCACACTCCGTGAATGCTGCCAGGTTTACAGTATATCATAATTAAAATGTTTTTATGGAACACTGATGACCCATCAGTGCCTGAAAACCAACCTAAACACAACCAGTTGATTTTTCTGGTTTTGTGAGGCCTCTCGTGATGAAAGCATTCTTCTTGGCATGAGCGTAAGTAGTAACTGATAGGTTCATAAACTTTGCCGCCAATTCTTATACCTAAGTGGAGATCACTGCACAAATGCCACATAAGTTGGCAGACAACTTTTAGCTCTCTTTAGTTAAAATTAGTATCTGGAAGGGCTAGATTTGCGAGGTAGTAGTAGTTCTCCTAAGGTATTATGATTGGCTTACCTATTTAAAGAAGAAACCAAAGTAAGAAAAATGAGCATTCAGGGCCTATAATTCATCTAAATGTTCATATGAACTACTACATAATTTAACTCATACAAAATCAAATCAATCTCAAGGTGCATTAATAGTATGTTTGAAATCCAACAATCCTAAGGAAAGTTATGCTGCAGAAAGCAAACTAAGAAAGACTGATAATCAAGGTTCATTTCTCCTCTAATGACACTGCAAAAGAATGGAAATAAAACTCAATATGGTCTTCATCAAAATAAATCTATGTGCCAAATTTGATAGAAATCCAACAATTATAAATAAAATTGTGCTGCAGAAACCAAATTATACAACTGGCCATAAGAGGGCATAAACTACTCTACATGAGCATGATACATTAGAAATCAAACTCACTAAATATCTTATCAATATTAACCCTGGTAGTGCTGTGTTGTTTTTGCATGACCTTGTTACTGATGCTGAAGTGTTTTTAACTGCTGCAGCCATATCTGTTGAGTTACTTCAGAATGCTACAGACTTTTCAAGCCCAAACCATAAAACTGCTTCAAAACTAGTATTTCTATTCAGATGGTGAAGGAAATTTAACAAAGGATTAAAGAGACTTTATAAAAAATTTATCAAGATAAACACAGCAGTCATTTGTCAAAGAACTCCATGTGATCAATGTATGTCAATTTTGACAGTAAAATATTCATTACTATACATGCAGATCAATTATGTCATGTGTTCATGGAAGAGAATATTGGTTAGGCAGTTAAGTCAAAGTAAGTGGGAACAGAAAATTTATTCTCATTTTGAAATTACTGAAAGGAAGATGTCTAGCAAGAATAAATCTGACAAATACTATTAACTATACACATGACAGATGTAACAACTGACAAAATCCAACTCAAGTTTTACCATAAACTGCAACTAACTCAATTTTGTTGACAAAGTGTGATCATATCAAACAGAAATGAAACAAAAATCAATATATTTTTTATAAAATATAGAAAAAGTTCAACAAGTCAGGATTTTACTTGTGAATTTAAAGACTTGTGTTGTCATTTCCTGCTAAATAAAGTTGTATTTTTTACCACTGCTTAATCTTCTGTATGCCTTAACATTTCTTTTCATACTAAATGTGTGTGATTTGGATTTTAATGTAGCTTTAAAATATTCAGTCATATCGCTACAATGTCTGCAGTGTGGCAGTTTATGGTGATGTCTAGCACTGAGGCATCATCCTGCAGACATGTAGAATCATGACCCAACCAATCACATTATCCTGACACCAGGCCGACCAGTCCTAACACTAACGTTTCATTACTGCACTCCAAGCGAGGCAGCTGTTAGTACCATTTTTATAAGTCTTTGGTATGACTCAACTGGGGTTTGAACCCACAACCTCCTGCATCTGAGGTGGACACACTAACCACTTGGCCACTGGTGCGGCCTTCATACTATAAATATGCAAACTGAATGCATATTGCTAATATCGGATACATTACATCTGTGATTACCTTAAAAGATGTATAATTATTATGTTTTTTAATTTATGACCAAAACAAAGTTGTAGAATAACTTTCTGCACAACTTGATGTCCTTTAATATGTTATTTTTAAAAAATCTTCTAATATTTGCCAGTAGGAGCACAGCTGTCAAATGTCACATTAATTTACAAATCTAGTTTTGTAATCTGCTACAATGCTTACATTAGAAAATTTTTAATTATCACAACCATTATTTTGGGTCTGGTCACAATAGTGTTGTTATGAGTTTTGAGCTACATCAGTCGCTCTCTCTTTTCAATTTCCTTTACACTTTCACTGTTGAGAGAAGAGATGAAAGTTTAGCAGAGTAAGAACAAATTTAAAGCACAAGAAGAGTTCACACCCTAAGTCTCTGTTTTCTTGGGGGTTGGTGTGGCTGGGCAATAAAGGAATATCTTGAAGCCACTCCCCCACCAAAAATTGAAAATAGGTTCCTTTCAAGCTTGTTACAGTTCTGACTCGTGGTACAGTGTATGGACAATATAATAAAAGTCTATGTACATGACACATCCACTGATAAACAGACTTTCCCACTAATTTAATCCTGTGGAACTTGAATTTCTTACTGAATGGGATGGCTGTGTCACGGCACAAGCATATCAACACATGATAAGCATATGATATAGTATTGTAGAAGATCATTTCTCAAATTCTGCATATTCAGCCTATTATTATTACTACCTCAACATTTCCACACAAAGACCAAATTATATTTATTCTAATTATGACTGCCCCATTCATACATATTGTAGTCAAACATCAACCATCTTTGAGAAAGAAACAAGACTGCAACTACTGAACAGCAACTATACCATTTACATCTAAATCCACTAATGACAAGACATTCCCAGACAAATAAGCCTGCTGCAATACTTGTTCCACTGATATAATGTTACTGTGATACAAAGTCAGTACCTACTGGCCTATAACTCACATTATCTCCTTGACATTATTATTAGCACACAATCATTGGCCAAGATCTGACATCTATGAAAGTCATGATCATGATCAGAGGTCTCAGAAACGCTTAATGACGCATATTTGGACGCCAATATTTTATCAGGGACGCAGAAAATCACTTAGGCAGGAGTTCTCCATATGCATGTAATAGGTGGGCAGTAAAATTCAAAGACTTGCCCATCCTGCTTCAGCCGCCTGCTTGGTGGGAAAATGTGTCGATTAATTAGCTGTGCTGATATTTACAATGACAGAATTCAGTGACTGAAAGACCCCTTGATGTACATGTTGCCATTATAAGAGTACATCAAGAGAACATGATGCAATAGCTGGGTGGCTAGTTCAAAGACTCTGACTGGCAGCTGGGTGGGACAATGTATTGATATTTACTGGGATTGAATTTAGAGGCAGAAAGACCCAGAGATTTACATGTGGTCATTTATAAAAGTACATCAAATAGACAACTTTAGATTTCATTATTGTGTGAATTTCCGAGTGTAGTGGAATAAGCAGTGCATGTGACCTCGGAATCGAGACATGTTGAGACTTAGACAAAATGCCATTCGCAAATTTTGATAAGTATTTTGGGGTTAAACGGCAAACTGACCAAGATTTAATGAGATTAAGAAGAGTACTAAAGTTGCTAGAACTAATAGTTCGGATGGGACAGTAGCTAAGTATAAGAAAGCGTGTGATGCCTAGCTTAGTGCTTGGAATAAGACATTCTCTGGACTGACTAAATTCAGTCTCACTCTGATGGACAAACAAGAGCTATGATGGTGTTATAAAGAATGTAGAAATTAAACTCAGTGGCAACCAAAAGTTCTTTTAATTTGCATAGTTTTGTTTGGGAGGGGACTGCAACTTCTGCTGGTGGGACTCCTATTTTTACCAGAATGGGAGTCCTGGACTCCTAGTTTAAAAATCCTAGCGAGACCTCTGATAAGACATATTTTTACAGTATCTGCATAAAGACAGAGGGCTCCATTTGATTAGAAATGTATGGTCCCCAAATATAGAGTTAGGCTGTTGTTGTTTTAGGTTTAATGCCATTTATCGGTTCAAGATAGTCTCAGACCTGCCAACCCTAAATAGACATTCTCAGTAAGTCAGTCGAAATTTTTCAGTAAGTTGGAACAATTTTCAGTAAGGTGTAAAAACTATTAAGTACTGGCAACAAGTAAAATTTTAATAACCATTACAGTTTATATCCATGTTGTAACTTACAATATATAGCTACTGATGTGACTGGTACATGGTACTTTTGCACTTTCTAAGAAACTTCTGGTCAAACTCCATTTTGAAGCATTATCCCCCATTCACTTTCATGACTAGTATTGCTTCCAAGGTATCAACTGACATAGATGATCTGGATTTTGAGTGGCTTTTTGCAACAAATGAGAACACCCTCTCACAACCTGCATTTGAATGAGAAACAGTAAGTACATTCTTCATGATGCTGGACAACAATTTGTATCTGAACTGGTCATTTGCATCCTTTAGCATCCCTGAGTTTACTAATAAGATCCCATTGCTTGTCAACTCGGTTGGTGTTTAAGATCTCAGGATTCAATTCATCTACTTGGTAATTCAAAAACTCTGCTTCTAAGTTGTCTCGCCAGTTGGTTTCTTTGGGTTCCATACACATAAATCTTCATGGGAAAAACATCACACTGCTAAAATCACTCATCATTCTTTTTGACACATCAGCAACTGCTCTGTGTTTCAGAAGTTCATTATTCGAGGGAAACCTCTTAACAATGTAATCACAAACACCTGTCTAATAGTCTCTTACATCTTTATAGAATTGACAAAGGTTACTTTCATACAGCTTCCTTTCAGCCAAGTATTTTCTTGTTTCTGAACCTAATGTAAGTGTATCATCTGACTTCATTACTAGATACATGTGGAACTTTATCCTTGGAACTAGACACCTTCTCTGACATCCTACTTTTGGCTTTAGCTCTTTTGCCTTTAACCTCTTGTTTATTGGTTTCTTTACCAAAATATATTTGTAAGGGTTCCCACTGTTCCATCAGTCTCTTTATACCTTCACCAAGAGACAACCATCTTGTTACACAATGCTTCAATATTTTTCTCTGCTCTTTCCCACAAAGAGTCTGAAGATCTTTCAGTTCCATTTGTCTATTCACACATTTATCCAAATAATATGATATGTCCACTAATAAGTCATCAAAACTAATAGGCAGCATATCAGCCCCCTTTTTAGCTGCTAAATGTATCAAATGGCATGAACATCCCCTCAGATCCACTGAGGGATTCACCATAGTTATATGTCCAAATACACCTTTATTGCAACCTATCATCACTGAAGCATTATCTGATTCAAAGGCAATACAGTTATTCCAACTTACGTTTCTCTTTTTCAAATCATCATCCAATAAGGTGAAAATATTTTCCCCAGTAGAGGCTCCATCACATGTTGGAACTGACAAAAGTGCTTCAGTTACAACCCCATCTGTGTTATCAAAATATCTAACAACAACTGGGTACAGCTTCTCAGAATCATTGCTACCATCATGTGCTATACTGAAAGGTTGGGATGAAATATTTTTAACAATGCCTTCCTGTATGGACTTGCACTGTTGTAATACAATAGCATAAGTTTTTGTTCTGCCACACTGATAACTATTTGCTACTGATGATTTGGGAAACATGCACTTGAATAGTTTAGAAGCATGGTCAGATGCAGCAATTGCAACATTATGCTCAACTAAATATACTTCGGTCTTAATGACCTCCAATTCAGTTTCTGGCACTACAGATCCAAATCCCATTGAGGTCAGCGACTTACAACTTGATTTCATTGCAACGTATTCTGTATGTTTTTGGAATTCACGTGGCGGTGACAGTCATCTATCCCACCGTGGGAAATGTTCAAGTCAACACAACATAACATGCAATAAATGTAATGGTCACCTTTTTTACTTCTTTCTAAGCATGACCAAGTAATCTCTTTTATACTTTTGCAACCACTGTTTCAGCTTTTTAGGAGGCTGGTTGTCCTCTCCATCTTCAATGCATTTTCATTTGGAAGACATTTTCAGACGACCGGATGACAAAACGAAAAACGAAATCTAGATCAGATGCACACTTCTCACGAACAAAATAAGCAGTTTTAAAGCATCTGAGGTACCAATGTATAGTTAGTCTGGTTCCCTACCAAAATCCACTCAGTCTAAGATGAAACTCCGAATCCGAACACAGAGTGTAATACGAAAATCCGGATCCGGAAGGAACAAGTACAAAAATTATCTGGAACAGAAAAAAACGATCATATTTCCATACATTTTGCTATCATTCCGTAAGTCTGTAATTTTAGTGTTTTTTTCGTAAGACTTACGGCAAAATCGTAAGAGTTGGCAGGTCTGTAGTCTATATATGAGGCAATATATGGCAGCTAGTATAACTGGTCAAGGAAGAGCCCAGGGAAAGCCCCAGTAAGAACCACTGACCCACGGGAAGGTACTGGCAGCTTTCTCACATACCCATACTGGTTAAGTCAGAGACTCGAACCAACACAGACAGAGGTGAGATGGCAGTGATTGGTAAAGGTGAGTGCTTTAGATCATTTGGCCACCCAGAGGTAGGTGATGTCATCCATAAATATATGGCTTCCACACAACTAGGGTTAAGGGGCATGTGAATCTGATTAAAATCAGATCTCTACATAAAAATTTGAGAGTGACCGCTTACAGGTCATGTTCTACCGACTTCTGAACTGGCCAATGGAAATGCAGCTTTCAGAAATCTGAAAGTGAATTAAATCACTTATCACATATTGATGCCCTTCAGCGATACTGCTCAGTCACCCAAATGTGAAGATATAAGACTTCATTTGATTTGCTGATAAAATGAACGATTATGGTAATAACATAGGTCACTAGAACATTATCCCTAAGCAGCCACTGATAGATCTTCATGCAGGATAGTGGAGATCTGACTTTAAATAGATTGGAGGCGTGTTAAAGTAGATTGAAATCCAACAAACTTTTGGTAATACTGGGCCTCCAACAACTTCATGGACTGGAACTTTAATATTGAAATCTCAATAGAGCCAAAGTTAATGTTTTCTCTACCTCAAAGATTTCCCTCAATAGGATTAAAATCAGATCTCCACTGTTATACATGAAGGTCTCACATCAACCACTTAGGGGTCATGTTCTGGTAACCTATGTTATTACCATAATCACTAATTTTATCAACCAATCAGCTTAAGTCTTACATCTTCGCGTTTGGAGACTAAGCAGTGTGGATGAAGAGCATGAATGTGTACTGAACGATCTGATTCACTTTCACTTATTTGAAAGCTACATTTTCACTGGCTAATTCAAAGGTCACTTGAACATGACCCTTAAGCAGTCGTCATGAGATCTTCATGTAGGACAGTGGAGATTTTAATCACACTGAGATTTCTCCAGGCCTCAAATTAGCCATTACGGGAGCATTTAATGTAAACTGCAAAACCTCGGACTATCAATGAAAAGTAAAGCTTAAATAAAGAGTTCTCACAATGTCTGCTTGTGTCCTATTGGCAGCTTCTAGCATGACATCTGACACCTCTTTTACATTCCAATCTGTGGCCGGATCATCTGGAAAATGACTAATGTAAAAGAAAAAAGTAACATAATAAAAAAATTTCAGCTGTATAGTTTATAATACATAAACAATTGGGCATCCTTGCTTTGGCATGGGATAGTATCATTAAAGCTGAACAGTTCTAGAAACATAAGTGACCTGGACTGAGCACAACACCATTGAACCAAGAATTTTGTTTTACAAAATTCTGACAAATGTTGACTTCTATCTTCCCACATGTCTAACTCGTAAAATGTGCTGTAGCTCATTGAAAGCAAACTTTCTAAATAGCACCTAGATTACTGAAAAGCGTCATCGTAATTGCCAAAGCCATTAGGAAACTGAGGGTTAGGTGTGAAACGGCACACCTTTTCTCTTATTATAGATTGTTCTAAGGGACTACATATAACAAAAGGGTTCTAAACTATTTTTCTTTGCTTCAAGCATAATATTTTCATGGTTTAGACACACTGTAGTATCAAGCATTCATCAGATGCTATTAGATTTTTTGTTAAGAGCAGAAGTAGTGTACTTGGTAAGTGTACTATTTTGAACAAAAGTGCTGACCGGGACAAGTAGCTATTACAGGTCACTCATTCCAGGAACAAGTACTTGGACAAAATTTTCCTGAGCTCTACAAATAAATAAAGTCATAGTAATCTGCTTCTGCTCAGGTGAATTATAGCAAAGAATAATCATACAAGGAATATTCATCTGTTTTTGTTTAATTTACTTAATTGAGATTTTCACCCTAATTCCTGCTCAAATCAAATTTTTAGTATTTTTATGAAGTTGGGAAAATTCAAAAACTAAGAATTACTTAGGCTTCTCAACATAATTTCTGGATTTGGAGTTTGCAACTCTTAACTTCCAAAACAATCACATTATGCTTGACTTAGGGACTGCAGGGTGCCCTGAGTGGCTGAGTGGTCTAAAGTGCTCACCGTTATGGATCACTGCCATCTCACCTCTCTCTGCGTGGGTTTGAGTCTCAGGTTTGGCCAATGTGTATGTGGGAAAGCTTGCCAATAGCTTCTCATGGGTCGGTAGTTCTTTCTGGGGTTTTCCTGGGTTCTTCCTCCACCATTTATACTGGCCACCATGTATAGCCTATCTTGTGATGAAAAATGGCATTAAACCCTACAACAACTTAGGGACTGCAAGGTGACCAACCCCAGTATTTTATCTACCCATGCATCATGTGTCAAATACGCAGACTTTTCAGATTTGGCGCACAAAAGTCGTTGACGGTACGTAAATTGATGCACCCCAATGTTATATTTTGCTGATTAACACAATACAAAGGTTTGGTCTAAAAATTGTCGCTGTTACTTAAATTGACACACACCAATGTTATGTTCTGCTGATTAACACAAAACAGAGGTTGCTCTACTTTATTCGCTAGATTATAACTCTCCCAAACAGGGACAACATGCACACATCAGTTCTTACACTGATATTATCATAATACATAGGATTACAAGTGAGTGTGGTGCCTGATGCTGACCCTATGTGACCTGTAACTGTCGCATCATTTGTAGCAACAGGATGTTAGAACCGTATAATCACCACACACAAGAAAGAGGCGGAAAATAAACATGTGATTTTAAAGTGATTCTCACGAAAAACTATTATTTTATGCACATCGTTGTCATGCAATGAAGCAACAATTTCCATTTGTTCAATTGTATGCCTTGCATTGTTCCAAGATACTGTCAGCGTTCGATCGAAAATGGCGTCCAAGGCAAACAAATTAAAATAGATCCGAAACAAACGAAATTATCATTTGGATCGTGTTTTTACAACCGACCATCGATAATAGTATTGTTATCGAACCAGTGAAGCCTTCGTCATCTAAAGATGAGGTACCGGTTACTTGTAAGATAAAACAAAATTTTGTGCAGCAATAGCTGAAAACATACAGCTGGCTACGTTTTCAAAAAGTTAAGTCGAGTGAAGAATGTGACAGTGAAGACGCCTTTATGTTTTGCCATATATGTACAGAGGCTAAAAAAAGCCTCCATGAAAAAATGTGCAAAAAACAATAACTTTCAGAACAGTACACTGGCAAGGCATGCTGGGTTACCAGAACACAAACTGCTGATTGAAGGTCCACAGTACCAGGCAGATTTTAATGCAGTTTTACAAACAAGAGTGAAAGTGCTACTTAAGTGTGTAATTGGCTGAGTGTAGAAGACATCCCTTTTTTAAATTACAAATCTCGGCCTAATTTAATACACCACTTAACAGCTGAAGAATTGATGTCATTGGCATTTTGAAGAATTCCGCCATTCAGTATGACTTGGCTACTACCTGTTCGGAGGTACTGGAGAGCCTGTCAAACTTTGTTGAGGATAGTCTTATATGTGACCTGTAAAATTCATCATTTGTGACAGCAATGGCAGATGAAAGCACTGACATATCCAACAATAAACGCCTTGTCATATATGTTCAGATTATTTCTGATGACATGAAACCATCAACAAGATTTTTAACAAATATAGAATGTTCAGATGCTTCTGGCAAGGGAATTGCCTTACTGGCTTTAGTCACATTATATAACTAATATTTTTGTTGTGTATTTGAATAATATAATTATTTTTTAAAAACTACTGAAGACTGATCATCAGCTTGAATAAGACTCATTGGTTTGGATTTTGACTCACTGTTTTTTGCCTTGATGAGTCAAATGACTTACATGAAGCCATTTGTAGATAAAACACTGCAACCCAGTAACATGTCTGCCAGTTCATTTTGGTAGCAATTAAGTAATGTTTGTTTAATGTTAACCTAGTAATAAGCTTGGGAGAAGTTCAACAACATGCAGCAAAAACAATCTGGTTGAGATCAAATATTAACACGTTTATTGTGTGGAAAAAAAAGAGTCTGATAATTAAAGGTTGTCACTCTGCAAACAATAATGCTGAAGGCTGACAAAGGAACTCAGGAAAAAGGTATCATCAACACCAAAGTGCAGGTCAAATTTCCTTGAAATTTCATAAAAGAGTTTTTATGCTTTAGTGACATCACATGGGTAGAACAATCAGCAGCTGTAACTGTTAAATGATGAAACAAGAATAATGACAAGTGAATTCTGCAAATGTCTCATCAATCAATACAGTATCCAGCTGCAAATCAAATAAAATCCAATAATAAATTGTACTGAAACAAAAGTTGGCTGGACAAATGGCATTAAGAACAAATGGACATATGCAATATAATTTCCATGAAAAGCAATAGAGAAAAACTTAATCCTAATGTCTGAAATTCACTCCAGTTAATATAACTATTTTCTGTAGCTATTCAGCTGATGAGATAAGAATGGCAAGGATATTATATATGGTAGCAGCTGATGTGGCAAGAAAGGCATAAGTATCATATATGACAGCTGTCATAAGGCACTGGTATGATATGTGGCAGTTGATGTCACAAAAAATGGTATGGGTATGACAGATGGCAAATGATGTGATAAGAAAGACACTGGTATGATATGTGGCAGGTGATGTCACAAAAAATGGTATGGGTATGACAGATGGCAAATGATGTGATAAGAAAGGCAAAGGTATAGGTCAAACAAAAAAGATCTTTGATACTTGATAAAGCAAATTTTAATCTTTCAGACACTCAAGCAATATATACACTTGCCTTTCATTTAATATCTGCAGATTCTCCTTATCAATTCTGAGAATTTGGCAGCTTTTCTGCAACTCTTTTCTTCTAACTTCAGCCAGTCCATAGAAGTTGCCTGAAAACACCAAAACACTATGCTATGTACTTGATTAAAACTACATAAAAATAATTTTATAATGGCTGATATCCAGAAATGGATTTTCACCAAATATTGATTTTGAAGCTGAACTGCTCACAACTTAAATGCAGCAACAATCATCCAAGCACAATCCTTGTCACTATAGTCAGCCTCTTATTTATTACAAATTGAACACCACATTCTATCTCAGAAAGTATTTATTCATACATTCTTTTTCAAATGTTACCGTATGTGCTCACTTATAAGTCATGTCAAACTACAAACATGATCCTGATCTGCCATAGCATAATGTGCATGCAGATCAGGGTCTCTGTCATTTCTTTTCCTGATTATTCCTAACAAACTGCAGAGACCCAGATCAGCCAGAACGTTATGTGACAACAGATCTAGGTTTCTGTAGTTTGCAGATGGGTTCTTATAATCGAGTAAATACCATAGTAAAATACTGGATATGCTAAATACCATCCAAATGTTAATTAAACAAATTTCAAGGGTAAAAAATCATTGTGATATGTTTGGCATACAACATAAAAGGATAGAACAATCTATACTCTATTTGTATATAATTTTATGATTCTGAGAACTTCATCACTAGTTTTGTCTACCTTTATTTTGATTGTAGCCATTATAGCAGTAGGTATGTTGCATGAGTGTGTGATCTGGATTTTTAACACAGCTTTAGCTTTAACAATTTTTCAGTCATAGAGGTAAAACCTGTTATAATGCAATGCTCAGGGTCCAGAGAACATCGCGATATATGCGGGATCACTTTAACAAATTTTGCAAAGAACTTCCCCATAGAAAATGTGCACTGAAATTTCAATGTCATCAGTTTTAAGTAACCTCTTGTTCATATATCATTTGTTTTGTTCACCAGGTTTCATCAGACATCATATATACTTGTTAACAAATATAACACTGCAATATGTTTTAGAAAATTTCGGAAGTTAAGGTAACATTAAACGCAGTGCTGGGATTAAAAATCTGCTAGGAATACAAATAATTGGCTTTTTTGAGAGCATGTATTTAAAATAAAAAAATGGGAGGCATGCTGCCATCGTATCATAAGCAGAATCACATTATAACAATTTGTACCTGTATTGCTGCAAGGTCTGTAGGATATGTTGCATGATGTATACAGTATATATGTACCTTTAGCTCTGCAAGCATTTGTGTCAAAACCCTGCTGCTAATGTAAATTAGGCTACTCTGTCTACTAAAAAAGGCATGAATTTAGCATTGCAATTTTCCAAACAAAAGCTGGAGTATATGAACTGAAACCTAGGCGTGGAGGGATTGTATCATAATTGTGCTAGGTATAGTATTCACTTACCCTTCCAACAAAATGTGCAAAACATTGTCGTTTTCATTCATCAATTAATAATTTCTAACCTGATTGTTACCAAGTTGGCATTTCCAATTAAAGTAGAGTTTCTTTAGTAACACTGTCACCATATTTTCATGGGCAAGTCTACTGTATCAGACAAAAGATATGACATCATTCACTGTCTTTGACATGCTCTGAATAATTTCATAAACTTCCATAACTTTGTTACATCCATCTGATCAAATGAATACAAGAGTTACACCTTTTTATTTGTTACATCCATCTGAACAAATGAATACAAGAGTTACACCTTTTTATTTGTTACATCCATCTGATCAAATGAATACAAAAGTTACACCTTTTTATTTGTTACATCCATCTGATGAGTTACACCTTTTTATTTGTTCAGTTATTGTTAGGAATCTCAAAGCTACTCACTGCAAACGTTGGATTCAAATGACAGTTGTTACTGAAAATGGACTGTTCTAGAAACTGGAAAAAGACGGTGTGTTGTCTGTCCTTGTTTACATCAATGGCTTCCCTTTGATTTGAAATACAAACAAGGTGACAATATTAGAGATCACCTGATGACAATCAGGTTAGAAATTATAAATTGATAAAGGAATTGACAAAAGTATTGTATATTTTTAAAAAAAAATTAGTTTGGGAGTATACAAACAAATGGGAGAGTAAGCAAATATAAATACTTTCCTAAGGTGGGTACTTTTCACAATGGATATAGCTATGCTCAAGGGGGAATAACTCTAGGCAGCTTTTGGAAATAATGCTGGATCCAGAATCAAAAACAGGTCTATTTTTGCATCATACCTTGCACTCACTTGATAACTTCCTGTATGGAATTACTGGTATTTATGTAAAGCAAAACCCCTAGATTTTGTGTATCTGGCCTTATTAGAATCTTATGACACGTTTTAAGGTGAATAAAAAGGATGAAATGTTAAAATTCCATTTGATCTTTTTCATGGACCAAATACACACAAGGTATGTAATTATAATAGATCTGATTGCCAGCTTAACCCTTTACCTCATGTAAGTGCGTTTGGATGCCTCTAACCAATTCCCATGGAAGCGTGTTTTAACACCTCTACACCATTCTCATGGAAGCACCTTTCGATGCCTGCTATATACATCAGCCATTTTGATCTGGTCTTCAGAGTGCCACCTTCAGGGAAAACCCCCTATTCAATACTACATTCATTGATGTGAATGACAATTGTTAGATCACGTAGTCGCTGTTTAAGCTACAGTCATAATCTGCTATTTAAGGCAACTGGGTCGTATTCTCCACTCTCCAAAATGGAGGCCATGGATTTCTTTCATTACTTTTTTGAGTTTACATAATTAGAATCACTACTATGAAAGCTTCAATGACTCAGAAAAAACTTAGATAAAGGCTTTGATATTGATGTAGGCAACAATGAGTTTTTATAAATTATCAAATTCAGACGATTTAGTGATGTAGACATAGACAAAGAACTTGTAAATTTTGAGTATGAGAAATAGTAGCTATGGTTGGTCACAGAGTTTCACTGACTTGAAGGTTCTATCAAGAATTTAAAGCACATAAAAAATTCTTTCGTAAAAAATAATTATACAAATATAAAGATCAGATTTTACTCTAAATCTTTCTATACATAATAGATGCATACCAAAAATGTAAAATGGTTAAAATTGAAGTTGAATGTAACATATAAACACTCCTTAACATTTAATCAGCAGGCCTATGCGTACGGGGGTCAAACAGTTAACAGGTGTTCTATTTATAGTGCACTGCAATGTGTAACTTTGGTACATGTATATCAACTGTCTATAAAGCCATACACTCTATGAGGTAAAAAGGTTAAGAGGTATAAATTTCATGTCTGCTCCTTTTGGTGATTGTTAGAGCGATAAACATGGATTACACCTTCGCCATATTGCAGCATGGCTAGATCACATGACTTAATCATTTTAAGTAGAAACTGGTAAAATCCAACACCATCCCGGTCTCCAAGCAAACAAACACATGGTTATTAAAGAGTAAATTAAAGCACCAATGACATAAAAAAAATTTTTTTTACTTCCATAACAAAGAAATAGCCAGATATTCAAGCATTTATTTCACAACTTAGAGAATATCAGTGATGGTTTTCAAGTCCCAGTGCAACTGATTTAGTGTTGATGCTGATGCATGGAGTGGAAAAATGTAACTGCCATTGAAATGGGAACTCCTTGTTTCTTAATTTCTTTGCAGCAGTTCTTGATTTCTCCATGCCTGAATCTGAAATATATGCCGCCAGATGGCAAAATGCCAAGTAATCCTTTGAAATTGTTTATCATCATAATCAGCACCTGTAGTGGGAACTGGACTAGATTTACCATCAATACTTCTTTATATTAAAAAAAATTAACTTCTCGATCACAGTGCCATGATTAGAGATTATTAAATGCAAATAGAATGAAGCAGTGCTTTATCTTGTTTTGTTTCATCTTGAATCAAATACGAAACCCTTACAATCCATCAAAGAAATATGCCAACTCTCCTGGTGCTGTGATGTCAACAATCACTGATCAAAGCCTGCAGGGATAAGGGATAGTCCTACAATGTTTAACCTCGACCCTGCTATTTATGTTTTGGGTGTTAAGTCTTAGTGCTTAAATAATGGTGCTGTGAAGCGTGTTTTGATGTCGACTAACTTCGTAATGAAAGTCAAATTTTCAGGAATATTTCACACACTTGGCAGCCCCTAACAATGCTTTTCTGAATGCCAAAATCAGGTTAAGCTGAATACTTCTTTAATGAAACAAAAAAAATATGTTAATATTGAAGAAAGTGATAGCTTCATTTAGTTAAAGATTCTTGTCATCCTTTTAACCAATTTAAGTATTTCCAGCTTACATCGTGTTCCAGACAACCGAAATGTAGGCCAACAGAACTTGAAAGCATGTCCATTTGCTTGTGTGGGAATTCAAATCTATTAGGAAAAAGACATCATAGTAAGTAAAGTCTGACTAAAACAGTATAACTTTAATTTGTAGAAAAGCGCCATTATGGGCTGCCAAGTGTGTGAGATATTCCTGAAAATTTGACTTCTCGTTCCGATGTTAATTGACATCGGAACATGCTACACAACACTGTTATTTGGGCAGTAAGGCCTTAATGCCCAAAACATATACTGAAGGGTCGAGGTCTTACATTGTAGGACTAGGATTAGTCCTACATATAAGACCTCGACACTGATATTTATGTTTTGGGTGTCTAGGTCTTACTGCCCAAATAATGGTGCTGTGAAGCGCGTTCCAATGTTGTTTAACATTGGAACGACCAGTTAAATTTTCAGGAATATCACACACTTGGCAGCCCATACTGGCGTTTTTCTACAAATTAAAGTTATGTTTTAGTCAGACTTTACTTACTCTGATGTCTTTTTACAACTAAATTCAAATTCCCACACAAGCAAATGGACATGTTTTCAAGTTCAGTTGGCCTACATTTCCGTTGGCTTGAATGCAATGGAAGCCGGGAATTCTGAAATTGGTTAAAAGGATAATAAGAATACTGAACGAAACAAAGCTATCTAAACACTTTCTTCAATATTAAGATATTTTTATTCATTTCGTTAAAGAAGTATACTTCAACTTAACCAGATTTCGGCATTCCTGGCTTCCATCGCACCTCAGCCAACTGAAATGTAGGCCAACAAAACTTGAAAACACGTCCATTTCTTTTGTGAGAATCTGAATTTATTAGAGAAAAGATATCTGCCATCTCAGCAAGTAAAGTCTGACTAAAGCATTATGGCTTTACTTTGTAGAAAAACCTCATTATTGGCTGCCAGCTGTGCAAGATATTCCTGAAAATTTGACTTTCATTACGATGTTAGTTGACATCAAAACACACTACACAGTGCCGTTATTTAGGCAGTAAGACCTAGACGCTCAAAACAAATATCTGCGTCAAGGTCTTACAGATAGGGCTAGACTAGAATATGCGACTACAGTAGCTACAATGTTGTAGCCTCAACTTGATTTGTTGTGGTTGAGGCTATGAACTGATCCCATATCATGTAATGGAGCAAAAAATCATCACTAAAGTCAGAAAAACAAATAGTGTAGAAATCTACTACACAAGTATAATCATGTTGTAAAAGAAGTTTGGCTTATTATGAATTTATTAAGCCCTTACACGATAAAATAAATTGGCACAGTTACACTAACCTCACCGTGTCTGCCATGACAGATAACTCAAAACTCTCGCCGTGACCCTTTTCTAAATAAGACTTGCCAGACCATATTTCGATATTCTACTCTCAGGGGTCAAGCTAGACTTAAATTTTAGGGAGAAGTGACTTCTCCTTTTGGTCAGAACAGGGAGAAGTGAGACCAAAGCAAAAAACACGATATACATATATATATATATATATATATATATATATATATATAGATAGATAGATAGATAGATAGCTGCATTATCTTATTTTAATGATGTGCTCTATTTCTCAGTATGCTTAAAAAAAGAAATAAATTAGAAAACGCTCTTCATCGATCATATTTTTAAAAGCGAATTACTATTTGCATATTGATGTTTAAATTACGAAACAAAATTTGGTATATTTTCATCATAGCACAGTGTGCCCAACTTCATGAAATCAAGCAGTGATATCTTGCTCTGGAAAAGGGTTAATGGTCAGTTAGCTATTAAAACTTGCATGTGAATGTGCAAGAATTTCTTTGTCGCCGTAAGCTGATTGGTATCAACACCAAGTAAATACATTTGGCCTTGGGTTACAACAGTGCCAGAACTTACTGGCTACAGCGAGGGGGCATCTCAAAGTCGTAATCTACAGTCATTTTACTTCCGAAAAATCAGCGGGTGAAGTCGTTTTCGCTTTCCTAACAGAAGAAGGCAAAATTTACGCTTCTCAGGCGACTTTTTCACCCACTTCGCCTAGTAGCGTGACCCCTGACTCTATGTTATTAATTGCTGAATGACATTACACGCGAAAGCGGAATGGATACTTGCATTAATTGCAGAAACCAGTTTTTGTTGAGAAAAGGCAAAGTCAATGTCTTTCCAAATCCAGTGGGTAGCAGGACAAATAACATCCTTTTTATCAATCAAGTGGCGAATAATGGCTTCTTGGTGGAATTTCGAAGTCACCAATAAACCATACTTACTTTTAATGAGCAGAATTTCTGACTCAAACAGTGCCCTAGTTTTACTACCATCTGTTTACATTTCCATATAAGGCCTGAATGTCCTTATGTGGCATAGAAACAAACAAGGCTGAGAACGTAAGTAGTCATTATTTGAACTAATATGGCAGACAATGTAAACTAAAATAGCGGAAAAAAAGGGTAAACGAGATTTTACAACTATTTATACAAAGATTTGCAATAATTCTGGTATTAAATAAGAGGACTACTCAATTTATTTCATTATATGCAAGGAACATGTTCAAAATTGTTTATATTAGGCTAAAAAGCACCGGGTGTGTATCACACCCGGCTTGCTCCACTGACACGCATAGGCTCATGTTAGTACCCTGTCCATGAGGTAGGAGTAGGGGTACTAATATTAGTACTAGGGACAACAGCTGAATGAAAAGAATAAGTTGGCTTCTTAGGGTTACTATAAACACCGAAATACACTGAAAAACCAAAATACACAGAAATACGCTTGTATTTGCATGTTCTCAGAGTATATATCAGTGTACACACAGGAATTGTTTTTGTTTGAATAGTATTGCAGAAGAAAATAAAATATGATTGGAGTGATTTTGATATGAATTATGTACTTTTTTTCCTCATTATAGCTAAATTCATGTAATGGCGTCACTAGGTCATACTTGATTTGACAGATACGATCAACTGAGAATCGTAGTAATACATACACAGAATGAAAGTGACAAGAATCAAAAGTACTCTCCGACATAACATTATATATTTACTTTAACTTTTAATGATACAGTTTTTGATAAATAAATAGCATTTAATTTAATTGTTGCTTAAAAGGTTTCCCAATATTTGGCAATATTGAAGCGTACTAATATGCTACTTTTGTTAATATGACAGTTGATTGCAAAGGTGTTAAGAAGTCTTCTATGTGAATGGGCAATACTCATAAAGGATTCGGAATTGATGAGTTCATTTAATGCCCTAAGACACAAAAATAAGTAAACTGGTTTTGAAGTTGAATGTTGGATTCATTAGACCGAATGTTAGATTCCCAAAAGACTATGACACAGACAAGGTGCATTTTAATGAAAAAGGGCTTTTTCTGTGGAAAGTATTGACTTCTTTGCGAAAATAATAAGTGTCTGTATGATAAATAATAAGTCGAAAGTCTGTTGTTAACCGTTTTTGTTTTCACTGATATATTCCAATAAATCCAACTGATAACAATCATCTGCTTGATTCACATTATACACAGCGCAGCCTGTTTATGACAAAATCTCTACAGAAGTATTTTCAATGATCAGGTTTGGATCTTTTAGCAGTATTTATCACAGTTCATCCACTAATATTTCGTTTCGTTTGTGTTTGTTTGAATAATAATAAAAAGCAAAATGAACTTTGATTCAAATTTATATGAATTATTTACTCTTTACGTGATTGGATAGGTATGATAAACGTTGAATTGAAGTACAAATACAGAATGAAAGTGAAAATGAGCAAAGTACCAAAAGTATCCGAGATAGTATATGCAGGAGTGAGAAAAGTGCGATTGTATCAAGCTAGGCTATACGATGATTGACAATGACAACTCAGGAAAGCATTCTTGCAAAGAAAAACATTTTCTGGCAAATTGTAACAATTACATTTAATTACATACATAAGGTATCAGATTTCAATGAATGAATAGTATTCAAGATTCTGTTCCTCTTGAAAATCGGACTTCAAGTCATGTTACACAAGGTAAAATAAACATAACCGAAAACAATAAAATATAGCACATTATGACGAAATCTCTAGTTCATGTTTAGATTTTTTTTGCATTAATAGTCATAGTTCGTACATTGATGTTTCGTTTTCTTTGTCCAGGTTTTCGTCCCTTAGTCCTTGGTGCAACAACATTTGTCTGACCTTCCGTAGATATTATGTATTTTGTGTTTATGTCAATGTGGCGTCAAAAGTGTTTGTACAAGTTTGTGCACTGTTGCTGTCATTTTTATCTATGCTGATTTTGTTGACTGAAATTGTTGGTGACTGTCCGCAAGTAGTAATTCTTCAGTGCCTACTAGAGCATTCTTCAGATTTCTGAATTGTCCAGTTACTAATTCATCTGTCAGTTGTACAAATTCTGTGAGCATTTTCGTCTTCCAGTCAGCTGTCTGTTCAAGAACGTGGTTCATAGACTCACAATTATTATTTTTAGTCTGTCTTCCCCAAAATTTCTTTCAGGATAGTGTTGCGGTCAATCACGGTAACTGCATCATCTGTCAATATATGCCTAACATTCTCTTGTAAATGGTGTGTGCACAAAACGTGTTGCTTCGGGCAGAACTGCCTGCCGTAATTCCTTTGACTAGAGCCTTCTCATCATCACTTCCAGTTACAAGGCTCTTAAGATTTGAATCCATAAATTTTACTTTCAAATGATGGAAAAAAGGACCAAGTTTCAAAATCGCTATTATCGTGACTGAAGAGCAGTCCAAGAAAGATTGGTGGTTCACCTGTTCTGACTCGTGATGTGATGTGATATGATTATGATTTTTAACGTAGCTTTAACAATTTTTCAGTCATATCGCTACGATGTCTGCAGTGTGGCAGTTTACAGTGATGTCTAGCACTGGGGCATCATGCCGCAGACATGTAGCATGATGTCCCACCAAGTCACATTATCCTGACACCAGGCTGACCAGTCCTAACACTAACCTCTTAATGCGGCCAAGCGAGGCAGCTGTTAGTACCATTTTTGTAAGTCTTTGGTATGACTCGACCGGGGATCGAACCCACGACCTCCCGCATCCGAGGCGGACGCTCTAACCACTAGGCCACCAGAGCTGTCCGTTCTGACTCGTTATACCGTCAGTTGCTTGTAACATGCATTTTACAAAGCATACAAGTTCTGTCAAAGCCAAGTACAGTCTGTCCGGAGCAACAAAGATTCTTAATGTCTGTTATTTGTTCGTCTGTGTACAAAATTACACAAGGGGGTTTACCGCTGGTCCTGATAACTGATCATACAAATGAGTTATTTTAAGTTACCAAATTTTCTAGATGTCTGATTTGGTCAGCAATATTGTTGGAGTGTCCTGGAGCTATTCTGTCCTTTGATTTTTAAGTAATTTTTTTATTGTCATAAATTTGTTGAAATCCTTTTGGTTGGGACAGTTCATCATATTTTGAAGACAGTTTATTTAATATTTGATGCGGTTTCATTTTTTCAGTCATTTCTGTAACGTCATCGAAAACATAGTCAGGTGTCTGCAAATATTCTGTCACTTGTCGCGAGTTTCCATGTGGCATTAAACCAGGAAATTTCCCTACGTATTCAACCAGTGACAAATTACTTGAAAGACCCCCCCTTAGCCATGTGACCCTCTTTTTGTACATACTGTTCTTTTTCAAGTGGAAGTTTTCTGAACCAGTTAGTGCTCTTGAAACTGCTCTGTATCAACTGTTACCATCACCAACTACTGACATTGGTACAAGATCCCTTAAAATTGCTGGATGATACATTTTTAAAATTTCCACAGAAATTGCATCTTTCTCTCCATTGTTAGACATGCACCCTGATTCTGGAATAAAGATCCTGTTGGTGATGAGAAGTTTACCTTCGGACTTTGCAGCATTGGTCAGGACATTTTCTGCAGTCTGGAAATATATCTTTAATAAAAACACAGACATGTCCTTAATATCAACTTCATTGTTTCGCTTCACAAAAAATCAGAATCAGTCTGGATTTCTTGAAATGAGCAAATAAAGAATAATGGCAGCGATGACAGGTGCAGTTTCTTCAATGTGCTCGACATTATTATTTTCATAGAACGTGTGTGGAACGTGACTGGTTATCAACGAACACTTACGGTTGGTTTAATATCTCACAGGATTTTAATGAATTTACCAAGAATGGTAGATTAAAGCATTAAGTACGCCCAAGGGCAAGAATGGCCAGATATAGTTACACATAGTTTAAAATCAATGATTTTAAGAATCTTCGTCTATTGACCTATTGCCACTTGTCAATCACGCTGGTTCAATTAATCAATCAGTGAGCGTAAATTAGACACACCTCCAGGCGTTGCTTATGTCCGCCATTTTCCTCCTACAAGCTGCTTGCAGCAACAGTGAATTGATTATGATAAGTATTTACAAATTTTGCAATGATTTGTTGATTTCTCGATCGATAATGGTGAATAAAAGTCTTGTAATTCTGACAGTCAATATCCAGATCGTCTAAATGGAGGAATTAGATGCATTCCTTTCCCGAAACATAGGCGAAACTTCGATGGATAACAACTTGTCACGTGTACAATCAGCTGAATAAAGACACAATTGATGGCAATTGCAACGTGTTTGTTTGCATAAAAGTATGCCCCGTTGATAGCTTGAAAAAAAAAGAATTTGAAATTGAAAAATATATATGTAAAAATTAACCTTTCAAGAATATAGGTGGAGAACCCCCTAACTTTTGGGTTTTGATATATTTATTTATTCTTGTATAGGAAGCACTGAACCCAAGGCTGCATTATTTTAAAGTTTGAAAATTTACACTTTAATGTTGACTTGTCCCAAAATTAATGATTTATCATCTTGATCTTTCAGACACTAGAGTGACGCTTTACTTTCTCATTGGGTTGAAGGAGCAATGGGGATACAAAAATGTAATTAGTAATAAAGAAATATAAAATAAAGGTTTCGAATAATTATCTTCTGATATATTAAGCATGCATTTACATGTTTACATCAGCAGACATCATTGATCAAAATTCCATCTGTCGAAAATGACAGACCTTAAAATTATTATGTACAACAGTATACTTCAAAAAGAGTAATTATTTACAATTTTGTTATTAATTTTTAATTCATATACTTCCAAGGCAGCATAAACATAAGTCAGATAAAATTAACAAGGATAACATTATCTGCTAAATACATCAGCATCTTTTGGAGCAAGTTTCCTTTCATATGAATAAGTTCTTAAACAGCTTTACAATTGATTGTTATTATTTACTGAAACAAAACACTTAGTTTTTTAATGTATGAACTTGAACTACATATATAAATATTGTCTACTGCAGTATAATTAATGCAACTTTGTAATTTTATATTTTTAAGAATAATACAGATCACATTAAATAAACATATCACTTAAACTGAAACATATTTGTTTGCCAAATACTGCATGTTTGTCAGAGGTTAAGTCACGTGAATTGGTAGGCGGAGCGATCTATCATCTGGTGTAAGGTCAACTGCAATTACAAATGGGGATTTCGTACATAGCATGAGCTGAAGTAGGCTTTGAAATGCATAGGTCAATGAATTCAGAATATAATATTACTAATGTATTGTTACGTATATGTAATTTAATTACTTGATTGTTAGTTTTAGATTTTTAAATTTTTTTATTTTATTCCATTACATGGTAATGACAACTTTATTCATTGGATTTGAAATTTTTCCAGAAAATTCAGTTGTTCTTTTTAACCTGATAAACAAACAGTGACTTGTTTACATTGTATCAATCGGTGACCTAGATCCACTTTCTGGTAAACAACTTTTTAAAAAATTCATTCCCAGTGAAAGAATCATTGATTTCAGTCAAGGTCATATCTGGCCTACGTGTGAAATAACATGTGTCATTTAGGGTTTCCCAGAGGATGGACCCTCACCCGGGATTTTGTTTTGCGTATCAGCTGGGCTTATTAACACGTTATTATAGTTTTAGTCAGTCGTAATTAATACCTTCGGAGCTGAAAGGTATTTTTGTGTTGTTGCCAGTTTGATTTGAATTTTTATATTTTTTGGAATTAATAATTTATTCTCCCTGGAAACCCCTTGTGCTCATTCGAATTCTTGGACAAAGCCATTTATTGGGAATTATTCGGAATTCTAAAGAAGATTATCTTTCTTGGTGATTCAACAAAGAACTGTTGACACGTCAACACAAAAGAGGTTACAGAAGACGTCATAGCCTTCCATCTTGGAACTTCATCGGGATTCGAACTGTGATTCACTTAAGACTTTTTATTGTCAGGACTTATATTCATTAATTCTAGGATTAATTTTGGATTAGATTCATAAACCATAAGTCCTTTTTCATATTTTTCCTTGTTTTTCTAGGGAAATAAATTATTTGTTAAATTTTACAAAGCTTGTTGGCTTCACTCTTGTCTTTGTTACTTTGTACGAGCCTAGACATATAACAGTATAGACTGGACAGAATATATAGATGGATAAAAAGAGAGATACATGAAAATTATAAAGTGTCGCAAACGTGTACATTCATTTCAACAAAAAATTCAGCACATATAGACTAATTAAAATCTTGGAATCATAAATTCGATCAAAATATTTACCTGTAGAATAATAACGACAAACAATATCTCATTCATCAAGATATCTATTTATCTGTATGGTATGACTAAAATGTGAAAAGTGTGAAAAGTTACAAAAATTTACAAAAAGTTATGAAAAATTACACAAATATTGCATAACGTTACGAAAAGCTCATTTAAAATTATATACTGACCGACTTTTGTGACTTTGATTTTCAGTTTCAATTGATACTTATACTTAACGAATTAAATGATATTGTGTAATAATTCGTTATACATGACATTTAATATATTTTTTTGTATATAAAGTATTTCCAATAAGATCCTTTTAGCGAATGGTATCCTTTTCGCGAAAAGGACTTACCCGTATGCAAAACGGATCCACCAAGTTTTCTGATCAGTTGCAATCCTTAATTTTCTTTAACAAATGAAATTATAATGTCTATTAATTCATTTTCCATATCATTTAACACATCGTTTTAATAATGAGCATGTATAGGTTCTTACAGCAAATGGGGTCCTTTCAGGAATAGGACTTACATGCCAACATGCTCTTATCACGGTTAAAATCAATATTTTGATTAGAGTCTATTTGTGCCGAATTTTTCGTTGAAATGAATGCAGTCAACTCGAAAATGAGTTAAGTGACTTAAAAGCTGCATTAAACCGACTTCCACTGTCCATTCCGAATTCAGTGACTCAAAAACGATTGTTTTCTTAATTTGAGTAAGAAGTGGGATCAAATGGAGGATAATAAAGGTGTGTGCAGTCAGTTAGAACATGAATTAAACGACTTAAAACAATATGAATTAAATCAAATTACACCATTCGTGCAGGAGATTACCTCCATTCCGGAACAACCAGTCTTTATCATACCACTTCCGAAACTATCAGCTGTTTATGATAACGTATATCGGGGTATTATCGGATGAATATTAAATGGAATGCAGTAATAAGACTTATCTATTTAAGTTTTTCCTGCCAAATAGAATTAACGCTAGCAAAAACCTCAATTACTATTTTGCAGCATCCATTTTGAACATACATGTATCACGTGATCATTCTGGGTCATGCAAAATAGAGGCTCAATATGGGGTAAAATCAGACACCTCTGGGTATTCTGACATTTATTTGTATTTTCAAAAAAATAGTCTAAACCCTTAAATATGCAATTTAATCAAGCACATGAAATAAATTAAACAAGGCAATGTAAATATTCAATATTTTAGTTATATTTATCATGATTGTTACTGCCTGTATAAAAACTGCATAATGATGTTTCAAATATGTTTAAATGAACTCTCTAAGGAAAAGATTCACAGTTACTGCTGCTGTCAACACTGCCAGAAAGGTGAGTAATATTTTGTTTTGCACTCACCCAAGCACAATAAACGAAATCACATCATTTAAGCTTCAAGTTAATTTTTTTTTACATTACTGGTCCATGAATTATCAAGCTAGGGATTGTTATAAACATTTCATCTTAATATATAATGTGTATTACACTCTTATGTAACAGTCTTGATGAAATGTGATGAGACAGCTGAAACTTTTTAATATGAAATATTTACATAATAAATAATAATAATAATAATAACAACAACAAACAAGTTGATGAAAAGATTTTATTTTATTTTCAGTGGTGAGTGTTAATGTAGATTATTGACATATTTGATTCCTAATTAGTCAATTAATTAATTAATTAATTAATTAATCACAAATGTACAAATGTTATCAACGCAGTTTGTCTGGGAATACCAACTGAATAATCTACAATATCGGTTAAAGTAGTTTTTGTCTTCTTTACAAGCTTAATTTATTTGAAATATTAACCAACTAGTTGTACTTCATAACCTGCTACATGTATTTCAAACGTCCGATAATATCCCCTTTGGGTGTACCCCTATATATTTGTCAACCATCAATGCCAGCATCTGAGTAAACATTCAAACATAACAAGAACCGGTCTATACAATGTTGGATTTATAAGCTCTCACAGATGTATTTTTTTCTCTGGGAATGCAATAATACGGTTTTGGAATTAACTATTTGAATTCATAGATCCGAACATCCGGGTAATTAACAAGAAGAGTGCTCTCTCTTGCGTAGATACGCCAACTTCCGCCTCTCTGTCGGTGAAACATTAACCTCTCAACCATTATTCGAAGGCAGTTACACTAGTGGGCAGGTTATTAATATTGTTACATTAAGATCGGTGTGCAAAATGCCTAAATCTTGTGTTGCTGTGGGCTGCAAAAATCACAATATGATAGGGAAAAAATTGTCATTCTTTACATTTCCAAAACTTGTGGAAAGACAGAAAATGTGGTTGTCAGCACTGAAAAGGGACAAGCCAGACAGAAAGCCATGGGAACCAACTAAACACTCAGTCATTTGCAGTGATCGTTTCATCACTGGTAAGTTTTTACTTTTACAATAATTAATTTAATACAGTATAAGCATACATATGTTTTTATTTTAAAGTCTATCTATTACCAGGGCCGGAAGGTAATACACACACACGTCACTTGAAATTTGGCCACCGTTTTATTCTTGGGCAAGTTTATTGGGTATTATGCACACTTTGAGTGAACATACACAAACTTTTGGTTAATATATGTTATCTCGTGTCATGTTTGCAAGAAACTGACAGATTTATTCATATATGAATCATAACTCCTGCACTCTGCAACTGATGACTAAGCTTTACTCACAAAAGTGTAATCTAGACCCCATGCACCATTATAATTCAAGTACATAAGTATTTAGACAAGTTACTCTCATGCTTAATTTTTTTAGTCTTAAACACTTCAAGTCAATCTGAAAAGTAGTTAACATAATAGTTTAGAAATACTGTGAAATTTCATGAATTATTTGCTCTTTACAGGAAATCCACATGAAGATCCAGATCACCCTGATTACATACCCTCAGTGTTTGAGTTTGCCACAAAAAATAAAAAATATGTACAGCAAAAGAAGATGGTACGCTATGAGAATAAAGTGAAATGGAAAATTGAGTTTGAATCGATTGCAACATCAAGCAAGAAGGTGAAGGAGTCTCCTGAGGAGCTGAACACTGCTGTACTAGGTTCATCAACACCCACACATCAAACACCCCAGAAAAATACTTGTGGCACATCCACAATATCACCCTGGGGCTCTCCAGATTCATCATCAAACATTAACAAGGTCTGCACACAATCGCTGCCACGAACAGTGATGCAACAACCACTAATACCATCTGAACAAGAAAAAAACTTATACTGAAATGTGCAGTTTGAGAGCAGAGTGAGACAGATTTCAACAAAAGGTGCAAGATTTACGAACCAAAATTGAAACAGTTAAGCTTTCATCAAGATTGATTGAAAATAATGATAACAAATCCATATTTTATACTGGAATCAAGTGGGATATATTTTTATCATTGTTCAGTTTTATGCAAACATTTATCAAAAGAACACCACTATCCAACAAATTATCCTTGCAAGATCAGCTGTTTGTAACACTTGTCAAATTACGACTCGATATGCCATTTGAAAATCTCGCAGATCAGTGTGGAATTCCGATATCAACTTTGCATGACATGTTTTGGAGATGGATAAATATTTTAAGTACAAAGTTAGACTTTCTTATTCATTGGCCAGACAGGGAAACTGTAAGTAAAACATTGCAAAGTGTCTTCCGTAACAAATTTTCTAGACTTACATGCATAATTGACTGCTTTGAAATATTTAATGAAAAACCCAAAAAGTTTGATGCACGAGCCAAATGTTATTCCAATTATAAAAAGCGCAGCACAGTCAAAATATTTATTGGCTGCAGTCCACTGGGATCAGTGACATTTTTATCTACAGTTTGGGGAGGCCGAGTTTCAGACAAAGAGATTGTAAGATCATCAGGGTTTCTTAGTCCAAATTTACATCTTCCAGGTGACCAGATTCTTGCAGATAGGGGATTGACATTACAGGATGACTTTGCAAGTGTGTGTTCAGCAAAACTGATCATATCTGCATTTACAAAAGGCAAGAAACAGTTGTCTGCTTGGGAGGTAGAGAAGTCACGGAATATAAGTAGTGTACGAATACATGTTGAAAGAATTATAGGTCTCATGAAGAACCGATACAAAATTCTACAAGGAATTCTACCAATAAGTATGATAAAATCATTAAATGATGAAACCAGTAACAAAAATCAAGCTCACATTGATAAACTGATTCGTTTATGCACCAATTTAACCAATCCTAGTGATGACATTGTATACAATGAAGACCAGTGACTCAGCTGTTACTAATAAGTAGTAACCCAGTATGTTCTATTGACAAAAATTTCCATCTTGTGGTAGCAACATTATCAAAGTATTTCTTTTTTAAGTGACTTTGAAAAGAACTGTGGTGGTTAATAGGTTTAGATGAAATATATTTAGATATATAGTAAGAAAGCACTGGCAGCAATAAATGTGTGAAGATAAAGTCATTGTTCAAAAGTTTATTGATAACCACATATGTCAAATTTAATGTCTGACAATACATGTTGTACATGCAATAAATGATGTTACCTACAATTTGTACTTTTCATGCAGTATGTTCTGACGAACTACAAACATTCAGAATCAACCTGTATTTTTTACACTCCTTGCAAAACCACTGTCCTTTTGGCACATGTTTCATTTTTATATATTTCAGATGGAACCATTGTATTTTGCATTTTGGATTGTCACAACCAATCATATTTGCTTTACCATCATCTTTAGAATGGCATAAACAGTACAATCTTTGATCAGTTACAGTGCTTTGTAAAGTAACTGCACTGTGTTCCAACCTCCCTGTTAGCACTTCAGGCATAACACAGTTTAAATAGAATACTTTAACTCTATCAGTCATCCTAGAAATGAAATCATTGTGTCTGGAAATATGTAATATAGCTGCCATTCTTAATGTGTACACAACAAGATCACACGTCTCAACATTGTGGACAAATAGTTGAAGTTGAACTTGACTATAATATTTATGGTTATCTTTCAAGGCCCTTCCATCTTCAGTTAGACATGAAGTAGGGTCCTTGATATATTCTTCTAATGTAGATTCTTTGTGCGAAAATGGACATTTAACTTCTACAACTCTGCGACCATGACATGAACATGATGCCAGAGAATCTGCACTGGCTGCTAAGAATGGCCACTTGTTACAGATTAATAATCCTGTTGGTTGCCTTTTAAAATCTTTGTGAATTGTTGCCATTGTTAATGCATATTCCTCTAAGGCAGTCACCTCATTTACCTTTCCCCATCTAACTGCTGGAATATGGTCAAGAGATTTCATACTTGGATAACATAATGACTGATGTAGCGATGGAGATAGGTTGTCTAAGTTCGTGTAAAATATCATGGACTTTTGAGGAGGTTATGCGGCCAATACGTTGCTCGTACCAAGTTAAAGATGAGCTCTGGCTTGTTGTTAAATCATGAATATAGCTTATGACCTCTGCACTGTTTTGTAAGTTGTTGACCTGATCAGGACATTTCCCTAGCAGATCTCCTTTAATTAATGTACAGTTGTCTTGATTATATAGTGAACACAGACACTGTGGAAGTTTTGGGTCTGGATTTGTCTTCTTTTGCCAATGAAACTTCCCAGAGACTTTTTCAAAAGTACTTAAAACAACAGGCTTTGTTTTACATGCAAACAATGTGCCAAGGAAGTTTTCTTGCTCATGAACTGTAGATTTTTTATGCACATGGGAATTTAATTTGTGACTAGTTGCCATCCTGTCATGAACCCTAGCTACACTAGTGCCTTTATAAAACTTAATGTCCTTGATTTCGGCCAGTTGAACTTTCTTCACAAAGTCAGAGTTCCACTTGCAAGGTAATTCTGTACATGCCAGACTGGTATAACCTAGGCGTACTGCTCATTCTATTTTAAAAAGTATTGCAGCTATGTGAGAACAGGATTCTGAAAGCCTGGAAAATAAATAAATAAGGATGTGTAAGTTCCAACTGATTTATTGTGTTAAATTTATGATTTAAATAGAGGAACTCTCTGATTTTAAAAATGGGAATCTACCACACACTACCCAACTCTTTACTATAACCCAGAAAATAAATTATCAGAAAATAATTGGAAAGGGTTTTTGTTTCTTCGACTTTATTATTATGGTCAAACAATTATATCTAATGTTCATTACTTTTGATTCACAGACTTTAATGTTAAGGACAAAGAATTATATTATACTGTACCATCCACAGCAAGAGCCACCCAAGGATGATGTGGTTCATCATTTACTCGTTGTGAAGGCATAACATCTCCATGCAGAAGCATGTAAGCACTATTTGGTGGATTATAGGTCATTACTGTGTGTACCCATCCGGACTGGAAGTAATTGTCGGCCTCAAGATTTTTATAAGCTTTCATAGTCACAAGTGTGAAAATGCCTATAGACAGAAAAACAGTTTATTATTAAATTAATAGACATTATTGATAGTTATATGGATTAGATACATAGACACAGTTATATGTGACCAAGAAATAAGAAGAAAAGAACTGGAGAACAGCGCAACAAAAGAACAGTTTGAAAAAAAGCCATTTGCATTTTAATTTTGAAAATGATTGTCCAATTTTAAATTAGACATTTTAAAAAAATTAATTTACGTTTTTTATGTAATATATACAAATGATAATATGACAAATATATATAATAGTAT
This sequence comes from Megalonaias nervosa, assembly GCA_016617855.1. Taxonomy (NCBI): domain Eukaryota; kingdom Metazoa; phylum Mollusca; class Bivalvia; order Unionida; family Unionidae; genus Megalonaias; species Megalonaias nervosa. The sequence continues at coordinate 67,039 of JAECUM010000005.1, forward strand.
GTTGTTCGCTAACTAAAAATGGAAGTAATCTGTGAAAATATCGTATATCCTTATGACTATAATTTAATTTAATGTTAAATTAAATTACTTTGCTATACAAATTTTTTTTTTTTTCCTCATATAATATTTACCTGGAGAGTCGACTAGATAGGAATACAGATCACCGTATTGGAATGGAGGCCAGTTGCAAGGATCGTTTTCCCAAACAGCCACTGGAAACTTGTAAAGACAATCAGAGCAGTTTATTAAGTCTAATTTAACCTCATACCGACATTTTGCTGAATTATCAAGCTGATCAAAATAATTATATGCCATTTACATGAATTATAAACATTGGTATTGATGCTTGAAAATTAAACTGGTACAGCGTGTAAACTAGCACAGCGTGTAACTTTTTCAATAGATGCTGAATGCTGCACGTTGATAGGAGAGGCTTCACCTACACGATAACGATGTTGTATCTAACACTGTTCTACGTCACGTCGGATCCATGAATACCGAAGTGCTGCAAAAGTCACTAGTTTTCGTACAAAATAAATTTGTCACCTTTTTTAACCAGAGCATAGTCGTATTTCAAAATGATGGGCAGGATGAGGTCGGATGTTACATATGTCAATATATTTATAAGTTACTACTTGGCGTTAAATAGTTTTACTAATTTTTATTGCTTTGTCCGATAATACACGTTGACCGGTAATACCCCGAATGACGTTACCTGTTAATAAAGTACGACCGTTTGACGAGTTGCTTTAACATGGAAAAAAGTAAATAATTCGTACCAAAATCACTCCAATCATATTTTATTTTGCTCTGTAATACTATTCAAACAAAAACAAATCATAATTCCTATGTGTACACCGATATATACACCAAGAACATTTAAGTACAAGTGTATTTCGGTTTTTCAGTGCATTTCGGTGTTTATAGTAACCGGGCTTCTTACATACTTTGATGCTGAGACAGTTAACTTTCAAGACTTAAAACACATTTTACGGTTTGTCGGTACATGAATACTGACTGAATAATTACCACTGGAAAAACAGGATAAATACACCACGCTTCCTTGTTGTAAAAAATGAAGAATGGTGGGTATGAAAAACATGCACTCATCATCGGGATGTGCTGTGAAGAAAATAACCTTATGTAGCTTGTCCTTAAAAGCTTTGGGCGCTTCCTCAATACACAGACATAACAGAATATAAAAGAATATAATAAAACCAATGAAGTGAACCATATATGCTTGAAAGTTGAGATTATGACTATCTGTAGACAAATCCATTGCGAATTGACGTTTCCCGCTTTGGTCTGCATAACAACTTTTTACCTTTGTTTCTGGTACAATTATTACAAATTATCTTCACACCAGACTATGGTGGCGTTCTACAGTTTCGTATTTTGCATAGGGTTTAAAGAAAAAGAATTTCCCAGGATTTCCTCACTGGTTATACTGGCTATTTAATAAACACTTTGTATATCTTAGGTGTTGTTAAAAGAAACTTTCAATTCCCTTTATTTTGGTGTATGATTGATGGGGATAATTTGGGTTCTAGAGTATACAGTTTGGGCTCACTTCAGGGGGCGCTCACCAGTTATTATGTTCTTTTGAGAAAGTGACGTATGTAAGGTGAAGTTGTTTGCATTTAAAACATGCACAGCGCAGAGACTGTTGGCATACATTTATGCTACTTTGATGTAATGTGACTGACATTTCTTTGGATATTGTACTTTTGGAAATTTTAAATGATCTTAGCACACTGCTAACTAAAATGACTGCTCCCTTGTGCTCCAAAAATCTGCCTGAATTTGTCTGAAGTACACTCTCCTTAGCAGCTATTAAAATAGGGAAAATGAATTTTACCAGACTAGACAATACCAGCTTCTGAAAGTGCAATGAATGAATTACCAAATGTATAAAATGTAAAAAAAGTTATCGGCTCTTTTTTTTACAATTTACCTCTGAAGTTCAGGAAGTGAAAATGACCAAGTGGAGCTAGCACTTTTTTGAAAGATGCACATCTAAAGTAAGGCCATGCTGTATACTCTATAACCCATATTACACCCATCAATCATACACCAAAATAAAGAGAATTAAAGGCTCTTTTAACAATAACTAAGATATACAAGGTCTTTTTTAAATAGCTAGTATAACTAGTGAGGACTCTTGTCAAAAGTACATACTAACTGGTGAGCGCCCCCTATGCCTTCCTATCGTAAAGCGTCCTGACACATTATCGTAAACAGATACCACTAACCTCTTATATTAGTTTTTTTTTAAAATCTGTATTATACTTTTGAATTAAATTCATAATATATGTACAGAAAGAAAAATTATATTATATATAGGAAAGGATAAAAATATGAGTGTCTTTATAACAACTTCGACGGCCATCTTTTGGCAGTCAACGGCCGTTGCCAGGGAGCTCTGGATGTAAGCATTTCGGTCAGTTGGTAAAGAACATGAAAAATGAAATATGTTCCTACATTAAACCGTACTAAGAATCTACTATTATAATAAGGGCATATATAATAGTACTATTTTTGTTGGCATATATCGATAGAAGTAAAGAATGGCTGATGAACCTGAAAGAATCTCAGCCAGTCCAGTTGATGATGCTGAAAGAATGTCAGCCAGGTCAGCCAGTCCAGTTGATGATGCTGAAAGAATGTCAGCCAGGTCAGCTGATGATGCTGAAAGATTGTCAGCCAGTCCAGTTCATGATGGTGACTGGAAGTCCCCGGGTAAGAGATTCAAAAATCGGGTCTTCACACACACACACACACTCACAGACACAGACACAGACACACACACACACACACACACACACACGCATGCACGCACGCGCATGGAGGGTGATCGGCTTTTAACTGGTCATTGTTTTATACAATATAATCACTCACTACTTGTTTCACCGGTGAGAATCATATAACGTTTATTTTCAGACATGACAGAATACTCGTTTTTATAGTCTGACTATAGCTCCCAGTTTGTTTGTACCCCCCTATTGATTTAAATAATGGTAACCTCTTAGTATTGACTATTTCTGTTCGAAAAAGGTAATTGTACATCTGTCGGTCATTTCTAGTGGTAATTTCTTTTTATATAGAAGCATTTTGTCTTAACTAATTCTTTTAGCAATTGTTTCAGTTTATGCAAATAAATAAGAAAATAATGAATCAAAAGAATGTATATATATATATATATATATATATATATATATATATATATATATATATATATATATATATATATATACTTTCCCTTTACCCCCATTCAAATATAAGTCTCCTACATGTTATACCAAAAGCCAAATCACATCCTGCATGGCTGAATTAAGTCATTGACTTGATGATGGTTTACAATGATGCAAGCAGAGTCACATGATACACATTGTTTACATATTACTCTTGCCAAATGCATGGTAGACATCAAAGGATTGTGTTTCAAACCTTGAAAATGTCCAGGAATGTTGTAATTGTATATGGCTGTATCAGTTCATATAATTGGTGATAAGCAAAAATATATAAACTAAATACTGCCAGTAATTCATAGTAATTATTACATTATGAGAAAATCTGTCATGAATATATACTCGACAAATAATTCTGATTCTTAATAAAGAGGGAGCTAATGGGTGATCAATGTTTCCAAGATATTGCTGCCTTTAGAAATTACATACAGTAATATATTCATGCAATAGCACATCTGTAACAAAATGGGCCTAGTAACACTATCACCCATGTTCCAAATTGAAAAGGAAAACATTTTTCAAAGAAAACTTTTTTGGGGGTTACAATTGAAAAAGAAAAATGAAAAGAAAATTACAATTTTTCCAGAAGAGCAGGTGTCTTTCATTACAAACATTAGCAGTGTATATGCGAGCAAAAAGCAAAAGTCTGAAAGAGTCGAAAGGAGCCAGTACAGAGAAACTTATTAACTGCAAACAGCTGATTACTATAAATAAAGAGGAAATTTGGTAGACTCACTATACTAGAATTCCAGGGTTGAAGAGACAACATGTTTTCATGTGTCCACATTACCACTTCAGACAATAACTGGATTTATCACATAGTATTCTTTACATGAAGTGTGTACAGTTTAATATTTTTGATATGACAACATATTAACTTGACATATTACTTTATGTGATTATGATGGTTCAAATATGCCCATAAAATTCATGCAAATATCTGGTCACAGAAACATCCAATCAGTTAATAACTACTGCCAGATGAATGCAAATTAGCACTGGCAAATCTTCTAAATTCTCAGCAATACTTCTACATCAAGCACTGTTTCTGCATCCAGTAATACTCCCTTTAGAGAAATATCAAACAATTGGAATGCAATTTTTTCTGTCGCATCCAATACTGCATCTGCAGTGAATGTTTTTAAGGTGGAATAAGTACACTTTCAGTGGAAACATTCTGAACAGCCACATACAAATTAATGTGTATGGTGCTTCCACTAACCCAGCAGACCGAACACAAGTGAACTATGTGACAACAACTTGAAATTAACAGTTTGGTCCAGTTTTGAAAAATCGTCCTGTTCATGACAAAAGGTCTATTGATTAGGAGGACAGTTGTTCTTGTAATTTTTATTTGCTAAAAAATATATTTCTAAATGGTATTTGTTAAAAAAAATTTCAATTCTACTACAACTCTCATATGGGATAGTTTTTCACGACAAGAATTGAAAGGTGCAGCATGTGAGTCAGAATCAAATGCCAAAAATTATATGTTCTTCCTTCTCTTTCTTTTTGCTCTAAAAGAAGCCATGTGATAAATAGAAACTTAAATGGTTAGTGATTTAATATTGAATTTATGAACCTTCTTGAATAAATTCAATATTAAATCATTGTCCATTTGAGATTCTTTATGTATAAATATATAGACTCATAATAATTACATCATTTGCAGCAAGAATACAAGAATCTTATTTTATATGGTGGTAGACACTGTATGTTCCATATTGGACATTGTTTATTGCAAACTAGGCATCATTTGCTGAATACAGGATTGGAGATAAATGATAAATAAACAAGTAAGGTAACTTCCATTAGCAGGTAAATTACTATCTTTCATTTGTGATCCTGTTTTTGGCTATTTTTACTATACTCAATGTTCAAATTAAAATTTCAAATTTTTTTGCACTCGCTTTTATATTACTACTGCATGGTAAAATGCATTCATATGTGGAGTCTTTATGAATCCTGTTTCATTTCCAATTTATCACATTCAAAATTTTATCAGGTATGTTTTTCTTTATCCTTTATAATGAAAATAACATTCTCTATCTGTCTGGTGTATGGTTTTAATATATTTTTAGTCAGAATTTGCCTGCACCTATATATAATCCAGCTTGTAACCAGCAAAAATGCTTTAAAAACAGTCACAATTCTTTATTTTGCTCTGTCATTTTCTAAAAAAGGAATTTTCCGACAACTTAAGTCATATAGATTCCTGTGAATACATATTCATGTTACATGTTCATGTTACATGTATTTAGTATAACATGTATTTAGTATAACATGTATTTAGTATGCATCATAAGATGTTGCAAATTATCTTGAATATAACTTGTAGCTAACTTGTATAACTTGTAACTTGTACTGAAAAGCAGTAGATAGTATTTATTGCGTTTGACAAAAATGTGTGGGAAAAATGGAAGAAATACACTCAGATGGAATGAAAGGACTGATGAAAGACACATGTACAAAAATTATAAGAACATAAGCTTGTATTCACTGTAGTCACAAAGGAATGGCAGGACACAACTGTACTGGTTGCTTTGAATCTATGGATTTGTTTGCGATAATTGCAAATTAATTTTGTTGGACATTATTTGTTTATAGATTTTTGAGGATATTTTGTTCTTACTGGTTCATGCAAGTACTTTCTTAGTAACTTAGCTATTTGTAGCTGAATATTATATAAATTGTTATAAGTGGACGATTTCATGTCAATGCTGTGTCACATATTCATTCTATAAGACTTGATAGCATGTTATAATTCTTTTTGTTTACTTGGAATTCACAGATTGTGATTTTAAAATAGATGCTAAGTTGTTTTTAAAAGAAAATAAATACAAAATAAATAAAAAAATAAAGCTAATACATGTACATGAAAAGATACCAAATTCATCATACTTTCATCACTCTCTTTGATTACTAAATATATTTGTCATTCTATCTTTGTCTCAGAAAATCTCAGCTTTTTCATTTGAATCAGTTATTACAAAAGTGATATTGGAATTACAGTTATTTGCTTTTCATTTTTGAAATATCTTTATGATGGTTAAATTACAGCTCTGTTGTGGTGTTCATCACAATTCTTTCATCCCTCCCATGTGTTTTTTTAGTGCCTCTGACTTTTCTAAGGTTGCACTGAGTCAGATAACTCACATTGGGTGGAGCTTAGCTGTACTATAAGTTCCAAATCTGTGAGGTTAGAATACAAGTTTCAAAAGTTTCCACCTCCTTAAAGTATTCCAACTTAAGCAATGAAAAGTATCAATCAAAGAAAATTTTGACAGCCTGTAATACTGTTATAATTTCAATAGTTTGTCAATTATATTTTGAAGTTTTTATTTGTAGCACAGATATTGGTATCTTTTTACTATGTCAGGGTTGACCACCTCCTCTTTGAGAAGTTCCTCTGAATCAGAGTTCAAGGACAGACAGAATATGCACAATGAGAAAGTTTCAAAATCATACAGAATTGACAATTTTGACTAATTTACTCCTGAAATTATTTATTCAAAATTGGTCTAATTTTTACCAGAATCATGGTCCCAGAACCTATTCCCACTTACACATGGTAAGTCAATAAAATCTCTGGAATGGTACAAAAGGAAAGGTATAAGTGCATTTTCTGAAATAAATAATGCCTACAGTATAAAGTCTCTGTGTCTTAAGAACAGGCAGTGTCATTGCAATTTGCACAGTGTTGCACCTTGAGCATAGCATCGCAGCATGAAGTGTTTGTCATATGTCCCCTTAAGAATTGACCCCTGTACATCCCCACCCCCTGGTATGTTTTTTCAGCAGAAAACAAACAGTTTTAAAAAAATGACTAACTTTTTTTTAGTGGACATCTATCCATGGCTGTATTGGCCCTAACAATTATGAAAGTCACTGTAGGTCATAAAAACTGTAAGATGGTAATTAAAATTTGTATTAAAACAACTGATCTGGCAATTAAATTTGAATATGTGTGAACAGATGAAGTATAGCAGAACTGTAATGGTTAGATTGGTTGTCAGTTGTAGGAGTCTAAATTAAAGACAGGTGGCTTAGAAATTACAAACAGGAAATTTAACAAATGGCAGGGTAAACATGTCTTAAAAATCACGGGTTAAGACAAGTATGAGTAACCCACTATCCATGTTTAAATCTTTGTTACAAAAAATTTAACTGTAACAGTAATCAATTACATTAATATATTCAGGATTTAGTTTTGTACTTTAAATATTAAAGGGCATTGATGGTGGTTTTACATAAATAGTAAATTTTCAAACACAAGAATGTGACAACATCACTGCTGTAATACCATACACTGTTTAAAAAGTTCAGTAAAAAGTATCATTCTCTATGATGATAGATGGGCATAAAGAGTGCCGTGACATGACAATATTAGTAATACTTTAGTCAATACAATGTAATATATATATATACTCATATTTAAGGTGGGTCCAGCTGCAAATAACATAGACCATTATCCGCTGTCACATAATGCACCAGCAGATCATCGTCTGTATTATTTATTCTACTGATTACTTTGAACAAATTAAATAGACCCATCAGCTTGTGCATTATGCAGTGACAGATCTTGATCTGTGCAGTTTGCAATTGGATCCAGATTTTATACCTGATTATATATAGTAGATTTTAATGCCATGAATGTTGACATTCATTTGATCAAAAAAGCAGTGGTTACATTTGCAAGTGAGTTAGAATAAAGTTTGACTTTTTAACCTGATGCAGATGATGCTGATGAAAACTTACAAAGCCCCCAACCTGATGATGCTGGGAGGAGATCAAAGAGCACCATTCAGGCAGAAGCAGAAGAAAAAGAAGCTCTTTCTCCAAGTCCAGTGCTTGATGATGAGGAGATACTAGAAGAGAGAGATGCTAATATAAATGCAGGAGAGGATTATCAAGTTGATCAAAGTAAAGATGGTCCACCTGGAGGTACTAAAGTAGCTGTGCCATTGTAAATAATATTTTCTTTCATTGGGAATTTTTCTAGTAGGCATGAAGTCAATCTTTACTTGGATTGGAATTTCCTTTGTTAATTTTTTGTTTATTTCCTTTTTGGAAAATCTCGAAAGTGAATTGTTATAATTTGTAATGAATGTAGGGGCATAAAAGTATACATCAGGAAAAGCTAGATTTTTAAACAAAATTATTTCTTTTTTATACTCTCTTAAAGCAGAGTTGGGGGTGGGGTATACTGGAGTCTGCTTGTCTGTCTGTCTATCCATTACACTTTTGATTGCGAAATATCTCCTCAATCCTTTGAGATATATCTGACTTGTATATATTTTCATGACAAAACTATGTATCCTGTCAAAAACTCGAATCTGTCTGAACAGAATTTTAAGAGTTATCCCAAAGACAATGATATGCAGTTATCACCAGAAGATGATGCATGTAAGAGTCATTGCCCATTGTACCTGTAGCAATGCATGACACAATCTTTTTAGTGTAACTGGTTCCCCAGTTTTTGATGGATTGCTATGAAACTTGTATCACCTGAATATGCACTTATTGACAAATCATTTTACACCTTCAATTTGTATGAGTTATTGCCCTTGTTTGAATTGCTGCTGAATGCAGTGTATAGCAATTTTGTCCATGCAATTAGTCCATTGTATTAGAATTGTAAGAGTTATCCCAGAGACAGTAGTATATAATATTCCACATCTCCATTAATCCACCCTTCTGTCAAACACACAATATTGTTTCTGCAATGTGCCCCAGTTTTTGAAGGGTCAACATAAACTTAGTAAATTTTATGTTCATCATTTGAAGATGCACATACTGGGAAATGACCTTGCTCTTGGAGTTTTTGTCAGAGTTATTGCCCCTTTTGTGGTGTAGCTTAATGCAGTGTCTGACACAATTTTCTTAGTGCAGTGTCTGACACAATTTTCTTAGTGCAACTAGTCCAGCAATGTTAATGGATTACCATGAAACTCAGTAAATATTATGGTTTTTACCTAAAGATATGCATGCTGACAGATCACTTTGCTCCTGAATTTTTTAAGAGCTATTGCCTTTTTGACTTTCAGTTGATTGCCATGAAAATGCAACTGGCCTCAGATTTCAGTGTATTACCATGAAACTTGGAAAATATTATGTTCATCATCATCATTTGAGTATGCATATGTAAAGACATTGTTGTGCTTGTATCATTTTCATTAGAGTTATTGCCCTTTGAAACTTGAAGTCTGATGTAGTATATGACAGAACCTTGTGAACAAAACTGGTTTCATTTTTCAGTGGATCGCCATGAAGCTGTGTCCATGTTATAATCATTATTTCAAGATTTGCATATCAACAAATTACGGTCCTTCCACAATTTTTGTTAGAGTTATTTTCTTTTTATCTTTTAGCTGAATGAATTGTTTTTGATGGATGACTGTGAAACTTGGTACATAGTTTGTTCATCATCTGAGTATGCACATTTTAACAAATTGCATTGTTTCTGTGAGTTTTGGTTTATTGCTCTTTTGTCTTGCAGCTTGATGTAGTGTGTGACAGAATACTGAGAATGCAGCTAGTTCCAGTTTTCAATGGACCAGCATGAGACTTTGTACATGTTATGGCCATCATCAGAAGATGTGCATGTACACAAATCACTGGACTCTCACAATTTTGTGTTAGAGCTATTACCATTTTTTTCCAGCAGCTGAATGCTGTGAAAAGCACTTTTTCTCCAATTAATATCTCCTGAACTATCTCAAATATCTTCATGAAACTTGGCATGAATATATACGATGACAAGGGCTTTTGTCCTGTTTATGATTTGGCTTTGTCTAGTTAGTTCTTTCAAAGTTTTACTACATATTGTGTCCAAACATCCATCTCACTCTTCTCCAGTTAAAATCTCCTGAACAGCCTGGTATATCTTCATGAAATTAAAAATACATTTGTATGACATTACTTTTAGAGCAGGGGTATTCCATAAGCACTTAATTACTGAAAGATTTAGAATTTGTGTCGATTTTAAATTTAATCACTAGCAGCTGTTTGCCAAAGACCATAATTCCTACTCTGTCTGATGGGATCCTTTTTTTCAACTCGAGTTGGATCTGAATTTTATTGGCTCCCTACATGATATAGATATTACATTTCTGTTTTTTTATTTCATTGTCTCTGATGTTGTCAGAGCCACCATTGTCAAGTTTTTGTATTTAGTCATATGTCTCTGAATCTGTTGCATCTGGAGCCAGTGAACCTTGACTCTGCAGTCCCTCACTGTATGACACCTCAGTACAACATAATTCCTTTTAAAAGATATTTTAGTATAACACGGTCCATTTCATACCATTGTCATTTTTATAAGACACCTCACTATACCATGATCCCTTTTATAGCTTCATCCCTTTAATAAGACACCTAATTATACCATGGTCCATTTTATAGGACACTCCAGTATAGCATGGTACCTTTATAAGGCACCTCAGTATAACATTGTCCCTTTTATAAGACACCTCAGAATACCATGGTCCCTTTATACCATCATCCCTTTTATAAGACACTTCAGTACATATTGATCCCTTTTATAAGCACTTCAATATAACGTGGTTCCTTTTATAAAGTACCTCAGTATGTTCCCTTTTATACCATCATCCCTTTTTAAAGCATCTTAGTATACCAGTGTCACATTTTTGAGGCACCTCATTATAACTTGGTCCCTTTTATGAGACACTTCAGTAAACCATGGTCCATTTTATAACACACCTCATTATACCATGGTCGATTTTATAAGACACCTTAGTATAACATGGTTTAATATTTTGCGTGGCAGTTTTGGCTATGGATCCCATTACATTATGTAAGAGTAATGCTACATATGTATTATGCATCCCCAGTATAAAGGAACCTACTTGTTGGATATTGTTGGGGAGACCAGAGTACAGTGGGGTGAGCTTGTGAGTTTGATGTGGTGAAATTTTACATGTTGCTGCATCATGATTGACCTGCCATGACATCATGTTGCATTAATAACAAATTTATGCTTCATAGCACTCAGTAAGTGCATGAATAAGCAAAAAATTTACTGGATTATCCCATGCAATGCATTTCGATAGGACTTTATGGGCTGGGTGTATGATAATACTATGCATGGTATATCTTAGTATATGGAGACCTCACAGTAAGTTTTTATGGCTTCCATTAACAGTGCTGTTGTGAGGGATCACTATATGTACATACATCCTGAGTACTAATCACTGATGGATAAAGTAAGTCACTATATAGGTCATATTGACCTACATTAGTTACCTATATTCATGCTCTGATTACTAATTTTAATTTAGCTCCATTCCTCTGAGACACTTAGATGTACAGTCATTGAACTGGATAAGTGCATTCATTGCTAGTGAGACTATATGTATATACTATATGTATAGTCATTGAGCTGGATAAGTGCATTTATTTCTAAGACTGACATTCATACCATTAAAACATAAATAACAATGACCTACAGTTCTTGCTCTATGTTTTTGCCAGTGGTGGAGCTATTGAGACATAACCTTTTTCAGAATTAATGTAGCAAAAGTAATTAATTTGAATTCATTTTTTCCCGATCCACAAATTTGAGTCCTGACATAAATGTTATTTTTCACTAGACCATGAAAATGTATCCTCACAATAATAGAGGAACTGACAGTATACTGACAGATGATTTGTTTCAAACAGAAGCATATAATTGTCTCATGCAGATATGGAGCCAGTAGAAGAAGACACAGAAAAACCAGAAGGAGAGGAAGAAGAAGAAGTTCTTACAAGGCAAAGAGAAGCTGAAGAGGAAACACATAAACTTGCTGAGGAGCCACAATCAGAAAAATATTCTGAAGTGCCAACAGAGGTTGATCCCCAGAGTAGTGAAGGCAAGCCAGAAAATGAAGACTTGCCTGAGACACAGCAGAGTCAACTATCAGGGATTTCAGAGAAGAGTAAACCTCAGTCCCCAACATTGCAAACAGAGACACTAGATAGTGTGCAGAAATCCATGACCATCCCAGAAGCTCCCAGACTGCCCACTCCTGATCGAAGAGAGTCAACAATGGAAGGAACTATGTCCAACACTGCCCTGGTAATATGCAGGATTCTAAATCAAAAAAGATAATTAAAGTCCATCATATGCACTGGTGCAGGATGGATCAATTCCACTAGAGGGTCAGACATGGTGGGCAAAGGAATGCTTTGCGCTACACATTATAGATTTTGGCCCCCAAACTGTACGTTCAAATAGTAGCCCTAAATGAAATGGCAGACCATCAGTGCTGTTGTAAACTAATTAGTACAAATGCTGGCAATGAATACAGTGCATTTGTCAAAATAAGCATAAAAACTTAAGTATTGAAGCAAGAATTTGGTCAGTACAATGATGTTGTTTGTCCCTCTATCTTTTCTACCTTACACACAATAACTTTTGTTAGACTGTGTACCTTAACCAAACTTTGTGAATTGTTAGTGTTTAAGGCCAAAAAGAAACCTATTGATTTGGGATTCTAAGGGTCAAAGATTAAGGTCTCAGGAACTCAAGTAAGAAAATTGGTTTTGACACAATTGTTTGTTCTAGACCTCATACGTTATTGATCTGTTGTGGATGGTTTTTATATCTATTAAGTAAGAAACCTGTTTGTTTGGGGTTTAACAATTCAAGGTCATGGTCACCATTACTCAAAGAAGAAAACTGGTCTTCATACAGGAACTTCAGTTTTAGCCAAGATAACTTAACTAAACTTTGTGGATGGCTTGCACTTTGGCTAAAAAAAGAAAACTGTTGATTTTATAAGGTCAAAACGACAAATGCCAGGGTCATAATAACTTAAATAACAAAAATGGTTTCTACACAAAAAGTTTAGTTAAACACAATGAATCTTGACTCAGCTTTGTGGATGGCTTGTATTTTTTAGAAGAAATGGACCTTTTTGATTTTTGGCTCAAAAGATTCAAGATCAAGGTCACTGTGAAACAAATTGGAGGAAAAGTGTGTTAAAAATAATTGTTAATTACAACAACAAAAATAATTGCATCAAAATTAATCAATTGCAAATTGAACTTAAGTGGTAATCAAAAAGCTGGTTGCAGCATCTGTTACTAAAATATCCTGCAAGCTTGCCAGAACAGAAAAAAAAATTCATGTCGGAATGCAAAATAAAAAAACCCCATACAAACCCAAATCCTTACAAGAAAACTCACAATAATTGCAATTTGTTGTTTAATGATGTCACACTCTAATATCTGTTGATCATTCTGTCATGTTTCTATAGCACCCCCCTTGCAGCAATGTAGACTATCAATCTGCACAAGAAGTGTGTTAGCAAAAATATAAATCTCCCCATTTTCATATGAAAACATCCATTGATTTGATATAATACACAGTCTGAAACATTATATGTACAGTCAAAATTTGTAAAAAAAATCACTGTTATAACATTAGTTCAAAATTTCTAAACCTCTTTTTATCAATGTAGTAATGCAGCCAATAATCAATGCAAGATTTTTGCCTTAAAAATATATAATGAAAAGAAAATATGTTTTTTGAGTAGATATAAGGAAACATTTTGAATTTGTAAAAGACAATACACTGTTTCTGCTTCAATCATGAAATATCTCATTACATCTGCTCAAACAATGTTAATATCTTCTATTTGCCAATGATTGTAGAAAAGGAAAATGATTGTCAAAATTTTGCAAGTTATGTTTTCATCCATGTGAAAATGTTTAGCCTAGTATTATGTGAATCTGCCATCTGTCTGTATTCTCAATACTTTGTTTCTTTTCTCACCAACAGAATATGATCTGGTCATTTGGGCTTAACAGGAGTGTCCCAGTCCTGAACCTGACCGACAACACCAGGAAAGTTATAATGTACACTTGTGCTCATGTTGGAATTCTGTATGACTTTAAGAGCAACAGGCAACACATTCTACAGGGACATGTAAGAGCATTTGTTCACAAATAAATGTAACTTCTCATCAACATTCTATCATGAAACTTTTTGACAGTTTGCTCTTATGAATCTTGCCCAACAATTTTTCTGCTATATTCTGTCACTCATAGGGCATTTTCTCCATGCATTGGATATTATAATTGGTTTGCATCAGCCAGGCAAAAAAATTAATGAAATAAATTTTGCAGCCATGATAGAAAACAAAATGTAGTCAGTTACATATAGGAGCCGTGACCATGCCATGCCATGTGAAAAGATGTTTTGTACTGAGGGGCTTGATAATTAGGGCCATTGTGGATGTGCACATCAGTTCTAGAGATTGTTACCAGAATCTCCAGGTGGAGATGTGACTTGATGGATTATTGGGTAATGGCATGGCATAGAAGAGTAATAAAGAATTGCATAAGGCTCAGTAACAGTGGCAATATTCAAGGAAAGAACCGACGTTTCCATTTTGTAATACTTCCTCCAGTGTGAATGTTTACATTTTAACACAAATTTGACTGAATAAATATATGCATTTATCTTCAGTCCAGCCCAGTTTACTGTACATGTGTAAGTGAGGACAAGAGGTGGCTTGCTACTGGAGACAAGGGAAAAGACAGCATGGTTATAGTGTGGGACACATACACAGGGTAATTTCTGCCTCACTTGTATTGCCGGATGGTGAGACATAGGTACCATATTTGCCATGTATAATGCACACCAAACAGCTTGGTTATTGTATAACACATCAGGGATGCAGAAATCACAGTCTGTATTGCCGAGTTGGAAATTTGTTCTTATGGATGAGCAACTTTTGCAAAGGTTACTTGTCCATGGACAAGTAAAATTGTGACCTGTTACTGGAAAGGGCAGTAGTTCCCATTTTATCTGAGCAATGTTTACACAAGCACCATTCAGTGAGTACCACATGGTTGCTTGTATATTATAATATAATGGTCTGAATGGTGAAAAGTTGAATGAAAAGTCAACAAAACAGGCTATAACTGAACTTGACTATGAGAGGGAATATGTTGAAAAAAGAAAACTGGAGCTGACAGATTCTTGGCTGAAGTAGTTTCTTTGGCTCAAGGCTAATGAAGATTGATCATTTGCATTTTGTAATATATATAAGCGATACCTGTCAACTCTAGATAAAACCAGTGGATTGTTCGTAGGACAGGTTATCACTATGAAAACACATAGTTAATGCATGAAAAAAATGCAAAGCACAATGCATGTTGATAAAATAAAGGTTCTCATGCATAAAAGCCAAGCAGCTGAGTTCTCAGCCCGAAGCACATGTCAGTCTGAACCTAAGCCAGTTGATGTAAACTTTCTACAGGATGTCTTTGGTAAAATTGGAGACAGTAATGTCAGAGCAAAAGTAAAGCAGGATACAGCTTCTGATCAGTGTTTTCTTCAGTAAATCAATGTGGACTGATGCGTTTGTGACTGTTTAATTTTTTCGTAGTTAATTTTTTCCTTATTGTCAACACATTGACTCAAGAAGAAAACTCAACAAATTACTTACAGGTATGCATGAACTTTATTGTTTTCTCACACCTGTGGGTGAAGTATACCTTTTAGAGAAAAAATAAGACAAGTTGAAATTTCCAGTATATTTTACATGTCACACATCCATTCTGCATGCATTTAAATGTGCAGCTTAGCACAAGTTAGCATTTAACAGTCCTGTCATCCACTATTCTTTTTAACTATGAAAATATGGACAAGTGAGTTTTTTATATGGACAAATTAACTTTTGAATTTACTTGCCCTTGGAGAACTTGATTTTGACAAACTTTCTGCATCCTTGCACATATACACAGCATAGTTTGTTGTCTCACCTGCATTGGCACCATACTGGCTTGTGTTTGATGCACAGTCAACTGTGAACAGCATAGACCCAGCATGGTTGTAGTGTGGGACACATACTGAAGGTAGCATTTGTCTAACTGTGAGATGGTAAGACATTATTACCATACTTACAGATGTATAACACATACAGCTGCAAATGGCATAGACCCAGCACAGCTGTAGTGTGGGACACATATATAGAGTAGTATTTATCTGTTTGTTAGATGTTAAGATGTTTTGCATAGACCTAGCATGGCTGTAGAGTGGGACACATAGATAGGGTAGATAGTAAGACATATGCACCATATATACCAGTGTATAAATGCACACAACTTAGATGCAACATGTCATAGTATGGGATAAATACATGGTGTAAACTTTTTCTCCCTTGCATATGTACCATTTTCTCCCTTGCATATGTACCATTTTCTCCCTTGCATATGTACCATTTTCTCCCTTGCATATATACCATATTCTCCCTTTTCATATGTACCATTTTCTCCCTTGCATATGTACCATTTTCTCCCTTGCATATGTACCATTTTCTCCCTTGCATATATACCATTTTCTCCCTTTGCATATGTACCATTTTCTCCCTTGCATATGTACCATTTTCTCCTTTGCATATATACCATATTTGCTCAAGTTTATAGTTCAAACAGCATAGATCCAGATTAGCCACCACAGTGTAGCAGATCCCCATCTTCATTATTCATTCTACTTGTGATAATTAATGGACAGCATAGACCATGATCATCTGGCCCATTCTGTAGCAGCAGATGTTGGTCTCTGTTGCCAGCGATCAGGTGTACATAATGTTATTTTTCATGTTGTGACAGTATCATAATTGCCATAATTGATGTGAAATGTGAAAACTATGATCTGATTTGTTATAGAAGTTTTTCGTGTAACTAGGACTGTCATGAGAGACCACTCATCTTGAGAGACCATGATTTTTTATCAGAAGGGGTGGTCAGTCAACACAGGTTCTGCTGAATTTTCTTTTTCCTTTTTATATTCTGGGTCACAAATATAGAAACTGTAAAGACCATTTGTTTGCATTAATTTCAAGTCGAGAAAGTGACCATATAGAATATATGCCATAGACTGAACTTATCACTAAAGATTCGGCATGAAAGCTTTTGAATTTTGGAAACTTTTTGTGAACTTTTAAAAGAAATTATTGCATTATTTGTCAAGTTAAATTTAAGCATTTTTAAATTGCTTTATGGAGAGGATGTAATAAAGAGAGAGGAAATAATTTAAAAGAAAGACAGTTGGATATTAATGTTAGTTTACCAAATCAAGTCACCAATGAATGAAAGAAAACCTATGATAAGATTCATTGATCTCTATTCAGTTATACATATATTCTATTTTGCAGAATTCCTGTTCAAACAATCTTTGAAATAAGCAAAGATGGAGGAGTTGTTTCCATGGCAATGACTCCAGATGCCAGATATCTAGCAACACTCAGCGCTGCAAAGAAACAGGTCATACTTTGATATATATCACAAGAAATAAAAATGTTACTTATTTTGATTATATTTAAAAATTGTAGAAATGTGAAACAGAAAGGAAACACTTTAATCATGACAGACAATGAATCCTAAAAATTTCTATAAGATATATAGTTTATAGTATTTGCATGCATGATACCTAGCTCAAGAAAGATTATATTTTGTTTGCCATCTTGAGTTAAACATTATCTCAGGCTTTTGATAGAATAGCCCCAGACAGTCTCATATTTGTTGAATATAATTATTTCTTTATTATTTCTTTATTGCTTTTAGTTGCTTGAATGTTAATTTTCTCTGGATATTATGGTTTATTCAAGGTTGACATTGGTAGAGCTTATGTCCATGTTCCTTGACATTGTAAATTGGGTGTTGACATTGGTAGAGCTTATGTCCATGTTACTTGACATTGTAAATTGGGTGATGACATTGGTAGAGCTTATGTCCATGTTCCTTGACATTGTAAATTGGGTGTTGACATTGGTAGAGCTTATGTCCATGTTCCTTGACATTGTAAATTGGGTGATTGGTAGAGCTTATGTCCATGTTCCTTGACATTGTAAATTGGGTGTTGACATTGGTAGAGCTTATGTCCATGTTCCTTGACATTGTAAATTGGGTGATGACATTGGTAGAGCTTATGTCCATGTTCCTTGACATTGTAAATTGGGTGATTGGTAGAGCTTATGTCCATGTTCCTTGACATTGTAAATTGGGTGATGACATTGGTAGAGCTTATGTCCATGTTCCTTGACATTGTAAATTGGGTGATGACATTGGTAGAGCTTATGTCCATGTTCCTTGACATTGTAAATTGGGTGTTGACATTGGTAGAGCTTATGTCCACGTTCCTTGACATTGTAAATTGGGTGATTGACATTGGTAGAGCTTATGTCCATGTTCCTTGACATTGTAAATTGGGTGTTGACATTGGTAGAGCTTATGTCCATGTTCCTTGACATTGTAAATTGGGTGTTGACATTGGTAGAGCTTATGTCCATGTTCCTTGACATTGTAAATTGGGTGATACAGAAATCATAATGTCCTTTATAACTATTCATGGAGTGTTCACCTCTCATCAACTGTATTGTGTTCTCCCTTCCTTAAACATTTTTTTGTGTGCTTTGGTCTACAGATTACCATCTTCTGTTAATTTTCTTCTTCCCCTTCTTTTTGTGTTCACCTCTTCCTCCACCTTCTACAACATCTTTTCATTCTTTGTCTTCTCATCTTTTCCCACTTCTTCCTCTTCTGTGTTCTCCTTCTCTTCCTCCTTATCTTCTTCTTCTAATTGTATTAAGGACTGTGAAAGATCTCTATGGACAAATCAGATCAATTTAAGGGCACAGCAGACAAGTTTTTATCCTTTCTGTATTGCAGGTATTGGCTCTTTGGAACTGGACTGTAGATGGAGAGACACCCATGTGTACAGTTGAGCTGAAACCAGAATTTGGAATACAGGCAAAGGATTTATTTTTAATTTTCCACATTGCAAGAGAAAATGTGCCATAGAAATTTTCAAGAATTTTGATTTTTACAAATTCTCTCATATACATTTTTGTATTTTTTAAATGTTACTTTATTCTATTCATCATCCGTTTGTACAGATAGGATTTTGAAACAGGTGTAGACAGTAGCTGAGAACTATCTATGTCTACATCACATTCATGTATCATATTTATATGCATATAAGTGTGATCCAACTGCAAAAACTGCATAGACCAAGATCTGCCATTGCATAATGTGCCAGCAGATCTGGGTCTGTATGGTCTGTTAACAACATAGACCCTGATCTGTCAGCACATTATATGATGGCAGATCAGTGTTGGTGTAATTTGCGGTTGGACATGACTTATATATGAATATATATGGTACAAAAATCTCATGTACTTTTTTTAATATCATAATTTAAAAATTCCATCTTTTTTTACTAAAATTACAGTACAGTCATTAATGGTTTGAGGACATTAATGGTGGTTTTCTATTTAATGATTTGAGGATGTTAATTGTGATTTTTCTATTTAATGTTACTTTAATCTGCTCATTTGTTTCTTGCAACAAAACATCAAGATCAATCTGTTTCTTATAGCATTTTCTGGAAATGTCGTTCAGTAAATGAAGAAACTTGGGAGGCAAAACAGACATTCAACCTCTTAAGCAGTTCAAAACAGTCAGCACAAAAGTATAAAATGAAATACAAAGATTCTTGGAAACACAGCTTGAAAGGCAGCATTTATTTGATATCATGAGTCAGTTTGAGTATGTCTTACAGTAGGAGAGATGATTACCATTTGAAATTAAAAATAACTTAAAGAATGCAGTTGAGATATCAAGCAAAAACCCAATGAGCTCCACTGTGTTTACAATTGCAGTTCCTGAAACTCTACAGGAGGTCATTAAGGTCCAAGTGTACTTTATGAACATTTTAGCTGAACATAATGTTTACCTTTACTGCATCAGATGACACTTCTAAAGCTTTGAGTGGAACATAATGTGTTTGCTTTATCAGATCATACTTCTGGACATTTCAAATGCATGTTTTCCATGTTGACAATACCATAGCATGTTATTTTGTTACAGCTTAATGCAAACTGGTCTAGCTTATAGAAAATTATTGACAGCCTTAATGTGAAGGTCTTGTTGGCAGGTCTAGCTTATAGAAAATTATTGACAGCCTTAATGTGAAGGACTTGTTGGCAGGTCTAGCTTACAGAAAATTATTGACAGCCTTAATGTGAAGGTCTTGTTGGCAGGTCTCACATTTACAGTACATCTTGTATGCTGAATAGATATTTATTTCTAAATATTGAAATGACAAAATTTGTTCACTTGTTTTATACTTGTAAGTTTTAATAAACTGTATAAAAGTAGTTTTCCTATAAATGTTTTATTGTTACAGTGTTTGCAAAGTTGTCTAATTTTGTTGTACAAGTGAGGGTTGTGCAGATCCATTCTCACATATTTTTTAAAATATTTTATTTAAATATAGCGAATCAGTTTTTTTATCATGTCCATATTTTATTCCATTTTAGAATTTCATCTTCTTCAATCCTGAAGATATCCACTATTTGGTTACAAACAGTGACTCTCAAGTGATATTTTATGAGTGGGTGAGTATGAAGTTTTTGATATACCATAATATGCTTGCATATATAAATTGGATTCAACTGCAAACTGCATAGACACAGATCTGTCAGTGTATTATGCAGCAGCAGATCTTGGCCTAGGCAGTTTTCCAGGAGTAATCAGTAGAATAAACAACATAGACTCTAATCTACCAGCACATTATGTGATGGCAGAATGGGGTCTGTGTTGTGTTGCAGTTGAACCCAACTTATACTTGATATGCACACCCTGTTTTAGAAAGTCAGAATTATTTTAATAATTTTCCTTGGTGAGTTACAGAATATACAATGAAATCATTACATTTCATAAGATAAACTTTTGGCCATAAAACTAGAATATTCCAATGATGATACTATCTCAGCAGGATGTTGCATCTTACTTCAATTTCCCAAAGACTGTTCAAGCATCAAAGTGGCACACACTCTCAGTCAAACTTCCCAATTGGCTAACACAACATTTTTCTGCTTACTCTGGCAATTCCAAGCCAGGGAGAAAAAATCACTGTAAGTTAGATTTGCTACTGATATTGGCATAAATTTTGACAAATTAAAAGAGAGTGACAAACAGCTGCACCGTATGTTTTCTGGAAATTGTGATTTTTCCTGCATGTGTTTAGCATAAACAATGCTTTAATGTTCAAACCACACATATGCATTATTTTTGGAGCTGTACATTTTGCAAAGAGTAGAATATATTTTGTTTCCATATTACAGAAAACATGCTAAGAGAAGGCTATGGTTCATTGATATATTTTGTTGTATCAGTTTTGTAATTACCATTTCATTTTCACCCCCTGTCCTCTGCATTTAATTTAGAGTCAAATTAAAAATCCTGTTATAAATATTTGATATTTCCAAGGTATGTCAGTCAGATAAAAACATCTATCAGTTTTAGAGGTGACATACATGTACTAATGCTATCACTAATAGCAACAAAAAGGCCAGGCCCTAGTTTCACTGAATTTCTCCAAATTCTACATGCAGTGCATGGAATGTTATATACATATACTGTAGAAGATCATTGTTTTTGGTCATTGATGGAGATTGAGATGATTAAAATGTTGTTGTTGGTGGTAGTGATGATTGTGACACATGATATGAAAAATAATAATTATAACATAAAGAACAGCCATATTGTTGTTAGTGGTGTGATGGTACCAAGAGGTACATGTTTTTATTGATGATTCTTTTAATGGTGGAGAAGACTTGAAACACAATCATGATGATATGTTTTGGTGTTTTATGACACAGTGACATAGTTAGGTTATTTAGTGCCAATAATAATGAAGAATTTAAGTAGGTTAAAAAGAAGAAGAGCAAAATGATGATGTTGATAATGATTAACATGATTGTAATATTGGTGTCTAGATGATGATGATGATGATGATGATGATGATGACAGAAAGATTTGGCAGATATTGTAATTTTCTTTTCTTTCTAACAGGATACGGGCAGGATGGAATATTTTGCTCCTCCTCTGACTGACCAAGACTTTAACAAGCCAGTCGGACGTTACAGTCAGTCTATTTTTCAATTAAAAAGCTCTCGAGCTCTAACAGCTACTTCTATTGGCAACTTAGTTGTGTGGGATAGCAACAAGCCCCTCACAAAAGGTAAAATATATAGTTGCATTCAAATTGCTAGCAAAGCTTTTCTGTACATTTCTTCATAACTCTAAATAATTGTCTGTCGGACAACAATTATTCATGGTTATTCTTTATCAATCAAAGAAACTGTTAAATATTTTTTGTGGCTCATTCATCTTACTGTTCCCTACATTAGGCAGAAAAATGGTAACATTAAATTGGTCCCATTCATCCATCCATCCCACTTCTGTTTTTTCACGATAACTACCTAACTATTGGATTTTAACCAAAGTTTTTACACACCTTGATATTGATGAGAGACATTAGCTATGTTCATTTGTTGGAGATCAAGGAAATTGTTTAGCAGAGTTATAGACCTTCATTATCAGTCTCACTGACATTTGTTTCTGCACAATAACACTCTTAATTTATTATTGGATATCAGTCATATTTGGTATGCAGTTGAAAATATTGAGGAGAATTTGTCTGTGTTCAACTATCAACATTCTGCATGATGATTTATCAGAGTTTTATCCTTGGATTGTCAGACCTACCTATGTTTGTTTTGACACAGTGTATTCCTTAATTATTGTTAGATATCAGATTTGGTGTGCAGCTTGATATGGATGAGACCCTGGTTGCATTTGTTTGTCAACATTCTGCATCCTCATTTAGCAGTCATGGCCCCTAAATTTCAGACCCAGACACTTTTGTTTCTGTACAATAACTCTTTTACTAATTCTTGAATTTTATCCAATTTTGCACCTTGATATTGATTAGACTATGCTGAGTTCAGGTGTAAGCTTTCTATATGATTGTTGAGCAGATTATAGCACCTGATTGTGAGACCCACCCACTTTCTTTCCTGCACAGTAAATCTCTTGATTATTACATGATTTCAACCAAATGTGGTATGCAACTTGATTTTCATGAGACCTTGAATACTTAATTTTTAGTGTTTGATTGCCCTTGATTATCAGACACACTGACTCTCATTTCCACATAATAACTCCATTAATTATCATTTGACTTCAACCAGATTTGTTAGTCAGCTTTTGTATTGATGAGGCCAATAAAAAACAAGGGACATAATTTCATGGAATTGCTTCTTATATTTGTCTTTAAATCTATGATCTTTTGTTCAGGATCCAGATTATTTTCTTTCCATATTAACTTGACTTGGTTTAGAAGAATTTCATGCATATTCCACACAAGTCCTTATTCTGCTTTTTACATTTCTACATATATATTTGACATGGTCGTTATTCTACTTTTACATATCTACATAACTATTTCATAAGGTCCTTATTATACATTTACATTTCTACACAAGTATTTGATAAGGTTATGTTTTTATTCTACTTTTACATTTCTACATCAGAATGCTGCTTTCTTCTCTTGCGACAGGAACCTGTCTCTACAACATTTTATATTGAAAGTTTTGGCTCTTATTTATTTTCTTGAAAAAATGTCAGTGAGCTTCTCTCTCTCCCCCCTTTCTCCCTTTCTTTATATTTTTGTATCTGTCATTTAACATTTGAGAATCATTGATCATACTCATGTTTTGTCATAGACCATGAAGACAATCATCTTGATCTGCAGCAAGGTGTGGTACTAGTTCAGCAGGCAGTCTGTACATGTGATCCTCTTTCCATATTTATTGTGTGTAACTATTGCAGTGCCAAGGGTCTATTCATTGTATGTATGTATGTATGTATGTATGTATGTATGAATTGACTGTGAAATGAATTAATGAATGTAGGTAGAGGGATTGCATGCATTCTACAGTATTTGTGTACCCCGTTCTATTTGTTTTTAACCCCCTTACTGATTTTAAGAATGAAAAGAATCACTGATATATAATTACTAACCTGTCTCCAAGGGGTTCCAACACTTCAGAATTATTTGCGTTTCAATGCAAATGGAAGTTCCCAATGTAAACAAGCAAACAGACTGCATGCTATCCATTTCTGATTTCTAGAACAGTCTATTTCAGTCAAATCTATGTTATCTGCATCCAATATCTGCAATATTTAGTTATAATATTTCTAAAACAAATTGAAAAAATAAGTAGAAAAAACTCTTATATACATTTGTTGAAAGGGGTGTAAATCCAAAATTTATGGAATTATTGAGATTTTCAAAGACAGTGGACAACATAACATCTGTTGCTGGAAAAAAAAAGACTGGCCCAAGCAAATAAGGCAGCCGTGTTGCTAAAGAAACTCCCTTCTGAGATTTGAAAAGCTAACAAGTTGGCAGTGTTTTGGACCCCAAATATCTTATTGCAGGCTATCTATGTAAAGTACTTACAAGAAAAATTACAGAGCAAATATAATCATAGCTTTAATTTCCATTCTTCTATAGCATATATCAGTACCATCTAATAAAATAAAATGGTTTTCATTGCTGTGAAGTTGCACAGTATATAGTATGAATTACTTTTGGCACTGTCATAGTTTATACAGACAGTAGAATTATTTAGGACTGATCTAATTAAATACTGTTTTCTCACTGTGTGATTCATTTCATCCATAATATTTGTGAAATAGACTTGCAAATTGCATCTGTTTAATGATTAAGAAATACATCATGTCCGTGTTTTTGATAAAGACATAACAAGAGCTTATAGTCCGTTTCATGAATGTTTCTTAGGCTTCATTTGCTTGTCAATTTGTCTGTTAAAATCAGTTTCTGTTTTTAATGCTCCGTGCAATTAAAGTTATGTGATGTGAATATTTTATTCTTTATATACCCTAAAAATTGTATAAGAATTGTTTGAAAATTAAAAGCAATGAAGTAGCAAATTTTGAAATGTGCAGAACACCTGCAGTCATAGGCATCATATTGGAATCCAGAGCTGTAGCAGTTTTTGGGAGTTCTACATAATTTAAAAAGTAAGACTGTCTGATGAGTACATGTAAATTTTAATTACTTTTTGTACTATTTCCATGACAATTAATGAACAGAACCATCTAACTTGTTTGTTTGAAGGAGATTTATGTAAATAAATTTTGTACCTTTTAGGTTTTAAACTCTATTAGTAAACACATTGAACTGATTTTGTGGAAAATGGCTCCATTGTTTAATATATCTGCTTGACATTGTTGAAATTTATTATAAATACATTATAACAAGGTGTCAGTGGTTGCAATAAGCAAGAAAATATTGATATATTCCAATATCTGATTTTCATGAAGACGTGTACTTGTCTGTTCCAAATTTGCTGTTGGTTCAGTTTTAGTATTATCCTACAGTTCCTCACATTATCATACATATTTCTAACTCCAATTCTGAAGAATCTTTCAGATTTGATTAGAAAGCAGTATTGTCACACTTTCTGTCAAACATAAATGGGCAGCATTTGGAAATGGCTGCATTATGTAAAAAAAGTTAAATGTTTTTAATCTTCTAACAGTTTGATTTAATATAATTATGAATATTTTTGTGGACTTTTGTAGCTAATTATGGTGATGGATCAGGTCGTGGGTATTATGGTAAAGTCTAAAACAAAATCCTAAATTTAGTCTGTTTTTTTTTTATTTTTAACAACTAACCTGTTTCAAACTATTTTTAATTTTTTTTCTGTGCTTATTCAAAGGCATTTTGTAAGTATGGAGAGGAGCAACTGCAGATAAATGTAAAATGTCCAAAATTGAGGATGATGATGCCTTCAGTTTGCTTTATTAATTCACTTACATAAATGATAATGACTAGAACTTTTTGAATTGATGTTATTTATAGCTGTTAATGAATTGAACAAAGTTACAATGGCTAAATAATGTGCATGGTGAATGCATGAAATGCATTTAATATGGCAGACTGGTTTAAATTTATTAAAGTTTCAGCTTTGTTTTGTTTCTTTTTCTGCTCACTGTCATGAGCAATGTTTGTAGTTACTGTTTATCTTTTCATTAAAACCTCATCATACAATAGCATTCAGTGATATGAAGTTTTACCCAAAAATTGTTTTAGTCTTTAGTTTTTTTTGTCTTCCTTATGTCTTACCTCATATTTTATACCATATATGGTACAAAAAACTAACAAATACAGATATCATGTATGGCAATAAAAGAACAACAAATACAGATTTTATTCATGTATAGTAAAAACAAAAGAACAACAAATACAGATTTTATATCATGTATGGTAAAAAAGAACAACAAATACAGATTTTACATCATGTACGGTGAAAAAAGAACAACAAATACAGATTTTATGCCCCACATTGTAAAAAGAAAAAACAATGAATACAGCAATAGACAGATTTCAAAGTCATTTTGTATAGGACTGTGGGTTTTGCTTAGTTATTAATTACAATCATGAATGTTAAAATAATATGTGTTTCAAAGTTAAGTCATGTATCATTTCATCATTTATAATTCATCTGCATGTTGGTATTTATTTTCATGACCTTTTTTTGTGCATGCTTTGTGCATGTTTTGATTTTTGAAATTATTGAGGGCAAAATAATTGTCCATAGCTTGCCATATATAAATACTCAGCTAGGGATTCAATTATGTTAAAAGGTATTTCTGCTGTGTTCTACTGCAACAAACACTTATAGAACTTTATTAACAATAGACAATGAATACAAACTGAATTTTATATATATATATATATATGTATATATATATATATATATATATATATATATATATATATATATAAATACAAACTGAATTATATATCTCGAGTTTTAGGAGAGTTAATGATGTCTTAACATGTAAGGAGATACCACATGAGGCATCAAACTTTCAAATATATATAATAATACTTGACAGACATCACTGAAAACACCTTCAGTAAAATGTGTATGTCAAAGGATCAGAACTCCCACTCTCTAGGCTTCAGTGACCATAAGCAATAAGTAGGCTATTGAAATGACCTGTATGAATTTTCACTGAGTATACTTATGTTTCTTTTTATATCGCTCAAAGATTTGATATAACGATTTTCTTTATGAGAGGACACCCTTGATCAGAGCTATTTTGCCTGGCACCAAATAATCATTACAAACAACATAAACCCAAATCTTACAGCACATTATGTGACAGCAGATCAGGGTCTATGTTATTTGCAGATGGACTTGACCTAAAAGTGAATATATATGGTAGGTCAAGTTCATTGTTTTTCTTTTTGCTTAATTCATGCAAAATTCCTTAACAGTTTAAAGTCTTACAGTTTTAGGCCAGATTTGACCACATTATAGCTCCCATTTAACTTAGAACATGCCTTTTCACATTGGACCAAGTTTTCTTCAGTTGTATTATACTGGCAAAGGCACCCTGAACATTTCTAGTTGTATTTTGCTTGAGATAAAAGCAAGATATGAACTTTGGGGAACAAACTATTGCAATAACTTTAACTAAATTTTGTAGGTATTGAGTATTTAATTCATCACTGCTTTCCATACTTGCCTCCTCTCAGTTGTGATATTCACTGCATTCCTTATGACATGAAATTTGCTTGATTTTATTTTTAAAAAGTTTTAGATTATGAATATGACTACTTACAACATTCAATTTCATGAAAGATTTCTTATCTGTCTAATTATATATATATATATATATATATATTACTTTAGTTGTCAGCGCAGAACCCTCTGCCAACAAGAAAGCGTTGAAGATCATCAAACTTCAGGATCGAGGTATTAATGTCCTTACAGTAACTGACAGGTAAATTTATTTATATATATTTTGTCATTAAATTTACAGTATGGTGCTTGTAGATTTGTGAACATTTAAAAGAGGAATAAGAATAATTTTTTAAAATCAGATTCCAAGTGAAATTATGAACATTTTATCAATTACATGATAAGTCAGAGCATGAGTCTTTTACAGTCAAACAAAAGTAACTGATAAGTCATAACACTATATCATTTAGAGTCAGATTAAAGTAACTGGGATAAGTCATAGCACTATAGTCTTTGACAAGAGTCAAAGTAAAGTAAATGGGAAATGTCAGAGCATGAGTCATTGAAAGAGTCAAACTAAAGCCACTAGGATGAGTCAGAGCATGAGTCATTGACAGAGTAAAATTAACAACTGGGAAAAATCAGAGAATTAGTCTTTGAAAGATTCAAAGTATAGTAAATGGAAAAATCAGAGAATTAGTCTTTGAAAGATTCAAAGTATAGTAAATGGAAAAATCAGAGAATTAGTCTTTGAAAGATTCAAAGTAAATGGAAAAATCAG
This sequence comes from Megalonaias nervosa, assembly GCA_016617855.1. Taxonomy (NCBI): domain Eukaryota; kingdom Metazoa; phylum Mollusca; class Bivalvia; order Unionida; family Unionidae; genus Megalonaias; species Megalonaias nervosa. The sequence goes on from JAECUM010000005.1 coordinate 95,499, forward strand.
AGAATTAGTCTTTGAAAGATTCAAAGTAAATGGAAAAATCAGAGAATTAGTCTTTGAAAGATTCAAAGTATAGTAAATGGAAAAATCAGAGAATTAGTCTTTGAAAGATTCAAAGTATAGTAAATGGAAAAATCAGAGAATTAGTCTTTGAAAGATTCAAAGTATAGTAAATGGAAAAATCAGAGAATTAGTCTTTGAAAGATTCAAAGTAAATGGAAAAATCAGAGAATTAGTCTTTGAAAGATTCAAAGTATAGTAAATGGAAAAATCAGAGAATTAGTCTTTGAAAGATTCAAAGTAAATGGAAAAATCAGAGAATTAGTCTTTGAAAGATTCAAAGTATAGTAAATGGAAAAATCAGAGAATTAGTCTTTGAAAGATTCAAAGTATAGTAAATGGAAAAATCAGAGAATTAGTCTTTGAAAGATTCAAAGTATAGTAAATGGAAAAATCAGAGAATTAGTCTTTGAAAGATTCAAAGTAAATGGAAAAATCAGAGAATTAGTCTTTGAAAGATTCAAAGTAAATGGAAAAATCAGAGCATTAATCCTTGATATAGTCAGACTAAAGTAACTGGGAAAAGTCAAAGCACAAGACTTTGATAGAGTTAAAGTAACTGGGATAAGTCACAGCACTTTAGTCTTTGATGGAGTCAAACTAAAGTAAGTGGAATATATGAAAGCATGAGTCTTTTACAGAGTAAAACTAATGTGACTGGCTATAAAAATGCCCCCACTTTTGAAACTACAGTAGACATTACAATTCATCTATAAGATGGAAAACAAATTCATGTAGTACAATGTGAGATAAATAACTCCAATTCATATAGTACAGTGTGAGATAAATAACTCCAATTCATATAGTACAGTGTGAGATAAATAACTATTGTACTTGTATTAACATTCTTTTGTTATAGGTTTATAGTGGTTGGAGATGTGGCAGGACATGTCAAGTTCTTTGATCAAAGTCTGAAGTTGGTACATTGGTATCAGGATTTTCATCTTGGCCCTGTGTCATCAGTTTCCTTTGCCTATTACCCAGAGTTCCAACCTTTGTAAGTATGGATAATTTCATTCACAAATTATGAATTATTTTTTATCTTCTAACATATATTCATAGCTATGCAGTTTGCTTAAACAATTAAAGATCTTTTTATCTCCTGTGCACTAATATCATTACCATACAGAAATCATTTATTCTGAGATATGTTGAATTTTAAACTGTTGCAGGTATGTCAGAGTGAAAAAAAGGGAGGGGGTGAGCTCATTAAAAAACTTTGTCACTATAAAATATCAGTGTACAGCACCCACTCACAATAAGGCCATTCATTAGAACACAGTTCCTGTTGTAAGGCAAATATTGTCATGAATACCACATTATAAGGTGGTCTCTATATCAAGCAGTTCACTTTGTGGCTTCCAAAGAGTGTTATACTTAGAGAGTACTGTAATATGATTCACTTAGTCAGAACAGAATTTGTGCCTCAATGAGCATTTATATGCCCCACCATAATGCAGGTAGGGGCATATAAATTTACTCATGTCCATCTGTCCATATGTCTGTTTGTCTGTCACACCATAATTTTGTTATGCATTTGGACATTTCAGGCATTCTGGTGGGATATCTGTGTTCCGTAAACACATTTCTGATAATATTTTATCAGTTTTTCACATCAGGATATTTTAAATATTTCGACCGAATATTTTGAATGATAATAGCTTTTGAAATAAGAAAGACAATGTACAGGTTATTACACTCTAATTAAACCTACAGTAGCTTTCTAAACAGCTGCTAGCTGGAAATTACAGTACATTGAGTTTGTGAGAAGTGCCATGATGCAGTACAGACTACCGTGAATTTACTATTTAATGTATTTTGTTGGATATCAATTTTTTCTGGATATCATGGTTGAATAATAACTGTCAAGTTCAAGATTTGATGACCAATGATCCATCTGTCAGAATAACAGGACCTCTTCCACATGTCACAAATTTAAGTACCAATAGAAATGTGATTTTTTTCCAAAACAAATATTTATGCAAATTAAAGTAAAATGAATTCAATTAATTTTTTTCTTAATTTCTTCACGTACATATGACTCAGTAAGTCATACTAATTTGAACATGAATCAGTTTTGTGCACAAATTTACAAATTACCTCACTCATTATAGTTACTGAAATATTTTTGTGTCAAATGGAATGATTTTAGACCATATTATGGAATTTCATAAAATGACTGGCTTAACATAAGTTCTGCACTACAGTTTTATTTTGTGCACAGAGTTTGTATTTATCAACAATTTTTCAGATTTTCTTCATTGGTAAGCTTGGTTATTTAAACAAGGCCTTATATATCTTACTTATTGTTGAAAGAACTTTTAATTCCCATTATTTTGGTGGATATAATTTGGGTTGGAGAGTATACAGCCTGGACTTTGTTCAGTTGTGCAAAGTACAAAACTGTTGAGTGGAAACTTTTTAACAAAATAATGTTTAAATGAGGCAAATATTTATGTATGTATTTATTTCTGTTAGTAGTTCAGTTTGTAATTATTTTAATGTGAAGAAAGGATTTGTATCCCTTTTTATTGATGTCATAAAACAAGAAATGAACCAGTCATCTATTTATATGTGTACTTCTGCTATAACATGTCATATATCCATTGAAGTGCTTCAAGGGAATTGAAACACATATAGACTATTTCATACTAGAAAACACAGCAAAATAACAAATTAAAATCAATTTCAGCTCAATGCATTTCCATCTCAAAACCAAATAAAGAACGCTTTAAGAAAAGTTTTCAATATTCAGGATCACTTATTTGAAACAGAATCCCAAAGGAAAAGTACAAATATAAATGCATTTAATTATAATCTAATGTAGTGGTTGAAAAGTGGAACCTGTTCAATTTGACAAATACATTGCAACTTAAAGCATGAATTCATAAACTTTCCATTTCATTGTCTCACTACTTTTGTACTATATATACACAATGTACCTAGTTGGAGCATGCTCATTTAAACTTTCTGTTTATATTACAAATAATAATAATAATAATGATAATAATAATGATAATAACAATAATAATAATAATAATAATAATAATAATAATAATAACTGTAGTGCATTTGTTACATGGGAACAGCACACAAGGTACATTATACAATTAAATACTGCTGATGCCAAAGATAGATTTTGAGAATGGGTTTCTACTTACAGGGCTAAAGAAGGAACAAATTTCCCTCCTGATGCTACCATTGAAGCCAAGCAGTTTGTAATTCAAGATTTTGTAGTTGGAAGCAGTATAGCTGTGTTTGGCAACATCACAGCAGATGGGTCAAAAGTACAGGTATTATTCACATCTCATATTTATTGCAAACATCATATTTTTCAAGGATACCCTAAATACGTGCTTTTAAGTCGAGTCCACCTTCAAACTGAACAGACCCAGATCTGTTGTCACATAATGTGCCAGCAGATCTGGGTATATGCAGCTTGTTATGAGTAATCAGACAACAAAATAAATTATTTTTTTATTCAGACAAAATCCCTGAACAATTTCATTCTAACAGTATTGTGCCAAATTTGGCCAGCTTATGGCCCCCATTTGACTTGGAACTTGCTCTTGCACATTGGATCAAGTTTTCTTCATTTGCATTATATTGGCAAAGGCATCCACAGACAAATCAGTTGTATATTTCTCAAGATGAAAACAGGATAGGATCTTTGGGCTACAAAATATTGCAATAGCTTTAACTAAATTTATAGGCATAGAAAATTTAGTTTATCACTGTTTACCAGATTTGTCTCTCAATTGTAAAATTCAGTGCATTCCTTTAGAAACAAAATTTGCATGCTTTTATTTTAAAAGTATTTAAGTGATATAGATTTTCTTGTTTATAAAGAGTGACTTTGGTAGAATAAAGGGTCAAAAGGAAATGAAGGTTTGTTAATTAAAATATATAGGATAATAAAATTGATGTCAAAATTTCAGAAAAATTATTTACTATATTATAAATTATAACATTAATAAAATTATGATTACTGATACAGTATCAGCAATATTTTCATTTCTAGCACACAAAATGTTTTGTCTCCAATACAGTAACAATATTAATTTAAAAAACATTCATTGTTACTGAAATATTATTGTTGACATTATTCTGGTGGCTTTTGAAATGTACAAATTGTAATATACAAATCATAAACGTTTGTATTTTTTAGATCATCCACAGAGAACATGATGCTGCTATACATGCGCTAGCACCCCACCCTTTCAGGTAAGTTTAGATATAGTGTATTTCAAAAAATATAAAAATAAACAATACATTTTTGTAAAGTATGTTATAAAATCTAGGTTTTCATGTAATCATTGTTTAAAATTTTCATGCTTTGTATTTATCACTGTGAGTTTGGGGAACTTATTGACAAAACTTGGAATATGGACTTTTATCTTTAAAATCTAAGACATGTTTGATAATGGGCAAGATCATCCATTTTAATGAGGTGACCTTGCTTTTGATGTTCTGATCTTGCTATGAATCCAGAAGCCACATTTCTGATTTGATTTTGATCAAATTTTGAATATATGCTTATATCTTCAAGATCTCTGACAAGTTTGATGATAATGAGATAAATATGTGCATATTAATGAGGTGATCTTGAATCTGATGGACTGACCTTGTTACCATTTTGGAAGTGATATTTCTGATCTGATTTTTATAATGAAAATTGGAATATAGAATTGTATGTTGAAGATCTCACATGAATTCAATAATGAACAAGATCAACACCTATTAATGAAGTGAGCTTACATTTAATGGAATGTGCATATTACCACTCTAGAGACCATATTTCTGATCTGATTTTGAGTACACATTATGAGCATGATCAATGTATATGAATGAGGTGATCATGTAATAACTGGCTGAGCTTGTCATGAAGATATGCCACAAATTTTATTATTAGCATGATCTTTGCATATTAAATGAAATTAAGAGCAGTTTAAAATAGTTTTCATTTCATGTACAATGTAATCTGTTTGTTTTCTCTTTTAAAAAGCTTTCTTCTCTTTCTATCTGTCTGTCTGTTTTTCTCTCTCTCTCTCTCTCTCTCTCTCTCTCTCTCTCTCTCTGAAAGCAAGGGAAATAACCCATGATATTGGCTGTTGAGAATCACAAGTCTGGGTCACAAAGAGTTCTTTCCCTTGCAACAAATACATAGCATTTATAAAAGAAAGTTACAATACAGGATGCACAAGTAGAAAAGGTGATTTGACTGAATGCATTGCTGTTAGAGACAATGAACAATTGCAGGTTAGCATAAACTAAGTGCAGTGTTGTAATTAAGGTTCAGAAATTCTTTATGAAAATAACTTTCTTTTTTCTATTACTGATCTTGTTCCAATAAGTATATATTTATATCAAAAACCATGTTTATGTTTATAAATTCACTTGCAGAGAATTATGTCCTTAAACTTTGCCACCTTTGATATTCTTAAATATTTAGAAGCAAGTTTGATATGTCTGGTGAGATAGGGCTTGATCTTTTCCTGTAAAGTGTATTGTCATGTTAAAGTGCATGTAACGTTAGTTATATATATTATCACATGCATTTTGGATTTTTTATTGCATTTTATATATTCAGTGTTATTACTTACAAATCATTTAACTTGTAATTTAAAAAAATACCCCAATATCCTTTTATCATGAAACACTTCCAGATTTAATTACCAGTAGTAAGTAATCCATGGCCATAGTAAACAGACCCCCAAAAACCTGTATTTATTTAGATTTGTGTGAAAGCCATGTGACTCTTTACATTGCAGATTACATAAAAAATTAAAATGTAACTTCTGAAAACTTCAGATGAGATCAATTATGAGCAAGAGACTATGTATTTTAATTATGCATTTATCTTTGGAAATGTTTATCAAACTATAGTAGAATAGATAAAACTGACATGATATAAAGTTTACAGTACAGTACTAAATAAGGCTGCTTAGTCAAATGGTCAACTGTAAAATGATGTTGGCCAAGTGAGTTATATGAAGGGCCTTTTATTAAAAACAAAATAGTGGCATAGCATATTGTTTCTGTGTAAAATTCTATAATATAATTCTGAAAGCAAATTTGAACTCAAAATTACACATTTTGTGGCACATTTAATGATTAAATATATACATGTTTTCTCTGTTTTGTTATTATACTGGCTGCCACATTAATTCATGAGAAAATATGTCTGCTAATATATATACTGTGCATATATGTATGTATATATATATATATATATATATATATATATATATATAGAGAGAGAGAGAGAGAGAGAGAGAGAGAGAGAGAGAGAGAGGTGACTGAGACAAGCAACTGGAGATAAATGATACAAGATATGAAAAGGATTACAATTCTACAAGGTTTCTCCAGCACAAGAATGAAAATCTGTACATTTTTTTTAGCTCTGCTTGCAGAGGACTGTACATTTTTCAATATTTAAAATAACAGAACCAACTTTACCAAAAGTTGATTGAAGTTTATTATACATTGCAGACCTTATGTGATCATAGGAAGCTATTCTGGTCTACTGAAGGTTTGGGATTATGAAAAAAAGTAAGTACAGAATATGAGAAAACTATTTAAATCCGTATAGACATCTGATAAGAAATGTACAAGGAATGCATGAAAATTATGGTTTCATTTTTGGGGAAAAGTTACATTAAATTAAATAAAGAAAATTAAATTTTATGAAAGCTCTACATAAAATGTTTATAAAATCATTTGTACACAAAGAGATCCACCTGTAAATACCTTTGCTTTCTTTTCAAGCAGCATTTTCATGTTGTACCCAACTAAGGAATCTATAAGATGCAATTTGAAAATTTGTTATTACTGAAAACAATGACTATATTTTATATGTAATCAGACAATAAAAGATTGTATCTAAAGTTATTTCCATCTTAAATTTTTGGGTGTTCAAGTTTTATTTTTCACTAAAACTTTATTTCAGGGAAGTGCTTGTTTCCAGAGTATTTGACAAAGGCAGTTTAATTAGATGCTGTGCCTATGACCCCAAGGGAGCTTACATAGGTAAAAAGAGGAAAAGAACATTTTTAAAAATTGTCAGTTTTAAATTTTGGATCATTGTAGCAGATTCATGAGTACTCAAAATGCTCACAATCTCTCAATGTAATTACTCCAGTGGTCATTTTGTATTGTTAATTTTAGAGCTCAAATTTCATTATGTATTTGAATCCAAACTTCTAGATGACAATTAATTTCAGTTAAAATAGCAACTTAGCTGATTGAAATATTAAAGGTTTATTCAGCTGTCTTCTACATTTCAGTATAAGATTATTGAGAACCGATGATTTACTTATTTTCAAGATTTAATTAAAAATAAAACACACCAAAGAAGAGACTTGCATTATTACATAAATTTAGCATAAAGCCAATACATTTTAGGTTTAAAAAGAAAATAATTCATAGAAAAAACAAATTATAAAAACACTATTCTGTAGTGGGTGAAAGAATAATGTTAAGTAAGAGCAAGACCTAGCCTAGAAAATTTAATTTTAAGTTAAGTCCAATAATTAAAAATGGGTTTAAATTTGCAGCTTCTCTTCTCCCTCAATAACTCACACACAATGCACCATGCCACACTCACACACAATGCACCATGCCACAGTTCTGTATGGTCTTGTGCCTGGAAATAGGAAAACAATATTGACAATCTTGAATGGCCATCACAGTCATCTGACGTCAACACAACTGAAAATGTGAGGAATATTTTAAAATATATAAGCTGTACAAGATCTCTATATGCAAATAAATCTCTGCAAAGTTTACAGGTGCAGACTGTTTGAACATTGTTTACTGCAGATTATATGAAAGCTTTATAAAACACCATTCCCAGGATGCTCATTGAAGTTGTAATGTCAAGGGGCCATACTGCAAAGTCCTGAACATTGGAGTTAAGTGTCAGACTTAGTTTTTGAACTATTTTGTTTTATTATTGCACATTAAGTGTTCATAATTGTGACATTGTCATTTGTGAGTGGTGTCATTTGTGTGAAAGGTCACTGTAGGTTTATACTGCACACCAAGATTGAACAGTAACTTCATGACCTCTGTTGGTTAAAATATAACTTGGCAATTTGCTTTGTACAAATTCAAAAACAAAAATCACATTTCTCTCTGACTTTCCACATGACACTGATTTTCAAAAATTGTACACCAGATTATATGTATGGAAAGACACAAAATTACAGTACTCACTAATTAAAATGCATTCATCGGAGTAGAGTATACTGTCTTAAAATGAAGTACATAATACATATAAATTTACTACCAGTTGATGAAATGGGATTGACCGCTCTGGTGGCCTAGTGGTTAGAATGTCCACCTGGGATGCAGAATGGTCGCGGGTTATAATGCTGGCTGAGTCATACCAAAGACTTGTAAAATTGGTACTTGCAGCTGCCTCGCTAGGCGCTCAGCTTTAACAGGTTAGTGTTAGGACTGATCGGCCTGGTGTTAGGATGATGTGACTAGATGGGACATCATGCTACATGTCTGCGTCATGATGCCCCAGTGGTAGACATCACTATAAACTGCCACACTACAGACATCATAGCGATATGACTGAAAAATTGTTAAAGCTATGTTAAAAATCCAAATCTCTCTCTCTCACACACACACACACACACATGAAATGGGATCCATTACTATACTTTACTGTTATAATGAAGGTCCTTATATTGAGGGAATGCTTTATAACAATTGTATTAATATTTCAGCTGTGGGATTTGTCAATGGCATGGTGCGGATTTTGGACTCTATCACGCTAGATGATGAACTTCAGGAACCTTTTAGATATGCAAGAGATGCCGTTACTCATATTGAATTCTCCCATGATTCTCGGTACCTCGCCACTGCTGTGAGTATAGTACTCTGTGATGTGAGGGGTTTATTGTCCTGCACTGCTAATTTTGCAACAACAGCTAAACCTCCCAATTAAATCCACTGATCAGACTATGTTAATTAGCTTTGTTATCATGTTAAAGATCATTTAGGCCTCTACAGTGTAGAACAGAACCAATTTAGCCACTGATTAAGTACTGTTACTGCAACTGCTTTTTTATGTTTTTATTTCACAGTGTTCTCAATTCCCAAGTCATAACACTAGAGACTAAGCAGTTTAGTCATTAGTGTTCTCAGTTCCCTGGTCATATGACTAGAGACCAAGCATTCTAGAGTCATAATTACAGTGTTCTCAGTTCCCAAGTCATTAGACTAGAGACTAAGCAGTCTAGAGTCATTTCAGCATTCTTGGTTCCCTCATCTTTAGATTAGAGACTAAGTATTCTAGAGTTATTACAATGTTCTTAGTTCCCTAGTCATTAGACTAGAGACTAAGCAGTCTAGAGTCATTACAGTGTTCTCAGTTCCCAGGTCATTAGACTAGAGACAAGCAGTCTGGAGTAATTACAACATTCCTCATTCCCTCATCTTTAGACTGGAGACTAAGCATTCTAGAGTCATTATAATGTTCTTAGTTCCTTAATAAAAAAACTAGAGACTAAGCAGTCTAGAGTCATAACAGCATTCTCAGTTTCCTGGTCATTAGGCTAGAGACTAAACAGTCTAGAGTCATTACAGCATTCTCAGTTCCCTCATCTTTAGACTAGAGACTTAGCATTCTAGAGTCATTACAATGTTCTTAGTTTCCTAGTCATTAGATTAGAGTCTAAGCAGTCTATAATCAGTATAAACATTTATATTCTGTTATATTCATATGTTTCTCTTTTATTTTCCATCAATATTGAAACATGATCATACATTCTAACATTTCCCGTGTGTGAGAATTAGATGTTTAGTATGATTGGACCTTTTCAGAACAGTGCTTTGTGTTTTCTTTGTTCATTTCTTATTTTTGTTGCCAACTTTTTTTCATGTCATAAGATGGATTGAAAGTTATTTGACCATTGATTAAGGAAGAAGTGATGCAGTCTTTTTCAAGTTTAAATGTATCTTGTTTTTACAAAATTCCACTTTTTTGTAGGACGGGGAGTACACAGTGAGTGTATTCATAAAGAGGAATGTAATTGAGGGTGACCCCTACACATACTTAGGGCGTTACCGTGCTCACTACAAGCCTATTAAAGACATCATGTTTGGTGTTCAGCTGGATTCCAATGTGCCGAGGTTGTTGTCGCTGGGACAGGATAGAGTTTTGGTGAGTACAAGGAAACATAAAAGCATTGCCATTTCTAGATATTCCACAGACACAAGTGACAAACTGTGGTGAATATAAGGATAATATGTTGTAACGTTGTCCCTCGTGGTAAAGAGGGATGGTTAATTAGATTTGGCTGTCGTTATGTAGAGGATGACCTCCCTCAATTTTATTGCCAGGGTGAGTTGATAGTTAGAACATCAACAGAGAACTGAGCAAGACTATTGAAAAGAAATAATACAATATGAGCCCCCTTTAGACAAGAAAATAATGATTTAATCAATAACAAAAAACTAATAGTCAGCTTCAATTCAAACAAATTTATGTTAACAGAATGCCAATAGTAGAGTTCTATTTTGGATTCATTTCATCATGGTAATGAGTGGTGAAAAGAGCACGATGTCCACACCTGATTTGCATCACCTAGCGTCGCTTCGTGTCTTTGTCTCCAGTATCACACGTCTTCCCACCTTCACGTGTATATGTTGATCTTCCTTGATCTTTCTATTCTGAACGCTTCATCTCTTTCTGGGCTCCATCTTCGGACTGTCCCCGCCCGTTCCTGGAAGCTGTTTCCTTGAATGACAAGATTACTACTAAATCTCTGTATGTAACATCTTCTATACATAAAAAAATTCTCTCACTTTTGTTACTCAGAAAGCATAAACTAGCTATCCAAACACTGTATAAATTCTGACATAAGGTGACCTTAACGATTAATGGTCCTTACAGATTTAGACTGTATTTTGAGTAAGGTACGATCGTTATCTCTAGTTACAAATGACCCCTGTAATATACATCCAAGTCTGACCTAATTCGATAGATCATCACCCTCGCTACATAGCGGCTGACCACAAATTAACATGTGAGCGGTGCATATAAACAACATTCCCATATCTCTCTGCATACACTAACAAATGACGCCTTAGACATCCAACCTAGTCAGTTCCACTCAGTAAGATACATGCTTGATTACTATTGCATAAGATTCACTAACTTCTAGCTCACAGCAATCCCTAACCTGCAAGATTCTTTAAGCATTACAAAATCAGATACAAATATGCAATTATCATTAACTCAAGATAATCAGTATCGTCCTAACAGAGAAAGGAAATTAATTCATATAACCCTATGAAATCCTACACATCTGAAAATTTGGATTGCATGCAATCAGTCAATTCTATCAGTGAACAAGTAACTGTAAAATTAAAGAAATAAATTGCATAACAACTCTAGCATATCAACAGATTTCCAAGAAATCGAATAAACAATACATAGTATGAATTCTAGTCATATCAAACCCATTTGCATAAACAAGACAAATAAAATAGAAAATTACATGAAAATTAAAATTGCCTACCTTAATGCTGTTCTCTTTCAGGACTTGTGCGTCCTAGCACTAAAGCCTGTCTTTTCTTACAAGACAACCACATGGCCCCTTTTACTTGTTTTAACGAGGAAAGCACTATTCTTTTGTTTTCCCTGGAGCCAATCTTGTCCTCTCGCAGGAAATCTCAGACTAAAGAATTCGACCAAGGTCGTTACTTTTAAATTAAATTCAACATTACTTCCAAGGTGTACACCTTAATTTAAACTGACCAGTCATAATCAGCGGTTCCTAATTTTTCCCCAAGATAATTATTTCTTTCATCAGATTTTGACAGCCTAGAATCTGAGAAATATGATGCATATCAACTTCCCTTTGAAAATGACTATTTGACATGGGGTTCACATCAAGCAGTTATGGTCGGTAACTTTAATGTTTACTTTCCCAGGACAGCATTGCGATGCCCAGGTCAATTCTAAATGAGCTGCAGATGCTGGCCTTTCAAGTTTAACAACTGACATGAAAGAAAGATCGAAGTGACCCTTTCACAAAGACCTTGCAGGCTTGACAGTAATAAAATTTTAATGCACAATGTATTCAATATTAAGGTTCTATACTTATTCAAAATTCGACACATTACATATGTTCTCTGCTGGTTTGAATATAGGGATGACATGTGCCTTGCTTGCGTGAATATGTGCCTTGGTGTATGAAACTGTTTTCCAGAGTAAGAGGAAAGAGGTTGAGCCCAAGGTTCAAAGTCTTTATATTATTAGATCTACAGAAAACATTTGTACCCAGCAAAATTTGTATTATCATTATTTATTTGCTTTATTTATTTGCTTGGTACATAAATTATATACCAAGTGCCTACAAAAAGATTTTAACAAAACAAAAACTACATTCTAGCACCACATGTAATTCCAGTTTGAATACAGCTGACAATACAAAAGTGTATGGTGTCATTTAAGCCAGACGATGCTTTGGTGTTTTATGGCATACCATCATAGAATAAAGTGCCTTGCCAAAGGGCACATTATGGAAGCTGATCATCCAATGGAATCAAACCCACACCCTTCTGGTCAGAAATCCAATGTCTTAACCACTATTCTTCTGCCAGAACCAGCCTGACTATGTAATGTGCCTGTAAATTTCTTACTACAAAAAATAATTAAAAATGCTAATATTTAAGCTATTTTCACTTGGCCTTGGGACTGTATAAGTAAATGGAGATAATTTATATATGAAAATAATTTCGGTATTCACTATTATGCCCAAAAATCAAACCCAAACAGTAAATCAGTTTATCCCCCAGGGGTGTAAAATTGAGGGTAAAAAAAAAAACATTGGTGTCAGAACTGGGGGTCAAATTAAAAATGTGGGGGTCAAAAATGTACTGACAAATTTTAATCTGACCCATACTTTTTCAGCTTGAAATAGGATATTGCAACTTGCACAACATACTCTTTCTCTCTCTCTAAAAATACAAATAAACCAACACGTACAATTAACACACAAATGCATTGTCCATTCAAAGAATAATTTTATTAGTTCTTTTATTTTAAAGTCGTACTTTTAACAGTCTCCTTATAATCTTTTTGTAGCAGTATTATAGACCAACATATTACATATAAACCAATACAAAAAGCCAAATAAATCTTTTTAACCAAATGGCAGTTAATTTACTGCCTGTCATTGTACTTTGTCCTAAAGCACATTTGTCCAAAAATCAAAGAGGCTAATGATATATCTTCTCTTTGTTATGTTACACTTGAACTTTTAGATCTTTCTTTTATTGCAGCAAAGTTAAAAACCAACAAAATCTGCAATGACCCCCTGACTTTGTAATCCAAATAACGCATTTGTCTCTGCAAGTTTACTGATTTCTTTGTTGTGAAAGAATATCTTGGGGGTGATAACTCCAGATATATTGTGGTGAACAGGGCAGATTTGTTAAAATTCTTAAATGGTATCATGAAAGGATTATTCACTTTTGCAGTCTTTGCAATCACGCGATCAGAAGTCACACCGGTAATCCCAATGGATGTGCCATATTCCAGTCAAGGGAATTATTTTCTCCGTTTTTCATTAAAGTTAGATTCACAGTTACTCTTTTGTGTTCTGCTTCTTTCACTTTCTTGGCTAATGATTCTTAGTGCATGCCATTCTAATCTGGAGATCACATTTTAGTGCAACAAGCATTGAGGTTAAACATCTGGAGTGCAACGCAGGGAGCATAAAAAACTGGGAACCAGATTATACCTATGCTCGAAGTATACACGATGCCATTCCTCATCCAAAACTATTGGATATTAAATAAATCCTTATTGCATTATGCAAATCCTTTGCATCAAAAAAACCCTCATGGCAACAAAATGTGTGCAACAGTTTTCTCTAATGTGCGACACAGATGCACAAATGTGCCTAAAGGGAAACACTGAGTAAATATTTTATCAGTAACAGTGACTGAATTTTTAGTATCTAGACATTATGTGTCATAATTTAATGTATATTTCTTCTTTCAAAGTCATTGGAGTTGGGAAAATTTAAAGAATTATCCCATAAAGAATACAACAGGACATTTTTTGACTTTTTATAATATAAAGAACTTAACATAAGGTTTCTTCTGACATTGTTTAAATGAATTTGTTGAAATAGTCCATAAATTTGATTGAACATAGATCCAAGTAATCCATAATGTTAAAGGTTAAAGACCCTACAGACTTATAATAGATGAGACTCAGAATAAAAAATGCTCTGTTCCAGGTGGAGTATGATCTTGAAAACAGCAGTAAGGATGACCTGAAGCTTGCCAGTGTAGACCGAATTGAGCAGAGTGCTGTACCACAGTGTATGACATGGTACCCACCCATCACCAAGGAACATTTTATTGTCACTACCAATGACCAGGTGAGAACTGAAGTGAAACATTTTTGTACATAATTGATTTAACTGATAGTAGCACCTTCTCGTCCTTTTATAATGAGTTATTTTTTTATACACCCACCTGTATAGAGGCCAATTAATAAATATATACCCTCTTTAGAGTTGGGGGTATATATTAATTAACTAGTCATGCAGTTTTGGTGGATTGCACATATCAACAAATCATTTTACTTCCACAGTATTTGTTGGAGTTATTGCACATTTGTAATTGAAGGTACTGCATGACACAACCTTGTCGGTGCTACTCACCCACAGTTTTTAATGGATTGCCTTGAAACTTTTTATATATTATGGTCATCACACGAAGATGCATTTATCAACAAATCACCTTGCCCCTACAGTTTTATGATTATTGCCCATATTATCATGTAGCTTTATGCAGTGCATGACATAGTCTTGCAAGTGTAACTAGTCCCAGAGTTTTTGATGGACTGGCAAGAGCTTGGTAAAAATTATGTTCATGACTTTCAGGTATGCAAATCAATATAACTTTGCTCCAGCAATTGTTATAAGAGTTATTGCCCTTTTTACTTGTAGCGGTGTGAAGTTGTGATAGAATCTTGTGAATATAATTAATCTCAGTTTTTTAATGGGTTACCATGAAATTTGGAAAAAATGAATGTCATTATCTGAAGATGTGAATGTCAATGATTCAGTTTGTTCCCACAATTTGTATTAGTTATTGCTGTTTTTGTTTTGTAGTTTAATGCATTGTATGACAAAACCTTGTTAGTGCAGCTAGTTCCACAATTTTTGATGGATTGCCATAAAACTTCATAAATGTTAATAACCATCACAGAAAATGCACAAATGAACAAATCACTCTGCTCCTACAGTTTTTGTTAGAGTTATTGCCCTTTTTGTGTTGTGGCTTAATAAAATGAATGACACAACCTTGTTAGCACAACTAGTTCCACAATTTTTGATGGATTGCCATGAAACTTTGTAAATATTTATGGTCATTACCTGAAAATATGCATATCAACAGATAACTCTGCTCCCACAATTTGTTGCCCTTTTTGACTTGCTGCTGTATGCAACGTAATAATGCAACTTGTCTTGCAGTTTTTTTAATGAATCTCTGTAAAACTTGGTAACGCTATGATCATCATCTAAAGACATGCATATTGACAAATCTTTATACTCCTGTTATTTTTATTAGAGTTATTGCCCTTTTGACTGACAACTGGGTACAATATATGATGGAATTTTGTGAATGGAAATACTCTTGCAATTTTTGTGAATTGCTGTGAAACTTAGTATGTAATATGGTCATCATCAAAAGATATGCATTTTGACCAATAATTGCATTTACACTTATTTTCAGAAGAGTTATGCCTCTTTATTGCTAATGACTCACAACCATCATGGTTTAAGGGTGGGGTATGGGAAAGCAGGGGTATGTTTATGTGAGTAAATTGCTCACCATTCCTTTAGTTTACCCAGTTGATCATGAGAGTGTATTGATATTTTTTCCTTTCTGTTCCATCTTTCCAATAAGATGCATTGTTTCAGATGGACACTAGTTCATGGACAGTGCCTGAGGTTTTTTTTAGTAAGGAGTTTGGCTATATTGACTATTACTCAAATGACATTTAATCACTACAGTTCATGTGTGGACTTGATGCAGTGCAAGCCAGTGTCCCCACTGTTTGCTTGCATCATTGTTCAGTTACTAAAACTTTGTTTTTATTTGCTGAATTGTCGCCTGCAGTATGCTTTACAAGCATGGAATAGCCGAATTAGCAAAATGGCGTTACCTGTTGAAGAGCACATTGCACAGTGTTCTCATCCAAATATAAGTGCTAGAACTGTTTTATAAATGTTTAAAAGAATGAATAAAATTTCCTAAATACAGATATTGCAACAAGAACTTGCAGACATTTTTTAAAAAATCAGTCCAGTGTGGTATCAGTTAATATTTCCCTGATATTTATGTGTCTGCCACAGTTGAACAGGTATGTTTGTAAACCTTAAAATTAAGCATCTATAAAAAATATATGACATTTTCAGGGAACATCATTCATCTGTATACACTAAATACCATGCATAGAATATCTATAAAAAATGGCTTACATTTTATTTTCTCCTTATCTGGGTTTTAAATAATATTTACTTGCCATTTAAACTGCAAAATTTTAAAAATTGTTTTCAAGCTTTTTTACTGCAAAAGAATAGTCTTTGGCCATTGTAACTTTTACTCAAACAGCAAATGTTACAATGTAGCTGATACAAATAGCATTTCTGAGAAAAATGCAAAAATCAAAGAAATAATATCATTTCAGGTTTTGGAATAATTATCAATATTCACCATTATCAGTCAAGTTCAGAATTTTCTTTGACTGAAGTTGAATATTTTGACTAAGAAATAGTTAAGAGAATATTTCTACTGAAACAAATACAATTATGTGCATATCGTAAATCATGTGTAAGAAATTAAGCTATCAAGTACACCAGTAAGAATTTGTGGTAGACAAGCAGTCAGGTAACTAGAACATCCATCAGATAAGGATTTGGTCATGTTTTTTCTCATTTGACTGTTAGAATTAAATTGTTCCAATGTTTTTGGCTTTGTTGATCTTTTTAAATAAGTAATACAATAAAAAAATAAAGTTGTATTCAAATTTATTGAGGTAAAATGCTGACAAAACTGCAATTAACTGACAGAAAGAGTCAGTTATTAGAAGGAGTCATGCATTGAAATGTTATGATCATTCTTAAACATGTCCTGACATTTTCTGGATTGCCTTAATTTTGGACAAGCTTCATAGACAAAATTCAGGGCAAATATCCTGGGCGTAGTCTGAACCATCTGAAACACTGAATATATATGTTACTATCCATGATTCTCTGCTCTCAAGGAAAGTCAGCAATTTTCTTCTTTTCATTTCAATAATTACTTTTTCTGAACAGAAGTTTAAGAGATGTTTACAACATTATAATATATAATTACAGACCTTTGTACAGGTCAATGCTATGGGTTTACTGGTTCATAAAACTTTATATTCATCTCAGGAAAGTCCTGTAATTGTTTTGTTACATGCTTTTGAGAGAAATTTTAACATTTAAATAAATTGAAAATAATGAAAATGCCATTTCAGTTGCATCTTGACACAAATTAAACTTCATGACAAGAACAAAAGCATACCTGACATCACAACAGTGCAGTATGGTGTAATATTACACATCACATGAATTTGTGTTATTCAATGAATATCTCAGAAATCATGTAATAAATATGTGTATTTCCCTTATAACTAGAAACAAAATTACATTTCATTTACTTATGAATGTAGATAGTAGTGTGATCAGTGCTTAATCAAATATGCTTTTCAAGCTTGTATGCCACCACTACAGTTTCTTCACTTGTACAACATTAGAATAATAAATAATTGGTTTGGGTACCAGATTACAATATATACTTGCTTATGAAATGAGACCAACTACACATTACACAGACCCTAGATCTACCATAGCATAATGCATTTGGCCCATCTGGATCTATGCAGTTTGGCAGGATTAGTCAGGAGAACAAACAATGTAGGTCCTGATCTGCTGGGACATTATGTGATGGCAGATCAAGGTCTGTGTTGTTTGCAGTTAAATGCAACTTATAAGCAAGTACTGACAGTATAGCCTTGTGTAGAAATAAAACAAAACAGCTATCATGTTGTTAGGGTGGGACTCCAGATTTGAATGTAGCAGCTTCACGTCCATGATGAAATGCACATTCAGTAAAAATAATACTTTATAGTGCATAACATTATAAATTCTCAAGTTCTCATTGACTCACTATAGTGATTTTATTTGAGGACAGTATTTCTCCTTGCCTTTAAAATACTATACCTAGCCCTGTTGTAGCCAGGACTATTGCCACATGCCAAAATGTTATATTACATCAAGTGAATAGTAAGCCTGTTCTGGAACACTATTTTTTGGCAGGGTGTAATGCCCAAACCTTCAGACAACACTAGAAGAATAGTCCCTTACAAGAAGGCAATACACTCATAATAGAATAATATAAAAGAAACCTTGTATACAAAAATTTAAATGCATATCTTAGCATTCAGTGGAATTTTATTAGCATTAATGAAAAGTAATATATGCATTTATCATGATTAGCTACATTATCAATGTTTCCATGTTCAAAAAGTTACATTCAATCCAGAAGTAACATATTTACATTTAAAATTCAGTTCTGGTCACTATGAGTTAAGCATACAGTAAATTCTATCATATTAGAAAGTTGTTTGTTTTTTTAAATTTCAGTACAAATTCAAACTTTACAACTCCACAACAAAGATGTGTAGGAAGACAATTCTAGGACCAACATATGGATCACCTGTTCAGAGGTAAGTTAGCATGAGGCAAGACCATTTCACAGCAAGCTCACACACTACACTATCAGAAAGTTTTATTATGATACTGGGTAAGTTGTTTGAGATATATTGAGTATTCAAGTGACTGGTATTAGAGTTATCAGGGCACAGTTGTATATGAAATATAAATAGTCTGCCAGTTATCAGGGTATGGCTGTATGTAAATATAAATAGCCTGGCCAGTTATCAGGGTATGACTGTATGTAAAACAAAATAGCTTGGCCATTTATCAGGATATGACTGTATGTAAATATAAATAGTCTGCCAGTTATGAGGGTATTACTGTATGTAAATATAAATAGCCTGGCCAATTATCATGGTATGACTGTATGTAAATAAATAGCCTGGCTAGTTATCGGGGTTTGACAGTAAATAAAAAACATAAATAGCCTGGCTATTTATCAGGGTTTGACTGTTATCTAAGAATATTCAGCCAGGCCAGATATCAGAGTCTGCCTTTTATGTAAAAATAAACAGCCAGGTCAGATATCAGAGTTTGCCAGTTATGTAAAAATAAATAGCAAGGCCAGTACATGAATATTTTATTTATACCTTTATCTGTACTGTTTTATTTTCCAGTTGTGGAGGGTTACTATACAGATGGTATTGTCATATATATATATATATATATATATATATATATATATATATATATATATATATATATTTTTTTTTTTTTTAATGAAATTTATGTTTTCAGGATTTCCATTGTGCCAACCAAAGATCCTGCTCAGGACAAGAGATACATGGCCTATTGCACCAAAGATAAAGTGGGGCTTCACATTTTGCCTTTGGATGGCAACCCACACAATGCCATGGCACTTATTGCTCATCCAGGAGGGGTAAGACAGAGCTTATCTAGATAAATTGGCATAGTGGGAGAAGAATGGGCATTTAAGTTTTAAATATTGACAATCATATCAACTATATAAATAGTAATTAACTATAATGGTCATAATTATGTGACAAAGATACATTTAAAGGTACTAGTGATAGTGGTGGTGTTGGTGATGATGTGGACAAAGATGACCATGATTATAATTAGTATGATGATAATGATGATGACTACAACAGACATGATGACAACAACCGCAATGAAGATGATCATGATGATAATAATAATGATGACATTATGGTAATGATGATGATGAGGTTAAGGAGGAGTGGGAGGAGGAAGAATATTTTAAAAATTGCCTATTCTTTATTTTAATTAGGTTGCTTACATGGTGACTAGTTATGATGGGAAGTATGTCTTCACTGCTGGAGGATCTGATGCCTCAGTCCACATGTGGGAGATCAATATCAAGTGAGTCAGGGTGCTGTTTGTTATGCAGTACTGTGACTTATAAAAATGGTCCTCTCTGTTTATGCAGTACTGAAACTCAACATTAAAAATTGTCCCATCTGTTATGCAATATTGTGACTGACCTTTAAAAATGTCCTGTCTGTTTATACAGTATTGTGACTGAGTTGTAAAAATTGTCCCATCTGTTATGCAGTATTGTGACTGAGCTTTAAAAATTGTCCCATCTGTTTATGCAGTATTGTGACTGAGTTTTAATAATTATTCCATCTGTTATGCAGTATTGTTACTGAGCTGTAATAATTATCCCATCTGTTGTAGCATTGTGACTGACCATTAAAAATTGCTTTGCCTGTTACGCAGTCTTGTGATTGAACTTTAAAAATTGTCCAATCTACAATAAAAAAAGTATAAATGTACTATCTATAGTTGGAAAATAGATATTGACTGATATTTATTAGTTTATAAAGGAATGTAAAGGTTATAGCAGAAGTGACCTATGAGAAAATAATAAACTGGTCCATCATTTGTTTTATTTTGCATGCTGCACAGACAACTTGTAATAAATACATTAGTTAATTCAGATTGATATAAAACAAAAGCTGGCCATTTCTCTGCTGTTAAGATGGAATCCAAAATGCAATTCATTTGTAGTTAAGGGTTTGCCTGTTTTTCTAAGTATTACTGGATGCTGTAACATTGACAGAAAAATTAATTATGTCAGATTGGAAACATTGTTTATATCATTCATTTTCTAGCATGTTTGAAAAGATGATTGATTATTCCAAGATGGAAGACTAATAAAAGTTTATAATGTATATCTTGTGTGCTGAAAACTCGAGTTTTAATAAACATGTAGACCATCAAAGATGCCAAAAGGTTGGATGTACAGTACTCGGTATATTTTCAGAAAGCATTTTATCTATATTTGTTTTTCATAGTGGAGATGACTAGAATGCATCAAAGTCTTCCACAAAACTCCACCTACTTTTTGATCTTTTACATAATAACCCATAATACTGTGTAAGGACAACTGTTGAAACACTAAATTACTTACAATCTTCCCCAAAAAATGAGCATGTAAGTATTTACAGTTAAAATAGAAACATATTGTAATATCCATTGATAATAACTACATTAAGGAAACACTTAGATTTAACACAACTGACAAGATAGTGCATGTGTGAAGCCCCTTTTGAGGTGCTAGTGGTGCTATGTAGAACTGTCCATTATTGCCTAGAAAAGTCTTAAGGGTCGCTTGGGTATTGCCCCAAGGGAAGTAATTCAGAAAATGTCTATTATAACAAGGACTCCACAGAAAAGAATGTCTTGTCTGCAGTAAATCAGGACATTGTTGATGCCAATTATGACAATGCTATAATTGCTGCTGGCAAGTGATTTTAATTTATCTCATTCAGTAAAAGTTAATCCCTTTGAGAAAGTGTTCTCCTACGAATACGTTCCCCAATCACATTACGTTAGAATATTAGCCTTCTACATTGTGAATCCAGCCCTACTAAAAGATGAAAATCATTTTATTGTCTGTTTTTAGATAGGTAAAGGGCAACAACTCTTGCACATTACGTCCCCTTGATACCACTGGGTGTTGCCAGTTTTTAGCTTTACTGTGTCATGAGACACACCCTGTGCAATAGCCTCCAACAATCCAGTTTGTTTTGTGTTCCTACCCTTCCAACGTTCATTTTGCATTTATAATACGGATTTATCTTCAGATATGCCTATCCTAACTGAGTGACACTGTAGTAAAAGTCATACAGGTCATGTATGTGCATTTACTCTTTTTAAATGAAATATAAATTCTTGTTTTAAAATTTAATACTAATTTTGTTTAACATAAGTCTATTCAATCCTGATTATTGAATGATCTGCACCTTAACTGTCATAAAAAAACTTCCAGACGAAAATTATTGATCATTAAGGACTTTTACAATGGTGGCCAGGTACTAAACCAGTTCAAGAAAAGAGTATGTTGAGTCCAACCATCACAATATAGAGTAGTATGAATTTGTTTATCAAAATAAGTAGATTTCATTGTAACATCATAGCACATGACTTTCAATCCGGATCGTACTGGATTATACCTGTAGCTTGATCTTGCCCAAAAATATCCACATACTTTAACGTGTATTTTGCCATAATAATGACCTTCCAAAGGAATATGGATGTATGAGGATCAAAATAAAGTGAATAGCTGACATTTAAAGGTATGTAAAATAAAAAATCTAAACAATGACTCCCATTACTAAAATAATCGATATTGAATGCATACATGACTGTATGAATTTTACTATAGGTGACATCATAATGCCTACAACATTATGAATGCAGTGTTTATTGTGGTATTGACACTGAAAAGACAAATTTTACAGCTTATAAACACTTACTTCTGTTACAATATGCACTTTATTGTAATGTGAGGGCTATTCCATTCAAACATACATGGTGCCCAGTGAAGGCACTTTTTAAAAAATATATGCCAGGGTACTCAGATTACCAAAGACTTCATATGAAAACAATACAAAATTCTAAATTGAATCTATGGGTGACTATTCAACATTTAAAGTGCCTTCCCTGGGTCCCATGTATCTTTTTTACTCAAACAGCCCTAAAGTTTTATGCTCTTTTTAATGATATAATAAAACTGTATAATGTGTGGCTCCATTAAACTGCCACATTAGGTTGGAT
Organism: Megalonaias nervosa; assembly: GCA_016617855.1. NCBI lineage: Eukaryota > Metazoa > Mollusca > Bivalvia > Unionida > Unionidae > Megalonaias > Megalonaias nervosa. The sequence continues at coordinate 118,394 of JAECUM010000005.1, forward strand.
TTACGACACACACCACTACATATAATGAAGTATATGACCAGAAGTCCCATTCAGTACATATGATGGACAATTTAACCAGAAGTCCCCTTCAGTGCATATGATGGACAATTTAGCCAGAAGTCTCATTCAATATATGCTATATATTCTCACTTTTCAGTCAGGTCCAACTGTAAAGACCCAGATCTGCTGTTGCATAATGTGCCAGTATGTTTTGGTCTATGGAGTTTGTGAGGAGTAATCAGTAGAACAAACAACATGAACTTTATCAGCTGGCAAATTATGCAACCGCAGATCAGGGTCTGTGTTGTTTACAGTTGGACCCGACTTATAAGTGAGTATATACAGCACTAATGTAGGTAATAAAACCTTTACCCCCTTCAGTGCACTGGAAGCCCAGGCCAAACTTGGAGGTGATGATCTAATTCCTTTTTATGGCTTACTGGATGGAGGAAGAGAAGGAGAACTCTTTGCTGAATTGGAGGATTATTTCTACTATGCTCAGATAAGAAGGTAAAAAAAAATGTTCTCATTTCACGTCTTAATGTCAATTATGCAAATGAAGAAAGATGGAATTTTTGACATCAGATTCAATTCTTTTACGTAAGTTATTGTCAAAGATAGCCAAGAGATTGCATTCATGTCAGGTAAGGTGGATAATATCAATTCATACATGTGTTATTGTTTATTACATTTCTTAATGATCTTAGTTTTAAGTTTGAAATGTAGAAAACCTATTTCTACCAGTTTTAATTATTATCACTAAAATTGCTGCTGCCACTATACCCAATTTAACAATTGCTATGACAGCAAGCAATCATAACAATAATAACAGTAACAACAACAAAGATGAATAATGAAAACAACTGAATACCAAACACTGAACACAGTTTTATTCTTTTGCCTGTCAAAACTTCATTTAATGAGGTTGTCATACCACTGTCTAATTTGATTTTCATACCATTATCTAACCTGGCTTTCATACAATTATCTAACCTGACATTCATGCCATTATCTAACTAAGTTTCCATGCCATTATCTAGCCTGGTTTTCATACCATTATCTGACATAATGATCATACCATTATCCAACCTGACCTTCATGTAGTTATCTAATCTGACTTTCATACCATTATCTAACCTGTCTTTCATATCATTATCTAACCGGACTTGCATACTATTGTTTGACTTTCATACCATTTTTTGACTTTCATACCATTATCTGACATGATTTTGATACCATTTTCTATTGTGACTTTTATACCATTATCTAACCTGACTTTCATACCATTATCTGATATGATTTTTATATCATTATCTAACTTGGCTTTCATACCATTATCTAACCTGACTTTCATGCAATTATCTAACCAGGCTTTCATGCCATTATCTAACCTGACATTATCTGACCTAAATTTCATACCATTATTTAGCCTGACTTTAGCACAATTATCTTTCATTCATTTGATATGAATTTATTAGACTAATTGAATAATAGTTTATGCTTTGAGGTACTTACAGTGAGTGTCATATTGTAATAGTTAAATTTTTCTTTTGTAATTATGATTTACAACAATCAGCTTGGCCAAGCCCTTTTGAATTTTTGAGGTTCACACTTGTAAGAACCCAATTTTTTTTAAGCCACACCCACCTGCATTACCTTTCTGTACATAATATTCAATGAGGACTATATTTAGAATATAGGATCATTCAAGTTCAGACTTCTTACATAAGATTTTAATTATGAACCCAATACTGGACTTTTTCAAATAAATGTGTTATCTTTCCTAATGCTACAATTAAAATACACTTTAAATGAATAAATAAACATCATCTACTTTATACCTTGATGTGAAGACATGATGGTACATTGTGAAATGCGTCAGTGTGTGTATGTATTATATGATATATGAAATCTGTATACCATTACAATACAGAAATTTGAAATTTGTTTTCGAGAACAACATAAAAGGAGAAGAAAAAAGAACGATATTTTCTGGTGACAGGTGAGATCAAACACACAACCTTTGCGTTAGAAGCCCAACGTCTTAACCAACTGAACTATGCAAACACTTAACATATGAGGTGTTAGATAAAGGATTAAAGCCTGTATAGTCTTCCTATGTAAGATTTTAATTTTGAAACAAATATTCACCATGTTTTCAATTAAATGAGATACCTTTGTTAATGCTACAAATGAAATACACTTTAAATGAATAAACAAACATCATCTGCTTACATATCTTGATGTGAAGACATAATGGTACCATGTGAAATGGCATTTTGCATGGTGATTTTTATACAGTCCTAAACATTGATGAAACTGAAGAACAATATCGTGTTTTGCCTGAAAACAATGAAACAGTCTTTGTTGACATTGATTTCTATTGTGCAAGTATGGATTTTGATTTTTTAACTGAAGTGGTGGCCTTGTCTTCAACTGAGAAGTGGGCATGGCTTAAGAAAACAATGCTTTTCTCTGATTGGTTGTATATATATCCTGAATCTTTGCTGTTCTGTATTATTGCACCTTATGAATGAAATTCAAAATATGATTAAATAAAAGAATGTTATTAAACTATGAGTTTATTTAACTATTTATGTTGTTTAATTTAATTATAAGGAGATTCTCTTTATTGCATTTTATTAAGTACCTTATATCAGTGTGTACCATTACTATGTGGTGTTGCATGTCACAGTAATATGTGATATTATCACTCTTTTATATGTCAATTATGTGCCATAAATTACAATGTGGTGCTTATAAGGTGTCACATTTTGGCAAATTATTCTTATGCTCAGACATTATGACTTTTATACATGTGAATGATAAGTTATAAATTGCATTTATTCTTCAGCCAAGGGGTGAATGCTTTGGATAAAAGAAAGGTGTCAACCAATATTTCCTTGTCTGAGGTGCCATTTGTAATGCGGGCAATGGGATTCTATCCCTCAGAACAAGAGGTATTCTTTCTCAGATTTTATTTCTTTTTGTTAAATAATGTTTGGTCTTTTGTTACCTTTTGTACAGCACATAATGCAAACATTACCATTGACAGATGTCGTTATAGGCAAGTTGTACCCAGTTTATTATATTGAAATTACCATTGACAAATATCATTATAGGTTAGTTGTACCCAGTTTATTATATAGAGGATCTCAAATGGGTAACGATTTAATATTGAATTTATGAAACGAGTTGAATAAAGTCCAGTCTTTGTGAGACCGGTTTATGTCTTCTGTGAACAAAGGTGAGTTTATTTACTTCAGTAAGTTCACATTTAAACCAAGCTCATATATAGGGTGGATTCCATGTTACAGATATACCGCCCATCCATCCCCCACCCCCACCCTTGTTACCATCTGAGCAATACGGGTAGTTTTACTTGTTGTTATTGTTCTTGTCTTGGGGGTTTTGCCATTTTTTCCTATTATGATTTGTTATACATGACATAACAAACCCCTGTGGGGGTAAATTGGCAATATTGAAACAGACGAGACCATTTTTTCCCAATTCCCTTTCGCAAGTCGAATCAAAAAATGGCGGCCAAAAAATGTTCAATGAAAACAAAAATTCCTGAAGGCAGGGTTAGAAAAGTTTTCCCACGATCACAGCCAATCAGTAAAGAGAATACTGCACAATAATTTCATGGGCTTATTTGGACCAGTCAGAATCACATAAAGTGATATGTTCACATGTATAATATCAAAAATATGAAACTGCACACACTGTAGGCAAAGTGTACCAACTATGTGATAAACTGAAATTACCATTGACAGATGTCATTATAGGTAAGTTGTATCTGGTTTATTATATTGAAATTACCATTATGACATTATAGGTAAGTTGTACCTGGTTTATTATATTGAAATTACCATTGACAGATGTCACTATAGGTAAGTTGTACCCAGTTTATTATATTTAAATTTATTTCCTCTCCAATCTGTGTTAGTAAATTTTAAGTGATAACTGTGTATAATAATTTAGGGCAGAGAAAGTTAGGAAGATATGTGGTATAGAACTTGCTTTCATATTCAACAGCAAGGCCTAACACTCATGTGTGATAATTATGTATTGCAATCTGTTGGGGATTTTTAGTTTCAAAATGTGAAGTGAAAATGTAAACAAGTGAAACTAAAAGTGTGATTTTATCACATTAGAAATGTGCTGCTTTGACATAAATCAACACTCAATAGACCTTGCAGTATTGTATTTATCTAATGACAAGCCCAAGCTTAATAAAAATCCCACTCCTACTTTTACAGAATTTGGCAAATATTTAGTAAAGATATCATTTTATGATTATCAACCTACTGCAGAATTGTGTGAAAATTGAGTTAATCATAGGCAAAATACTATGCCGTATATATTCACTTATAAGTTGGATCCAACTGTATAGTCCATTCGGTTTGTTAGGACTAATGAGTAAAACAAACAACATAGACCCTGACCAGTATCACATAATGCACTGGCAGGTCATGGTCTTTGTTGTTGACAGTTGGAATTATTTTATAAGCAAGTGTATACAGTAATTAAAGTTTTTGGTGTGGCCATGTAACTTGAGGTTTATGTTAGGGAGCTGAGCATTAATAAGCAGGTCGAAATTTTATTTAGAGAGTTGAATCAGTGTCTGTGATTTAGATTTTTATAATAGCTTTAACAATTTTAGCCATGTTGCTACAATGTCTGCAGTGTGGCAGTTCATAATGATGTCTAGCACTGGGGCATCATGCCACAGACATGTAGCATCATGTCCCACCCAGTTACATTATCCTGACACCAGGCCAACCAGTCCTAACACTAACCTCTTAATGCCGAGCGCCAAGCAAGGCAACTGCTAGTACCATTTTTATTAGTCTTTGGTATGACTTGGATGGGGTTTTTGAACCTGAGACCTGCTATATCCGAGGTGGATGCTATAACCACTTAGGTCACCGGAGCACTGTGTTGAATCAGTTTTGTGTGGAGTGAATGCATATCAAAGATTCTGTTTATGACACAACTAAACATTTTATTTGATAAAACCAAATAATATCATGCCCCGAAAATAGTTTGTAGTGACCTATATTTTGTACTACATGAAGTACTTAATGAACAGTTCTTTTACTTATTTATTTCTTAGATTGAAGACATGCTAAATGAGGTGAAATTCAGTAGATATGTGGAGACGGGGCAAAATGTGGAGGACATTGACCTGGGAGATTTCATCAAACGTAAATACATCAATAATTTGTCAAGATTAAATCATTTATCTCCTAGTGGTGCCACTTACAATATTTAGTTAGGATCTTACATGTATACTCATGTTAGATGAAATTTATAAAGAGAGGATCTCAAACATGTACCCATATCAGATGAAATGTATATAGTTGGGATCTTACATGTATACTCATGTTAGATGAAATTTATAAAGAGAGGATCTCAAACATGTACCCATATCAGATGAAATGTATATAGTTAGGATCTTACATGTGTACTCATGTTAGATGAAATTTATAAAGAGAGGATCTCAAACATGTACCCATATCAGATGAAATGTATATAGTTGGGATCTTACATGTGTACTCCTGTTAGATGAAATTTATAAAGAGAGGATCTCAAACATGTACCCACATCAGATGAAATGTATATAGTTAGGATCTTACATGTGTGCTTCTGTTAGATGAAATGTATATAGAGAAGATTGCAAACATGTACTCATATCAGATGAAATTTATACAAAGAGGATCGTACATGTGTACTCATGGTAGATGAAATGTATATAGAGAAGATCTCAAACAATTTTGTACTCATGTTAGATGAAATGTATATAGAGAGGATCTTACATGTGTAAACATATCAGATGAAATGTACATAGAAATCTTACATGTATAGTCATGTCAGATGAAATGTATATAGAGATTATAGTCATGTCAGATGAAATGTATATAGAGATCTTACACGTGTACTCATATCAGATGAAATGTATACAGAGATCTTACATGTCTACTCATGTCAGACGAAATGTACATGTAGAAGATCTTACATGTATACTCTTGTCAGATGCAATGTATATAGAGAAGATCTTACATGTATTCTCATCTCAGGTGAAATGTATATAAAAAGGATCTTACATGTGTTTTAATGCATTAAAGACCATAACATAGTTGAAAGTACATGGACTAACATAAAAAATACATACTCTGAAGCAGCAAAGAAAATCATTGGTTATCAAAAGAAAAAGGAAAAGAGATGGTTAACATCAGATGAAAGGAGAAAGGCCAAAGACAAACTGCTCAGTGCTAAATTATCAAGGTTGATTGAAGGAGGACAGAAGGAGATTATAAGCTGAAGGATAAAGAAGTGAAAAGGAGTGTCCAGAAGGATAAAAGAACCTTTGTTGAGGAATTGGCACATGAGGTTGAACAAGCAGCAGCAAAGGGTGAACTGAACATGGTATATAAGATTACAAAACAGCTCTGTGAACAAGGATCCAACCACTCCACACCAGTTGAAGATAAACAGGGAAGAGCAATAACAACACAAAGGGAGCAGGCTGTGAGATGGGTCCAACACTTGAAAGAAGTTCTAAACCTGATGAGCCAGCAAACCTGCCACCATCAGATGACCTTAATGACATTGATATCAGTGAACCTTCTCAAGCAGAGGTCAAAGCAGCCATCAAAGCCAAGAAGAGGGGCAAGGCACCTTGCACTGATTCCCTACACGCTGAGCTGCTGAAAGCTGATATAACCACAGCTGCAAATATGCTGACTGACCTCTTTAGAAAATTATGGAAAAATTATGTCATCCCACAGGACTGGTGAAAAGACCTCATTGTTAAGCTACCAAAAAAGGTGACCTCTGCAATTGCAACAACTGGCGAGGGATAACACTCCTTTCCATTCCCAGCAAAGTCTTCTGCAGAATTCTTCTCTGAAGGATTGACACAACCATAGATGACAAACTCCTTAACAACACCTTTACCGAGTAGTCCCATTCTGTTCCTCATCATCATCGACTGGATAATGTGTCAAACAACATCTGACCATGCCAGAGGGATTTAGTGGACACTCTTCTCACACCTTGAAGATCTGGACTTTACTGATGATCTGGCTGTCATTTCATTGAGGCACTTTCATCTTCAAGAGAAATCCGACAGACTCAGCAAGTATGCTAAATAGACTGGCCTGCATGTCAGTACAAAGAAAACCCAAGTGATGTGCATAAATGCCACAGCTACTCCAATTACCATTGATATTGATGGAGAGGTGCCTGAGTTTGTAGATGACTTCACCTACCTGGGTAGTCTAATTAGCAACAACAAGGATGCTAAAAAAGATATCAAGGCCAGGTTCAATAAAGCCAGAAGTGCTTTCAGCAGACTCCACCCTATATGGAAATCAAAACAATATAGCCTCAAGACAAAGATCAGACTTTATAAGAGCACTGTAAAGTTGGTACTGTTGTATGACTCTGAGTGTTGGAGAGTAGTAAAGACAGACATGAGCAGAGTAAATTCATTTCACAATAGCTGCCTCCATAAAATCTGCAACATCTATTGGCCAAACAAGATCTCCAATGTGAACCTATATGAAGAGACAGGATGTGACAACATTTTCCCAGGAGATCAAGATGTGCAGGGTCAAATGGCTCAGGCACATAATGAGGATGCCCCAAATATGGATATCCATGGTAGCCCTCAGATGGACACCAACTGGTAAATGCAAATGTGGACGGCCAAAAGATAACATGGTAAAGGACAGTGATGACTAAGCTGGAAGAGATGGGACTTTCCTGGGGTGAGGCACAAGTCATTGCTCAAGACAGACCTAGATGGCAGAAGATAGTTGCAGCCTTATGTCGCAGACAGGATGAAGAGGACTAATTTACTAACTCACATGAGTACTCATGTCAGATGAAATGTATATATAAAAAGGATTTTACATGAGTACTCATGTCAGATGAAATGTATATATAAAAAGGATTTTACATGTGTACTTATGTCAGACAAAATGCATATAGAGAGGATCTCAAATTTTTACTCATGTCAGATGAAATGTATATGAGATAATCTTACATTTGTATTTGTGTCAGGTGAAATGTACATAAAAAGAATCTTACATGTGTACTCATGTCAGATGAAATGTATCCAGAGAGGATCTTACAGGTGTACTCATGTCTGGTGAAATGCACATAAATGGATCTTACAGGTGTATCTGATGATATGTATCAAATCAAATTATTACTATCTTCTGCAAGCCTTGGCAAGCAAAACATAAAATTATTTTAAATTTTCCAGAAATTTTGTTTGTAATTAGGACAAATGTAGGAATTTATTTATCACTTAAATACTGATTTTATTGGATGAAATCTGTCATTAACATCAAAAATGCAATATTCTGTAAAGCATCACACAACTTTATCATGTTTATTTTAGTGCCTTGAATTAATAATGTAAAATCTGACCTAGAAAAAATGTAACTCTTGCTCAAGTTTGAGATTGAGATTTTGTTTCAGCTACTGTAATCATAAATGATTCAAATATTATTTTTGTAAGCTCATTTCTGATTAGCTGATAGTGGAGACTCAGTCTCAGATGTTATGTTTTCCAAGTTTTAATTACAAGTGTATACTCAAATTTTTAAATTAGGGAAGTTTTATGCAGTATTTTGATTTGTGTATTTATTCACAATGAATGTAACACAATATGACTGTCTTACAAAGTTTTAATTTACCTGATTAGGTTAATTACATAAAGATTTTTATTTAAGGAAAGGAAAGATAGAAAAAATAAAAGCCAGGTGCCATATTGTAAAACTGTCCAACATGAGTGTTCACATAACTTAATATTTTATTAAATAATGATTTATACACAATAGATTCACATGTTGCAGATTATTGAGACTCAATTTTATTAAACTGGGGCAATGCAGTGAATTTGACAGATGCAGAATACACTCAGTTTGGGGCAGTTCAGTGAATATGGCAGATGCAGAATTCACTCAGTTTCAGGCAATTCACTAATATGACAGATGCAAATATGCTCACATTGGGGCTATGCAGTGAATATGAGAGATGCAAAATACAATGAAGTTGAAGAGTTTTATGAATACAGGGCCTGATAAGAACAATATATAAAGATAAGATATGTACACTATTCATTGTATTAGGGAATAGAACAGTTGTTACAAGAGCAAATATTTTCTTTCACAGCAATATATAAGATTTTTTTTCTGTTTATGCTTATTTTTGTATGTGCTTTTATTCTGATTTTACAGTTAGCATTATTGTTTCATAGCAGAAACTTGCATGAATATTTTCCTTATTGGCAAGAGAATTTTAATGAAGGCTTGCATACAATTGCAGTATATATAAACCACAGACCAGCATTTGGCCTTTCTCCTGAGAAACTGAAGTGGGCATTTGAGACACTGGGCATACCTACAGACCAGGGCAAAGCTATTGAGAGAGGTGACCTGCTAGACTTGCTCCAGAGCCAAGGTAATCTGTTTTTTGTTGCATGGCATTTTAAATTTTATGATGATGATGCAGTGTAAGAAAATAATTTCTTACACACTGGACTTGTTTTAAGCTTGGCTAGATAAAATGTCTCACCTTATTGGTTGGCAAGTTTATGTGCTACTTTGCTGGTGCCATTCACTTGATGTCTTTGATGTGCACATTATATCTGGTAAATTGTGAACAACTTTTTATATTCTGAAATCTTTTCCTCAGAAAATAACATTTATGATGGACAAGAGCAAGAATTTTCCCCATGTGTAGTGTTTTCTTGAAGAAATATTATTGCACATTCCCACATAAATTTAATCCCCCATAAAAATTTAGTGAGCATGTTAAATAACTCACAGTTGATTTGCCATTCATGAGCCTAAAACCTGTGTAATGTTCATTAATATTAACAGAGCTTAATCTGATCATGTCAGCATTTTGACACCTACATCAATGCCATAATCAAATTATTACTAAGTGACATCTAGATCAACTCCCATAATCAAGTGATTACCAACTGACATCTAGATCAACAGTGACATCTAGATCAGCCATCATAATCAAGTGATTACTAAGTGACATCTAGATCAGCCGTCATAATCAAGTGATTACCAACTGACATCTAGATCAACCACCATAATCAAATGATTACTAGGTGACATCTAGATCTGCTGTCACAATCAAGTGATTACTAAGTGACATCTGGATCAGCTGTCATAATCAATTGATTACCAAGTGATATCTAGATCAGCTGCCATAATCAAGTGATTACTAAGTGACATCTTGATCAACCGACATAATCAAGTGATCATGTGACATTTTGTAATGAAGTGGTCAGACCCTTCATTGATTATCTAGTTATAAAAGCATTTTATGAACTTCGCTTGTCAAGGTTTTACAATTGTAGACATGCAGTTTTCAGAATTCTGTGGTACAGTTTCATCAGTTACATGCAGTTCTAATGCATAAAACACAGTGCCATTGTCATAACATACTCACAGCCAATGTGCCAGTAATGAAGATAAACAACTGTTAATTTGATCTATTCATTAAAAGTTATTTATAATGCACACATTTGTTGAAAATACACTATAAGGGTCTAGTCATTGATACTGTTCTTCCATAAACACTGCTCTCCCACCCAGTCAGAATTGAAAATCACACCTTATGAAAATGCCACTGAGAGAATGTGTGAAAGTTATGCAGAAATCACTGCATTTGTGCTGACAGGGAAGGAAAATAGAGCTCTTATGAAGCAAGATTTGTACCAGGGACTTGGGAAGCTTGTGTATGACACAAATCTTTTCCCATTAAGTTAGGTTTTTCTTTCCAGTCTATATTGGAGACTTTCTCTCATTCTTCATTTCAAATGATTCATATTTCTCATGTTAGATAACAATATTGAAGTATTTGTCTCACATGAGTGCAATTGATTGCACACAGCATGAGATTTACATGCCTGTCACATCATGCATGTCTGTTATTTGCCTGGCAATTATGTTTAGCAAGTTAACAAATTTTTCTGATGTGTTTAAAGTCACACCTATTTGTGGTGGTAATAGTAGTAGTAGCTGTTGCAGAAGGGATTAGTGGCACATGATCACAACACTTGTTATATGGTGCTGATGAAAGTCAAGTTTTAAAAAATGGAAATATAATGACTTTTACAAAAATAACTTGGAAGATAAAGCTTTACAAATAAAAGCAAACACGAATTACTAGGAAAAAAACTTAACAGCTAAGGATGTGAAAAAATGTACAGATGTAGATAATGGGTAACAAACTAATAGATTCTGGGTTCTAAATATCACAAGTCCATGGTAAATCTAATCAGAAAATAATGATTTCTGCACATTAAGTTTAGTGTGGTAAGTGGCTTTGCAGATGATTATTAAACCTGGGGCAGGCATATGATATGATGTTCACAGTACTCTTGTTTCATCCTGATGGACTGTAGGAAAGTGGTTTATTATAACTAACCAGGAACCCACAGAAAAGAAAGACTAATTGTTATTATTATTATTATTATTGTTGTTGTTGTTGTTGTTGTTGTTGTTATATCCTGTGGTTAGTAAATTAAAAATTGATTCAGAGTTAGGGGAGACTTGAACATTCAGGCATTGTGAGTGTTAATATTAAGCATACTGGAGATGCACAAAAAGTAAACTATAGTTCAGTCTTCAGCATGAATCTCCTTGTTTTTCCTCATAAAGTCAACCGTGGTTCAGTCTTGATCATGAGTCGACATGATCCAACTTTTTATCTGCAAAATGTCAACTAGTTGTTTGACCTAAAGTCAACTACAATTCATTGTTGATTATGAGTCTACTAGTTTTCTGCATAAAGTCAACTATAGGTAAGTGTTGAACATGAACTAGTCTTTGACATAAAGTCAATTATAGGTAACTGTTGAACATGAACTAGTCTTTGACATAAAGTTAACTTTAGTTCAGTGATGATCATGCACCTACTTATTTTTGCTACAAAAAGTCAACTTCAGGTAAGTGTTAAAACATGAGCCTTCTAATTTTAAACATAAAGGAAACTATTGTTCAGTGATGATCAGGAGTCTACTTGTTTTTCCACATAAAGTCAACTATTGTTCAGTGATGATCATGAGTCTACTTGTTTTTCTACATAAAGTCAACTATTGTTCATTGTTGATCACGAGTCTACTAGCTTTTCCTGACAAAGTCAACTATAGTTCATCGCTGATAATGAGTCTACTTGTTTTTCCACATAAAGTCAACTGTAGGGAATTATTGAAAATGAGCCTACATGTTTTTCCACATAAAATTAACTGTAGCTCAGTGTTGATCATTGGTCTGGTTGTTTCTTTACATAAAGTCAACTAGAGCTTAGTATTGATCATGAGCCTGGTTGTTTTCTAGATAAAATCAACTAGAGCTCAGTATTGATCATGGGTATGGTTGTTTTTCCACATAAAATCAACTATAGTTTAGTGCTGATTGTGAGCCTGGTTGTTTTTCCACATAAAATCAACTTGAGCTCAGTGTTGATCATGAGCCTGATTGTTTTCCACATACAATCAAATATAGCTTAGTGTTGATCATGGGTCTGGCTGTTTTCCACATAAAATCAACTAGAGCTCAGTGTTGATCATGGGTCTGGTTGTTTTTCCACATAAAATCAACTAGAGCTCAGTGTTGATCATGGGTATGGTTGTTTTTCCACATAAAATCAACTATAGTTTAGTGCTGATTGTGAGCCTGGTTGTTTTCCACATAAAATCAACTAGAGCTCAGTGTTGATCATGGGTATGGTTGTTTTTCCACATAAAATCAACTATAGTTTAGTGCTGATTGTGAGCTTGGTTGTTTTCCACATAAAATCAACTTGAGCTCAGTGTTGATCATGCGCCTGGTTGTTTTCCACATAAAATCAACTTGAGCTCAGTGTTGATCATGAGCCTGATTGTTTTCCACATACAATCAAATATAGCTTAGTGTTGATCATGGGTCTGGTTGTTTTCCACATGAAATCAACTAGAGCTCAGTGTTGATCGTGGGTCTGGTTGTTTTTCCACATAAAATTAACTAGAGCTCAGTGTTGATCATGGGCCTGGTTGTATTTCAACATAAAATCAACTAGAGTTCAGTGTTGATCATGGGCCTGGTTGTTTTTCCACATAAAATCAACTAGAGCTCAGTGTTGATCATGGACCTGGTTGTTTAGGTCCATTAGCAATCCTTGTCACATCAGGACTAAACTTTTACCAACAGAACTTAAGTCTTGGCTTAAACTTAAGTTGCGAATCCAGCAATCTGATTGGCTGAAATATAAGTCCGACTTGAAATATCCAGTCAAATATCTTAAGTCTAGACTCCAATTTACACTTATTTTGGTGTAATGAGGTTAGTTCACACTGGAATCTTGTTTATCCAAACACCTTATGCAGAAGAAAGAAAAATAGGTCCCAAAAATGCTGAGTGTAATTGAATGAATTCAGGATGTAATAAGTATGCATGTTAGGGAAATATGCATATGCATTAAATAAAATTATAATCTGGAAAACTTGATCAAGGTAAGCAAGTCTACTTTTTATCATATTATTACCCATGTTATATTTTTCTGTCTTTCACATTTATAATAACGCATATTGACATCAACAACATCTCATGATGTCACAAATGATGTCATGACAGTATGTGAGGCTATAGCGTAATATAGGCATTAGAATTGTCTTAAAAGTCATGTCACTCATCTTTTTCTTGCAGTTTTATTGAATTTATCATATGTATATCATTAGCTGATAAATAGAATCTTACATTTATGCTCATTTGAATTGAGATGAAACTTGTTGAATATTTCAATTTGCATGCCAAGGTTCTGACAAGACTTATTTAATGTGGTATAAAGGAACAAAAGAAAAAACAACTGTATCTCACTGTAACAAACAACTTATGGTAGACCTCTAAAATCAGTCTTAACTAAGTATCAATTTATGGTAAACCTCTAAAATCAGTCTTAACTAAGTATCAGTTTATAGCTGACCCCTGAAATTAGTTTTAACTAAGTATCAATTTATTGTAGACATCTAAAATCAGTCTTAAGTATCAGTTTATGGTAGGCGTCTAAAATCAGTCTCAACTAAATATCAATTTCGGATAGGCCTCTAAAATCAGCCTTAACTAAGTGTTAATTTATGGTAGACCTCTAAACTTAGTTTTAACAAAGCATCAATATATGGTAGACCTACAAAGTCAGTTCTAAGTACATGTATCAATTTATGGTAGAGCTAAAAAATCAATCTTATCTAAGAATCAATTTATGATAGACCTCTAAAATCAATCTTAACTAAGTATCAATTTATGGTAGACCTTTAACATCAGTCTTAACTAAGTATCAGACGAGATACAGTTAATTCATTTATTGTCATGGGTACAATGTTGTGTGGTCTCACAAAAGATTAAATTTTTGTATTTGAATTCTTAGATGAGAGAAAATGGCCCTCATTTGTCATCACAAATGGGTAATTATTCATTGACCTTTAAATTTGGGGTTTCTAGTAACTGCAGAATTCATGAAAATTGGTACCACACAAATAAAAGTGAATGCATATTATTTTTTAGAAAATTTATCGGTATTAGGTCCTAAATGAATGTTCAGGAGACACAGTAGCTTAATGGTTAGTGTCTTTAACTACTGATCAAAAGAGTGCAGATTCAAACCCTATCATCAGATCAGCCTGGTCAGGTGCCATTGCATGTTCTTGGGCAAAAGCACTTTACTCAAATTGTGTTTGCACTAAATCATTCTACTTGCATTTATGTGCCATAAAACAACAAACCAAAATAAAGTAAATTTGATGTTCAACATGCCTGGGTATTTGTAATAGCAAGTGTTTGTTAGATGAGATCACTGTATTTATGTTATTTTTCTAATTTAGGTGAGCACATGACAGAATATGAGCTAGCTGAGTATTTGACAACTCTTCTGGGATTCAATCCAGAAGGAGGAAGTAGCGAGCTGCATGAGTTTGACACATCTGAGGCTGGAGATATGATAGATCAAAGTCTCCCACAGAATATTACAGCTGAAATGTTTGCCAGCGAGGTACTTGGATTTTCAGTGTTCACTGATGTGGTAGCCAAGGAAGAGAAGTCTGATAGTTGATTCAGTTTTTGTTGTGAGTCTGCTTGGGAACCTTGCAGCTCAGATGTGAATAGGAGAGATCCCATAGCAGCAACACTGTATGTCAGCAAGAATTACCACATATACTCACTCATAAGTTGAGTCCAACTGCAAACTACGTAGATCCAGATCTGTGATGAACAAACAACATAGGCACTGATCTGCCAGTGTATTTTGCAAAGGCAGATCATGGTCTATGTTATTTGTGATTGAACTTGACTTATAAGCAAGTAAAGATGGTACCTGTCCGTTTAACTTTCATATATAATAGACGTAAGGGCCAATACAGTGGAATGCATGTGCTGTGCATGCTGGATGTATACAAGAAGAATGTGTCTATATCCATGCAGGCAGATGCGTGTACACCAATACTTACCTTACATACTCACATGTAAGTCAGGTCAACTGTAAACAATATAGACTTTGATCTGCAGTGCATTATGGAGTTTACAGTTGGATCCAACTTATAAGCAGTTAAATATGGGACTTTGTTTGCAGACTTGGACCCTCATGAATATTCCACTGAAAGGTATAATGAATAAGTCATTCTTGTTAAGCTACATAATTTGATTACAAAGCTGAAATGGTTGCTATGAAGATGCATGGATTGCATGATACCAGTGGTATTGATTTGGTATTTTGTGGCAAATGTGACAGAAGTAATTTTTTATGTTAAATTGCAGATCAACTAATTTAACCCACTATTATTTGAGAGGAATACCTACATCTTTAGACTTAGCATGTTTTCAGTGAAGCTGGGCTGTAAGATGTTCACAAATTTGGTCTCTTTAATCAATTAGCAGTCATCAGAGTACCCCAAGATTGTCTCCCCTCTTGTATTTAGCACACAGCCATCATGGGTCTGCCAATCAATTCAGTCTCATTGCTAATATTCATCCTTAATAGTGATTCATTTTCTAGAGTCCCTACTGTCACATAGACATGAAATGGAAGGGAAAATTTATATTATATTTTCACCCATTCTGTTTATTTCTTTTCTCATTTCTTCATGTTTGAGAATGGCAAACAAATTAGCATCTTTCATTATTTTATATGGTTCTTTTTATTGTTTTAATGCATCTTCCAGTTTGGTAGATCTTTTTCTATTGTATTATAATGCTGAAGATAATGGCAACTTGCATTTTATTATGTAATCTGTCTGACAAACAGTTTTCAGTCTTCTATATTTTAGTGTGACCCTTGCATTAAAAGAAACACACACTAAGAAACAGATTAGAGAATGTTTCTTTCTGGAAAACTTTTTTCTTTCTTCTTTTTGAAGCATTCTCATTAAATAAACTATTTTATTATATTTGCATTTGTAGTTTCAGGTATGTTAAATATTTTCAGGATTTTGGGGAAATCAACCATGCTTGTCCAAGAATATCTCTTTTGTTAGTACATGTATTGTCATGCAAGTATATTATCTAAAATTGTAGGTTTCTTTTAATGGCGTTGTCATACAATTGCTGAAATGAAAGTTTTGATGTCTTTTATCAAGAATGGAGGGATTTGTTTCACTTACATGTTTTGGGATTTTTGTGTCCAGACATCATCGGTTGGCAAGTTGAATTAAGGAAGACAGTGTAAAACAAATGTATGCTACTGTCAGGATCATTGGATGTAAATTGCAGTATTTTAACATCATAAAATCTTCGCTAATATTTTATTTCAGCATATTAAGTTTCAGCGAATATACGTATGGGGACAAATTTGGTTTTATCCAGCTTAATCAGACTTATATGTGCTGTTATGCAAGAAAGGGGAAATGCAGTGCGGTTCTTTTATTCCTATAGAAGAAATATCAGACTCACACATAATATGCATTGCTACCAATTTTCATGGTCGTAAAAAAAAATGTTGCAGATAAAGCATAAACTTGAAAAAAATTTTAAAGCAACATCCATAAAGTTTATCTTTTAAGTCATTGGTATGACAATATCCTTCGTATGCATTGGCACTTATAAACTGAAGTTAATATCTAACCCAGGTTACAAGCTTCCAGAATCATCCATCTTGAATCATATATTAAAATCATACAAAATTTTTCCTCAGGAAAGTTTAGCAAACATTTTAGTGAAAATTTTGGAGACTAATTTTGCTAACTATTTGCTTGCTAAAATGTTTTGATTTCCAGTATTTTTTTCTCCATAAGACCTACTGAATTATTTCTAAAATATAGAATGAGTATTTTAATTATTGGAATATTTTTTATGTCTTCTAATTAAAATATTTCACCAAATTGATACACATGAAGGTGTGTAAAATTACTAATGTTTATAGTTACACTTGGTACTCTGTAGTTATATTTGTGAAGATTACAATTTTTTCTCAATTGTAAGAACTATGTATATAAGAGCAAAATAATTTAAGAGTTCTCATCTTATGAGAGGTTAATAATATGTGAATACAGAATTTTTATATAAAATATCAAAATGCATATTTATGAATTCAGGCTGTCTGTAATCCTTTATAATATATCAACTTATATTCCTTTTTGTGTAACTATTGCCCAGTCCACATTGTTTTGATTACATGTATATGGACACTTGCATTAATTAAACTGTGATATTTTAATTTTGACATATTGTAAGCTGTTTTTATTTTTGGTATTCTGTTTTACCTGTATAGACATGTAAATACTTGTGTTATTGTATTATAAATAAACTTGTCATATTTTCCTTCAGAAGATTGTGTGGTTGATAATTTATGTACCATATATACTTGCCTGGAAGTCATATCTGACTGCAAATTGCATATATTCAGATCTATTTGCAAATACTGCACCAACACCTCTGGGTCTATGCAGTTTGTGAAGATTAATATCTTGGACAAGCAACATAAACCGTGATCTTCTGGCACATTATATGACAGCAAATCAGGATAAGGTTTGTTCAAAACTGGACCTGTCTTTTATAGGTGAGTATATGCAGTAGTAAAAAATTAAAAATTATTTTGAGGAAGTAAATATGACTACTGTAAATTGCATGAGAAGAATGCCTTGGAGTAGATTACCCAAATATGGAAATTCCTGTATAAAATGGCCATTGTTGTTAGTTATTGTGGGTAAATTTTATGTAAGGTATTTTGGGTAAAACTGATCAAATGTTTGTTTTCACCATTTCACCCTTATATCAATGAAAATTTGTCAAAATAATAACCCAGTACCAGTCATCCCTATAATACTGCATAGAAAATGACTCCTAATTACTTGTAAAGAATGCACTAATATTAACTGGAATTTCCATTGTGCTTAAATTGAGTTACATGCTCTTAATAACTCATCTCTCATGCTGTGTAGGTTTTTAGCTATTTTCTTTATTTTGGTGGCATATTATTTTAGAGAAACTCCAAATATATGCCTACTTGATGGAGAAGACTTTAAATGCTTCATAAGAAAACTAGCAACAAAAAGAGAAATTCTTGAAAACTCATGTTAAGTCAGATGTTTCCAAAATATTGACAACTGAATTTATGTCATGTTTCAGTCATAGTGTTATGATAGAACATGACTTTTAAATTTGCTGGAAGTTTGGAGTGGGATTATCACTGGACAACACTTTTCCAAATGAACAGTTTCCTTGAGTAGATGATGGCGGATTGCAGGGCTGATTGGGAAGTCCATACAGCATGTTTCTGCAGCATCTCTTAGTCTCTTTTTATGTGGAAAACCCCCAAATATCAAGCCTCCCAAACAATGGAGAGACCCACTACCTCCCACCAGCCCCTGAGGCCCTTATGGCATAGGAAATATGGAAAGACCAGTACTTAAAGAGAAACTCTCAATCAGATTTATCATCTGACTGGAAATACACCCTAAGAAACAATGATGGGACACAACAAGTATGAGTAGTTAAAATTAGTTCACAGAGTACCCTGTGTTTTAACTTCATCTTTCTACTACCCCTCTACCCCTCCTCCCAACATGGGAGTTTTCACAGGCCAGCAGCACCTCCCAAAAACCTTGCTTGGTTTGTTTGCAAATGTTTTGACTGTACCCTAGTAGTTTAGTCCCCAGATCGCCTTGGGTACAATCCAGGTACAACCCTCGCAAGACCAGTGGCAGGCACTGGTAAAGGCACTCAACTGCAAACTATACAAAAAGTATCTTTGTGGAGCCTCGAAGCAATACAAGGAGCAGAGCATCGATGTGCACAAGGAAAGAGTACTTCCTGGCTGCATGCTTTCAGTTTTGTCAGCCTGCCACTCTACACAGTGGTCCTTGACCAGAGTTACAAGGGTGTCAGCCAGCCACTCTACACAGTGGTCCTTGACCAGAGTGACAAGGGTGTGCATGCAATCATTTTCACACTCCCTAAAACTTCATCTGATGACCAGACCTATTTGTAAGCCAACATGCCTTATGGGAGCTGCCAGAGGCCAAAGAGGGAGAGTGAATGGCAAAAGCTGTATTTGCATGGGCTGACATCATAGCATGACCCGAGGACTAGAAAATGCTGCTGGTCATCCTGGCACCCAAACATAATTATTGTACCAAACTGGCAAGAGCTATAACCCGATATCAAATTCAATTCATGCTCCAGAAATGTGGGTGCTTTGAGTACCAAGGAAAGACCTAGCACACCTTAGAAATCTAACACACCTGTACACCTTGAACAAGTTCATGGATGTGCAAATGGAGGCCAACCAGCATAGCAAAAGTCCCATGTGAATGCTGCAGATGGGCACCACAAAAAAGCCAAATCAAGGCAATGTTGTTCACTCTTGAGAGGGTAACCATCATCACAATGTGAAGATGATGAGAGGGATGGCACATGTAGGATTGTTGTCTCTAAGAGACATTGCCCAGAACAACAATGGTTAAGTGGTGCCTGCAGGTGTAGTAACACAAGAAGGCCATGCCAACTTCTTTTCCCAAACGTTTTATAATGGCCTCCACTTTTTCAATATTGATATCATCCACAGCCTGTATCCTTTGCTGTCCAGTTGGCCTGAAAGCTCTCCACATTTTGTAACCACCACAAAACATCTTCCAGGGTACAAAAAACATGTTGTAAAGGTCCCAGGGCTTCATTTTCTCCTCAGAAATTATTTTTTGACATTGAACTTCCCAGAACAAACATATTTTTCATAGAAATAATGAATTAGCATTGCATATAAAACTTCTCTTTCTAACTTAATTATAGGCACTTCATACAAACTTCCTAAATTACAGAATCTAACTGAATTTTATATAAATACTATTTCAGTTTAAATGAATCATACTAATAAATTTAGAAAGGTTGAAATGTCATTGAGATTTAAGCAAACAAAACATTTACTCAGCTTAAAATATTTGCATTAAATTAAAATTTAATACCATTTTCATCATTTATAGTTTTAAAAATGTTTTCATTATTGTATATTATAATAGTTTCCATGTGATTTTTATTTATTTAAAATATAATTTTTAATTCTTTTCATTTGTTAAAGCATGGAGTTGTGTCTTTCATTTTTCCTGAATTTAAATATTTATACTTTTTAGTCTTTTCTACCTTGGAATTACTATTCTAGATGATAATTGTATATGATTTATGAATGTCAGATATTAGTCTCTAATATTACCATACATGCTGTCAGGTAGAAGTCAACAAGTATACTAAGTCAGTACAATAACTTGCTAATCATCTATTTATTTATATGGTAATATTATATAAATTAGTGATGAGATTAGTGATCAAAGAGAGCATGTTTTTGTGAATGAATTGGCAATTTTTTTTTTTTAAGATTTCTGTTTAAGATCATAAAAATCCAGTTGCAAGCATAAATATAAATTAATTGTGCACACCAATTAAACATGACAGATTAAAATATAATGCTGTGAGCTTGAAGATTTGTTAAATGAACACATTCCGCAATTGGATTACATTAGTAGGCCAGAAGAAAGATTTCCAGGTGCAGGGGTGTATGTTAGTCACGTAGATGATCAGCTTCAGGCAGACATCATTGATATGCAAGAATATCACGTACATAACAACATATTTTGACAGTGATAGAGGTCTTCTCAAATAAAAGTGAAAACAAAAGTGTGACAACATACACGCCACTTTTAGAGACATCTTTAATGAGAGAAAACCAAAAAGATCCTGTTCGATGAGGGAAGAGAATTTTGCAACTGATGTGTTTAGGAAATATTGGGGAAAAAATACCGAATACTTTTCTCTTATTGAGACAAAAAAGTGTCTGTACTGGAAAGGTTAATAGAATGCATAAGATCTGGAAATATTTAACTGAAAACGAAACCAGAAAATTGGTAGAGATATTACCAAGCCTTATTAATTGATATAGTCATTCACATCAAAGACCAATATGTTGCAAAATTAAAGCCTGTTGCCCCCCCCCCCAACCCCCCAAGCGACCACCTGCTGAACGCGACCAGCGACCGCGATATCTTGGCAAAATGTGCATTTCGACACTGCTATGAACGATCGCATCGCAAAAAAACGGGGATAAACTCCACCAACCTTTGTTTAATCGCTGTAAGAACGACCGCTCATACCGTTCCAAATATAAAAAAAAACCCAAAAATAGGCTGGCTACCGATCTATGATGTTTTTTTGCTAGGCTTGTAGTGTTTTACAGTTTCTGTCGTAAACCAGACTAAAGTATATGGAGATTATTTCCTAGTCTGGTTCCCTGGTTGATGTGCTCCTTGTGTTGTACTCCGTTATTCGTATAGTTCGTGAGGAAATCAGAAAGCATATGAAGCAGGGAACCAGACTAATTATTCCGGTAATTAACCTGCTCCGCTGCATTTGTAGGATCCGGCATACCTATGACTACTGTATCACGAGAACTGACTGACACCAGTGACCTTTATGTAATCAATTATTACAACGACCGCTTGATTAGTTTCGATTGTTCTGATCAAAAACAAATATCAAAAGAATATTTAAAAAAGGATTGTTGCTACCGGTGATAGATGCTATAGTCCGTAAACCAGGCTAATGTACATGTCATGAAATGCCGTTGAAGTGTCAAAGTTGACGTAGTGGTCGCGTATTTTGTTTGTCTCGAGTTAATCGGTATTGCCGGGGGTGAATAAGGCCATTGTCTATTAAATCAGCAAGAGAGAATCATTTGCGGGATTCGATTGATAGTGCTCAAGACTTGTGATGTTTGTTCCCCCCTCCCCATGTTAAGTGATGACATCCCAATCACAAAGCTGTCGTCTATTCAAGTTGGTGCGACCGGGTTACACACTTTGCTTATAGAGTTAATCCCTGTATGTTATCTTTGAATGAAGCCGTTGACTTTTGTCACTGAGTAAATGGTCCTGTTTCTGGATGAGATAATTGTTTCTTTTTATTTCATTAATTGTTAGATATGCAATGCACATGTATAGATTTTTCATATTTTCCCACAGCCACCGTCTTTACGTTCGATGTTACAACTGAGCACTAATAATTTTAACACCTAGAATTTTAATAACAATGGACGAACCTCCAGCTAAAAAGAGACAAATTTTAATGCTGGAGAAAATAATTATTGTAACTGAAAGAAGTGAAAAAGTGCAGACCACTCGCAAAAAAGCGGTTTAAACGTCGGTAAAACAAATTTAGGTTGTTATAAAGGAAAAGGAGTAATTCAGAAACGATTTCATATGCTAAAATATGTGATCTTCAAATGTAAATGTGATCTCATGTTTAATGATAGAAGTATATCTTTATTACAATATAATTTTGTTTTTAGATGAATGCATACAATATTTTAGCAAGAACTATTAATAAAGAATAGAATATATGTACAGTGATTGTGGTTATTTTTCTTGAAATTGTTCTGAAACTGGACCTTGGAACTGGAATTTTTGTACAAACCTGCTAAGAAAGACCACCTGTCTTGAGAGACCACTTTTTGTTGGCAGAAGGGGCGGTCTCTCATAACAGGTTTTACTGTACTTAGATCCTACCATCATGAAATATAGAACATTATGTTAAAACAATGTTGCATTGGGTTACACTTCCATATGGTAACTATCATTTTTAACATAGCTTTAACAATTTTGGAGTCATCTCCCAATGATGTCTGCAGTGTGACAGTTTATAGTGATGTCAGGCACTGTGACATCATGCCAAAGACATATAGCATTATGTCCCACACAGTCACATTGTCCTGACATCAGGTTGACCAGTCCTACATTAACCTCTTAATGCTGAGCACCCAGCAAGGCAGCTGTTAGTACCATTTTTATAAGTCTTTGGTATGGCTCAGCCAGGTTTCAAACCTGTGACCTCCCGCATCTGAGGCAGAAATAAATAAATAAATAAATAAATAAATAAATAAAATATGAGCCTGTACTGTCCCATCATGTTAAAGATATGGACATTGTTCACATTAGCTTTCCCCTTGTGCTCACACTACCATATTAATGTTAATCCTATGGACTAATGTTAAATTTTCATTCACGGTGCCTGTAGTCACATTTCAAAATGGCAGCCGTAATGTTAATTTTCTTGTGCTTATAATGCCTGTTTTGTATTATATTCATGTTAGTCAGACTCCTACTATGCCATAATTAAAGTATGAGATTTTGAAAGGGTGATTGTCATGCACTGCCAGACACATCTTAGCTGAGTGGTATTTTCCAATTCGTTTGAACACATTTAATTGTTTGGATACTTCTTGACAGATCCCAATGATCTGTTGATTAAAGTTTAGCATAAAGTCGAAAGTAACTCCCATGTGTGTTACCTAATCTTCACAAGATGTTTTTCATGGAAGAAGTCTCAAGACATTTGTTTGAAAGGGTGATAGTCATGCACTGCCAGATACATCTTAGCTGAGTGGTATTTTCCAATTCGTTTGAACACATTTAATTGTTTGGATACTTCTTGACAGATCCCAGTGATCTGTTGATTAAAGTTTAGCATAAAGTCGAAAGTAACTCCCATGTGTGTTACCTAATCTTCACAAGATGTTTTTCATGGAAGAAGTCTCAAGACATTTGTTTGTTTTGTTTCCAAGTGCAATAGCTTGAGACTTGTCAAGGATTTCTTTCATTTCATAGTCTGAAATCACGTAACAAATTGTGGTGAGCAAAAGTAACTCTGTTGTCATCAGCTGTGTTACGTAGATCAGAATCATTTATGATAAAGAATCGATTCCTGGATTACTCCTTTACAGATATTTATACACAAACTAGTCGCGCTTCCTATTTTGATGCACTGTTCTATATTTGAGAGGTAATCTACCACGGGTTTAATGCCAAATCTGCAAGTACATACAATGTCATTTTCAGGATGATGAGATTATAGGGTTAACAGTTCAATGCTTTTGATAAATCCCTACAAATATCTGCAGCATATGTTTTAATCTGGGACTAAGTGCAAGTATCTAGCATTAGGCCTATTTGTCGACTGAAACATTTTCTGAAAGCAGAAGGTATGGGTGAAAGATATTGCCAAAGTAGTGATTAGGTCACAAACAGCTCATTCAAGGAGTTTGTATATGATTGTGTGAACACCAACTGGACTGTAGTATTATCTGTGAAGGGGATCATTTTCTTATATATGGGGACAACCTGGGGGATCATCGAGTTTGGATCGGAAACTGTGCTCTGTAGTTTATGAATTGTTGTAGGACCATTCAGTGATTTACTTTGTAGTCTTAATACTTTGGATGAAATAAGATCTATCTCTGCTGCCTTTATTTTTATTGCTTGTAGTTTATATGCGTTAGATGTAAAGACTTCATTCATATTTTAAAAATAAAAGTTATTTAATGTAAAACTGTATCTTTCTTGTTCTGTCTTCACAAGTTTCTTCTGATTTCCTGCATAGGGCAATAATCATGACAGGTCTGGAATATTTCTGGGTATTTTTAACTGGCTTCTCTTGTGGAGTACTGGTAGTGTTTGTCTGTTAATGCATGTGTTATGGTAGCTTTGAGAAGAAAAATATACAAAAAAAAAACTTGGGCTTAGTCAAATGTGTGTGTTGGTGTGTCGTGCAGCTAATAGATCCGACAAAACCACCCTTTAGAATGGTACAGGTCCAGCAGACATTCTCAGGGAAAAGGTACCAAACGTATCTCTTAGAAGGGATGTTAAATAGCTGAAGAAAATTTGAAACATTTAGGTCCCTATCAAAATTAAAATAATTATCTGATCCACCATGACCATGGGTTTTTTTTTACCTATTGACTCCAAAATCAACAGGCCTATTCCACATCTTAAATGCAAGCCCTCCGCAAACTTTGATTAAGGTACATGATCTAGAACTAAGGTCAGTAGGCTGAAACCATTTTTTTTAAAGCAAATGTGACCTTTGACATTTTGACCCCAAAATCAATAGGCTTTTATCTTACCCAATGTGCCAGTCATTCCAACACTTTCGTGAATGTGCATTACAGATGGACAGAGTCATAACATAATATGTTTGACCAAATGGCATGCATATAAAAAGTAGGAATAAAGTTGGACTACATTAGTTTAAAAAAGGGCATAATCACAATATTGACTGACTTTTTATAGTTGAACCACCCATCTGTACTTGCTTATTTTCCAGAAATAAACAGCTTCCACACTGCAGCAGCAATCCTTTACATAAAACTGCAGTTCAAACGAGGTTGACATGCTATCTTCAAACCTCGTGAAGCAAAACAGATGGACCAGGCTATCTATGCAAATTCCTAACATATACACAAGTTACTGAACAGAAAGCAACTAGAAGCAAGAACCTTTTTATGAAGGTGTTTTACTATATAGTAAGTGTATACAAGAAATGTCTCCACAATTTTTCAAGAGTGGGTATGGTAGGGCTGATTTCAAGAAATGTTCAGCAAACATTTTCAGCTCAATAGACCAAATAAACTTTAGGAAACAATAGAGCCAACCAAATGCCTTAATGGGTTTAAAATTTCATCTAGGATATGTTAAGATATGGGCCAGACAAGCCATGTTAAAGGACAACACAATGATGTGTTGGACTTAAGACTGGCATTTAAAAATACTAAAGTGCAAGGTGAAATATCTTCAATGCAGTTAAAACCAACAATCAACTTTGAACAGTGCTAATGTTAGAGCACATACTGTGCTATAGAGACATACTCCTCCACACCATGCCAAGAAAGACCAAATAAAAAATTTCCCTGAACAACACAGCTTGCCACTGGATATATAAATTACAATGTTGTAACACATATATTTTGGGAATAGAAGATATAAAAACAAATTAGTTTCAAAATATTTATTTTGAAAATTCAACTGTTACATGCTGAACCATTTTGCAATATACAAAGAAAATTCTGTACTAAAGCATACAATAATGGCAATTAATAAAATAAACACAGATGGACAAATGACTGATAATACACACTGGTAAAAGGGCATGGCTTTATGACTACCCAGTAGGTGAGCTAAACATGTACATTACACATTCAAGGTAGCTATAAAAGTGACCCATACTATAAATGTGGTCACCTTATAATGGCATAAGATCCAGCAAAAAAGGAAAACATCCCTGTACCTAATTATTAAAATGCATTGAAAAATGTGTCTTTCCAGTTCCAGAGTTGCTGCTGCTTTAGTGTTAGTATTATCCATGATTCACTGATTCCCTCTCAAACTAATTATAAAAATTAATTTTTCTTTAAGAAAACTATACCACAGAATGTAACCTAAAAATAGTAATTTTTTCCACTTCACTGTTTTTACACATTAATTATTAATTGATAACAAGCCGACTTACTACATGTACCTTGAAAGTACGTAACAAATAATTGATGGGCATTTCCAGTAAAGTCATATGGTGAAGGTTTATTTCATCAGGTCCCTAAATAATTCTTGTTGGATGACAATAAAAGCTAACTGTTGTTGCCTATATATTTTTCTCTTAATTTAGGCAGTGACTTCACTGTTTGTTTTTAAGGTATGATGTGCAGACACGCAATGCGACAATATAGTTAAAATCCATGCTGTGTGAGGAACTGGTATAATGTTGTCACAAACTGACCTAAAATTATTTATATTATTTATACTGACTTGCTAACTTGGTTGAGCACCTCGACACAACCTCCACAGCATACAGTATGGAGAT
The DNA here is from genome assembly GCA_016617855.1 of Megalonaias nervosa. Classification (NCBI taxonomy): domain Eukaryota; kingdom Metazoa; phylum Mollusca; class Bivalvia; order Unionida; family Unionidae; genus Megalonaias; species Megalonaias nervosa. The sequence goes on from JAECUM010000005.1 coordinate 145,573, forward strand.
TAGCCCTGAAAAAACCAAACTGATGACAAACAACACCAATGGTATCAGTGCAGAAATAAAGGTCAGTGGACAGAAGCTGGAAAGAGTCACAAGCTTCAAGTACTTGGGATCAATTATCACAGATGAGGGCTCCAAACCAGAACTACTTTGCAGGACTGCCCAGACAACAGCAACAATAACAAGGTTGAGACCAATATGGAAAGATACCAACATTGCCTTTGGTTCCAAAATAAGGCTGATGTGCTCGATTGTCATGTCCATCTTTTTGTATGCTTGTGAAACATGGACGCTCACATCATCTCTACAAAGAAGGATTCAAACCTTTGAAATGAGATGCTACCGCAAGATCTTGGGCATCTCATACATTGACCATGTAACCACTGAAGAAGTCCACACCAGGATCCAACAAGCCATCGTTTCCTATGAAGACCCCTTGACCACTGTAAAAAAGTGCAAACTGAAGTGGTACGGTAGTGTCTCAAGATCATCTGGACTAGCAAAAACAATCTTGCAAGGCACAGTGAGAGGGTGCAGAAGAAGAGGCAGACAGAAAAAGAGGTGGGAAGACAACATTAAGGAGTAGATAGGCATGGGATTTGGAGATTCCCAAAGGGCAGTAGAGAACAGGGAAAGATGGAAAGAATTGGTTGTAAAGTCAGCTGTGGTGCCCCAATGACCTCTTAGGTTAAGGTTTTGATGTTGATGATGATGATTATTTATATATTAAATAACTTTAGATTCTTAGTGTAATAAAGACCTGAAAATATATTATCTGCAGTCGACTGTACTAAAACACATTATCCAGAGTTCACTGCAGAACACAAGCTCATGTGAGTAATATGATCGTGATAGTGGCATAATAGCTCTCACCAGGCGAATAAGCTCGAGCACTTCATGATACCTGCAATGGGTCTGTATAAAGTGACCATATGCAATGTAAAACTTGGGCAGTCATGTGAAAAATTACTGTGGACAGGAGCTAAAACCTGGACATTTAGAATGGCCAGATTAAGGTAGGAAATTTCTTTTATTATGTTGAATAATATTGGGAAAAGTGTTGTAACTGGGATTTATACTATTGGGAAGTAAAGCCCCAGTCACAAGAATTACCCTATAATTCACAACATTGGAGAAGCCATAGGATGGCTCATCTACACAATGAAGGAGCAATTGGAGGGCATACCTATACAGTAAAGAAGCAACTGGAGGGCGTATATAATCAGTGAATAATAATTAAGTGTGGAAATACCAGTGAACATCAGGTGCTCCAAAGAACTTTAAGAATAGACAAACACTTAAGAACGGTTTAACTGCAGTTGTTTTTGTTACTATTGTGCAATATATTATTTTTTCTCTATCCATCATAATCATCTAATTAAATCATCTCAATTTTTTGTGCATGTTGTCTCTATATTCTCCATAAGTAGCATTCCATTCATCCATTCTGTCACAAATGTCTACAGTACAGACCCTGACACAATTGTTCAAATACACGTGTATACTCTTTTCAGAAGTCCAGGAGATAAACCATCACACCTTGTTTGACTTGTGTGTTGTGGCCACAGAGTGTTTAAACAACATGATGATCAAATAAGCTTAGTCAGCTACACCTCTATTGATCATCCAACAAAGTACAAAATTTGACACATCACTTTTGAATTATGCTTAGTCAGCAAAACCCACCCTTAGTGACTGTCTTACAATGAAACAAATTGTAAATTAAACCTAGTAGCTTTGTAATGTGTGTTGTTCTGGTGGTGTTTTTTGGGGGTGGGCTACAGTTTAATGGATAAATAAATCAAAGACAATCTGACATTGAGATATTCTATCAGGGGTCAAGCTAGACTTGAACTTTAGGGTGAAGTGACTTCTCCTTTTGGGCAGAACATGGAGAAAAGCTGAACAGGGAAAAGTGGAAGCAAGATATACAATATATATATATATATATATATATATATATATATATACAATGTTTTCATTCTCTAATTTGAATTATGTACTCTATTTCTCGATATGCATATCTGGATTTAACACTAGTTTTAAGCAATATTTTATTTTCAAGCAGAAAATTTTCTGAGTTGTATGTACATCATAAACACATTTTGTACGTATATAAAAATGATCATATTCATGTGCAGTGTATTTTGGCCATATGACTTTAAAGAGTTCTGCAGAAGTTTTCATTTTTTAGGCAACTTAGTCACCCATTTCGCCTTGTAGCATGACCCCATTCTATAACCATGTCCAGTTGTTCAGAGTAAGTGCTGGTCAAAACCTTTGATTTATTGGACATGTCTGGCAAAAGTGACTCCATGACCTCTGAATCCAACACAGCTGTGTAATAACACTGTAAAAATGCCGCAAAATAAAGTAGTTAATAAGGTGAAGACGAATTCAATAAGCAGTCCAGTACTAACCTGAAACTAAATAACAAAATAGACTAGATGGTAATAAGATTTTTTAACCAGACATTTATGACCATACCTTCATATGGTGGTGGTGGGGCAGACATATCAAATTTTATAATGAGGGGTCATTGTTTCAAGGTCTCATTATAAGCATGCTTACAATATCAAAAACATGGCTTAAGATTCCATCTTTTGACATACTTGTACATACAATCAACCAGCCAGCCATTTTTTTTTTTATAAATTATTTTTCTCCAATAATAATTACCTGATCACATTACATTACAATAACTTTCTGTTATTATCTCACAGTCCAAACCTCCTGTAAAGATGGAAAAAGATCTTTCTGTTCGTATATTACATAGACAAAAGCAAGGGAAGTAACTCTTAAAGTTTAAAAAGGGAAGCAACTCTTACGGTTTAACTCCCCTTTCTACCCGCTATGTGGATATCTTTCAACCCTGTATAAACCAGTGTTCACCAGAGCAAAAAGTTAAAGAATGTGCTTAGCTAAGTATTATTGGGAAAACATGATGTACCAAAGAATTTATTCTGTCGAACGCATTACTGGATCACATTACATTAGACGAAAAGATGAGGAGGAGGAAATCATAAACATCCTACCTCAATCCATGTCACTCTCTAAGAGCATGATTGCTCTGCTAAAGGATGAACTTCTCCTAATGTTACTTTAGGACATGTGACAATTTGTTATATATGCATGTGGGAGATCCCTGTGGTATCCACATCCATGCTTGATTTTCGTTTCACCATCAAAACTTTCCCAGGCAAATCCAGCAAAAATGGCAAATTCATGTCTGGGTCTACATTTGTGATTTCGTGACTGGCGAGTGGTCACTGTCTGTACAGCTACTAGTCCTATGAGATTCAGTTTTCTCCCTCATGTTGCCATGTCATGCAAATGAAATTTAAAGAATGCAGATTGGGTGTGCCAGTCAGATGACTCTGCTGTGTCCCAAAACGAGACATTATGGTCAAGGTCAGGCCGATGTAAATTGCTTGTAGCTGAAATCTTCCTTAGTGTACCCTATCCTGTGAGAATTAAGAGTACACTGATTTAGTAACTCCCCTCAACTATGTAAATCAAGGAGAGCAAATAAATAGTTATTGTTGAACAGCAACCCTGGATATGTTTTCTTGGTTAGAACGTCTGGGTTTAACTTCACTGGCTAAATTACCAATTACTATGTATTCCAAAAGCTTTATTATGTTTCTTTCTTAAAATGTTTAATTGATTAAAGCATTAGATTTGTGTAGTCTGCGTAAGGAAATTAGTGTGGTTATAATGTTTTTATCACCTGACATGCTGAAGCCAGGTAAATAATGGTGGTCATTTAAATAAGAAAGGTTTAACAACAAGGGTACCTGGTAACAGGAGTGTGATAATCACACATCGTTCATAATCAGCACTTTCAAATCATGGGTTGTTCATTAAATACAAATAAAGGTTGGGACATGTTTTGTTTTTCGTAATTTTTGTCACTAAATAATTTATAAACATTTTTTTAGGTCTCCTTCTATACCTGTATGTTGACAATTTTAGTACAGCTTGAAGTAAATTTCTCTCATGCTCATTTGACTGTTGTGAAAATGGCAGAAAATTCGCTAGTCAGAAATAAAACGTTTCTTTAGACACATGGCCATAATGATGTTCACCATACCATTGTACACGGTGATGGTGTTTACCAGTAAGAAACCAATGTTTCTGCTACTGAAAGTGATGAGCATGACACTGAATCTGTACCAGCTATTGAACTTGGAGCCAGTGAGGTTCTAGTTTGTGTATCAGACATTACCATGTACCTACAAGCTCGTCGTGCACTTTCATGTCATAAAAACAGGAGCAAAAATTTGTGTAATTATAAGAGAGAGGACTAATAACGCTTTTCTTTCCATCTAAAGAAATAAAGGACTAATTTACTAGTCATCAAGTTATTAAACAGAAATGTTTTCACATAAAAGTGACTTCAATGATTCACTGGCTGGTACATGTTCATGGATGTTGACTTTCATAATGGTAATCTTATCAGTATCAATTGTCCAACATCACTGATAAGAAGTATATAAACATTATGAAAATTAGATGATGAATTTGTGTACCACTTTTCTCTGCTAACATTTTAAAAAATTAGTCCCCCTGTTAAATGTTATACATGCATACATACAAACCTAAGTTGATTTAAACATACTAACTAAAAAGGGCATTACTGCATAAAATAAAACTATATACAATTCCACAGAACTCTAAACAAGTGTTGTCCTTGTAAAAAAATAACTTTTTGCTCCATAAAGTATGTCAGACATTTGGACAAGCATAGATAATCAAGTCAAACTTTCAGATTTCAAAAACAGCGACATCAGTTTTGGGTGCTGTAAATAAAGCACAGGAATAATGTTTACTGCAGCTTGTGATTCTATGTAAACATTAAGACTGTCAAAGACACACATCCCAGAAGAAGAAATGTTTTGTGGAAAATCTACCTGTACAAATTGGATTATTTTGATCAAGACAGAGAAAGAAAAAAACAGAAGACAGGAAGAAAGATAGGATGGAGCTAGTTGCTTCCAACCTATATGAAAACTGAAAATGTTTTTAAAAACTCTTGCTGATGTAGTAATACGAGTGATATTTAGTTATATCATGATATTCAAATATAAATGCAAGTAAATTTGTTTTGTTTCCCATTCATGAAATGACGTTACATAAAGGTTTAAGTTGTCAACCAATCAGAGACTTTTCCCAAAGTTTTGATATTGTTTGAAATTGTTTCATAATTATCACTGAGATGCTAAAAAAACAACAAAATAGCTGAGATTTTTATAGTCATGCATCTTTTAGAAAGGTGGGGATTACGTTCTTCTCCCTGTTACTCATTTAGTAATGTGTATCTCCTACAACATTATATACACGGACATGAAACTCTAGAATATGATTGGGGGTAGTCTTTAGATGTAAACAGTGGTTTCAAATCGATGGTTACAATTTCTACAAACTTCTAAATATCTGAAGTATTTGAGACGGAAATCTAAAAGTTGGTTTGTGTCATCTTTAATGCCAGGACTATGACATATGCATTGGGCTTTTGGGTTACATTCTCTGCTCTTGCTCAGGCATGGTCCCTGTGGGTATGCTTTCCCTGCGTCACAACTTGGAAACTGTAGGTTTGAAGGAAAAGTGGAAAAAAATAAGACATGTCCAGCACAGACCCTAGGGTGTGCATAAGTGGCTGAGAACTTGATCCTGGCTCATAACATGGAAACTGTTCAGATCTCCATAGAACTATATATATATATATATATATATCTATCTACATATATATATATATATATATATATATATATATATACACACACACACACACACACACACATATATATATATATATATTGATTGGGCACACACATAAACACACTATAATATATAATTTATCCTATGTCTTGCATGAACTTGTGAAGGGACAAAGTTTTAGTTACCATAACAACTGGTGGGGCCTGGAGTTTAATGCATACAAGGAGAAAAATCTCTCAACCAAGTTTAATCCGCAAATTACTATTTATTTATTTTTTTACTGTTATTTCAATCTAAGCATAGTGAGCCATATTTGGTTCTTTTGAAGCATATTTCGTTTACACCACGATAATTCTCTTTATTTTTTTGGAAAGGAGTCAAGACTTACAACCTGTTAAAATTGGTTTGTTTATATCATGCCATTATGGTATATTGGATTTACTTTGTCCATCTATCGATCCATCTATGTCTGTGGATCCATTTGCCTTAGCTATTCATTATAGAATTCCTCAAAAGCTTGACATTAAACTTGCAATGTGTTTGAATTCAGGATGAGGATGTTTGTGTACCATATAAATAAACAGATAAAGGGTTCATCCTTTTATTATTTTATTTTATGATATTGAGAGAGAGAGAGAGAAAGCGCGATGATACAATGTAAACTTTCAATCGGTAACACTTCGAGATGAAAACCACAATCCCATTACACAACAAACTACTTGCTTTATATACTGCTCTAAAACTGCATATTAAAACTGTTGTACTTAAAAGAGAGTACATACTATGTATTAAATCTGTTTCATCCCATTGGCGACACCTGTATATAATCTTTTATTATCACAAAAAATGTGAAAGCATCAACATCCACTCTTATGCTTTAGATAACTATTCTGACTTGTCACATGATCATATTAGATGTGTAAAACCCTATTTTTAGACAAGGAAACCCCTACATACATTGAAGTTTGGCAATCTTTAAATTCAATTATCAGCCTTATTAGATCAAATATTAGCTTAACCTCAACATTTCTTGACATTTGAAATCAAACTGAGAAAATGAAAGCAAAGTTAATTTTTTCAAAATGAAAGCAGTAGAACCTCTTTGAGTGATATATTGATAAACCAGAGTTCCACATTGATAACTCAATAGTGCAACTATGAAAGGAAAATGGATACCCATTAAGTTTTCATCAAATAATATCAACTGGATGACTTGAAATCCTATGTTCTCTTTCTCACTTTTTCTTTTGATTACTATGACTCTTTAAAAATTTCATTGCATCTGGATGATCTTTATCCAGTCCATATGTTTAATTATTATTACTCGATCCACATGTATTCCATTTACTTGGTTAGAAGTTTACTGAACTAACACTCTGTCCACATGTATTCCATTGACTTGTTCAGAAGTTTATTGTCAAATTGGTGTGAAAATCATACTTAAGGCAAAGCAAAACAAAACCAGCTTAGCAGCTTTACCTTATGCTTATAGCACATCCATTTGGATTTTTATTCCTGTGCAGGATGATAAATATGGGCTTTCCCCTTTGTTGTTTTTTTGACAGTAGGGAAAACAAATAAAGTATTTTAAAAATCTTGGTCATACTTATTATTGTCTTGCTCACATACAAGTATCCTGGCCACCCATTCGCTCCAGAACCAAACATAAAATCTCTCTCTGCTACATTTCACTGACTACCAATAGTCTGAAATACCTCTCAAACCTCACCCATGTGTACACTCCTAGAAACTTGCGTTCTTCTTCTGACACTCATATTCCCACCAAGTCTTATACATGACATTCATTTACATATCAGGGTGCAGTTACTTGGAATGAATTGCCTCTTGCGCTTGGACACAATAACACAATATCACCATGATCCAATTCAAGAGCACTCTAAAAACACATCTTTCAGCTGCAGGAAAATACTCAACAATGTTTCTTCACCCTTTATTATTTTCACAATGTGTTGTTTGTAATTAAATGGTATTGTGTGTTTTTGTATTCTTGTCTACATACAAACACACACACACACGTGTGTGTGTGTGTGTAAATTAATATTATAAAGCACTTAGAGCTTTTAAAGATTAAGCACTGTACTAAGTGATCATCATTATTATATGACAGATTCCATAGTTTGTTCAAAGCATTTGATAAGCTTCCATCATAACTTTCAAACAGATAAATAGAACTGGGTGACAATCAATTTCTGCTACAAATGTTTCACTGCCTGCCAGGACTGCTTAAAATCATACTGCCTGCCATAAATCACACTGCCTGCCAGGACTGTTATAAATCACAATGCCTGCCAGGGCTGCCATAAATAACATTGCCTGCCAGGACTGACATAAATCACACTGCTGCATCCATCTTCATTTCTTTCATCTTCTTCATAATTCTTTGCAATTCATCTCCCCTGGAAAGAAATTCAGAACAAACTGATAGAACTGCAGAACTCCATTTATTAATTATGTATTCATATTAAGAATTAAGAATCCATTTAGAATTATATTTATTAAATATCCATCAATAATTACCAAGTAATGCTGCAGACTTTCCAGTAAAGTGACCCAGACACCTGTATCAAATGAGCATTTGATACAATCACGAGACTATGTTATGTGCTTTGTTCCAAGTCAGGAGAAAGAGCAAGTCCAATATGGTGTGTAGAGCTACAATGAAGCTGTCAGGTTGAGATGTATTCATACACCATATCAAACAAGTTCCTTCCTCGTATATTATAACATGCTACCTCTTTCAAGAAACATTTTAAGAACTGAACTTCCCTTTTGATGATTCCTGAAGCCATGATGCTTAAAAATCAAATATATACCACATGAATGGGCATAGCAAAGATGTTCTTGCATAGCGTGTATTCGAAGGCCATTCATGCATAATGTAATCGAAGGCCATTCATTGACAGTGTAATTGAAGGCCATTCATGCATAATGTAATAATTAAAGGCCATTCATGCATAATATAATCGAATAATCGAAGGCCATTCATGTATAGTTTAATTATTGAAGGCCATTCATGCATAATGTAATTGAAGGCCGTTCATGCATAATGTAATCTAAGACCATTCATGCATAATACAATCAAAGACCATTCACGCATAGTGTAATCTAAGGCCATTCATGCATAATATAATTGAAGACCATTCATGCATAGTGTAATCTAAGGCCGTTCATGCATAATACAATCGAAGACCATTCATGCATAGTGTAATCTAAGGCCATTCACGCATAATGCAATTAAAGGCCATTCATGCATAGTGTAATTGAAGGTCATTCATGCATAGCATATAATCAAATCTAAAGCTTCCTGACATCATGAATCCTATAAAATATGAAGTTCAATTCAAATAATTACAAGTCGTTATAAACAATCATTATGAATCTAGGAAATAACAGAACTACATTTTACCCATTAAAATAAAATTGTCAAAGAATAATGGTGCATGAATATATAAGTAGTTCCTTTCTGGTGTTGTGAACTAATAATTTCTAGTTTCCTGTGTCACCTGATATGATTTTAACCAAGTGAAAGACTTGTTACAATGTTTTAATTACCATAACAAGGTAGATTTACAATGAAGACCCTGATAATCATATTCTTACAGTTAACCCCCTGTTAATCATAATCTTACAGTTAAGCCACTGTTAATCATAATCTTACAGATAAGCCCCTGTTAATCATAATCTTACAGTTAAGCCTCTGTAAATCATAATCTTACAGTTAAGCCCCTGTGAATCATAATCTTACAGTTAAGCCCCTGTTAATCATAACCTTAAAGTTAAGCCCCTGTTAATCATAATCTTACAGTTAAGCCCCTGTTAATCATAATCTTACAGTTAAGCCACTGTAAATCATAATCTTACAGTTAAGCCCCTTTTAATCATAATCTTAGTTAAGCCCCTGTTAATCATAATCTTACAGTAACCCCCTGTTAATCATAATCTTACAGTTAAGCCACTGTAAATCATAATCTTACAGTTAAGCCCCTTTTAATCATAATCTCACAGTTAAACCACTGTAAATCATAATCTTACAGTTAAGCCCCTATAAATCATAATCTTACAGTTAAGCCCCTGTTAATCATAATCTTAGTTAACCCCCTGTTAATCATAATCTTACAGTTAAGCCCCTGTAAATCATAACCTTACAGTTAAGCCCCTGTTAATCATAATTTTACAGTTAACCCCGTTAATCATAATCTTACATTTAAGCCCCTGTAAATCATAATCTTACTGTTAATCCACTGTAAATCATAATCTTACAGTTAAGCCACTGTTAATCATAATCTTACAGTTAAGACCCTGTGAATCATAATCTTACAGTTAAGTCCCTGTTAATCATAATCTTACAGTTAAGCCCCTGTAAATCATAATCTTACAGTTAAGCCCCTTTAAATCATAATCTTACAGTTAACCCCCTGTAAATCATTATCTTACAGTTAAGCCCCTGTTAATCATAATCTTACAGTTAAGCCCCTGTAAATCACAATCTAATAGTTAAGTGCATTAATTGTAATCTTAAAGTTAAGCCCCTGTTAATCATAATCTTACAGTTAAGCCCCTGTTAATTGTAAGCTTACAGTTAAGCCACTATAAATCATAATCTTACAGTTAACCCCTGGTTAATCATAATCTTACAGTTAAGCCCCTGTGAATCACAAACTTACAGTTCAGCCCATTAATTGTGATCTTACAGTTAAGCCCCTGTTAATCGTAATCTTACAGTTAAGCCTGTTAATTGTAATCTTACAGTTAAGCCCCTGTAAATCGTAATCTTACAGTTAATCCCCTGTTAATTGTAATCTTACAGTTAAACCCCCATTAATAGTAATCTAACAGTTAAGCCCCTGTGAATCTTAATACTTTTGTTTCCCACAGTCTTTTATCACAAGATTAACAAGGAAACTAAACAGCAACTTTCTTCCAAGATTCACTTTATTTGTGGAATACCAATTATTGTGGACTTGCTGGCTGTTACAAACCACTAATTTGAAGACTCTAAAAATAATGATCAATCTGTGAAGACAGCAACCCATCACAGGCATAACCATAATTTAAGTATCAAATAAAAAAATCCTTGTTTTTACAAATCCTGGACAAAATGACATATAGAAAAATAAAGAATTCATATGAAATTATCAAAAAGGTACTATATAACCATCTTACTGATCTTTGAGAGCATCATGAAGATGTCTCATATGTGATGACTTGATGACAGGACTTTGCTGTGATGTTTGTCTGCTGTACTGTCTCTGCTGGTATTCCTCTTTTGTTTTCAGCTGTTAACAGAACAAAATCTTGTCATGTAAGGTTTTGCTGAATTTATAATCTTTTACTTTGGCTGGAAAATGATCAACTGCCTTAATGAGAGGCACAAGTTTTAACATAACTGGTCACATTCACAGTCTAATGTAGTCCTTTTCATCAATGCTAACACAGGGAAACTTCCCTCAATGAGCCACTGTTTGGACAAACAGTTTTGTCCACTTTATGGAGGTGGTCAGTATATCGATACTAAGTTAACACTACAACATCTTCTTTGGGATTTAAATATGTCATCAGTTTGCATTGGAGGTTTGGATTTTCATGGCACAGCAACATAACTAGGCTAATTGGTGCCAAGACAATTGGAGTAAAGTGCCGCAGGAGGTCATACACAAAGGTGATCAAAGGATATTTCACCATCATTTTAATATAACCATATAAGCCATGTATACAATGGTCCCTCAATTTAAAACATCTCTGTATATAGCAATGCCCCTCTTGTAAAATGGGTATGTATATGAAGCTCAATAAACTGGCCAAATTCAATTTTATTACTAATTTATTTCGATTTAATTTGGTTCTTGGCTCATAAAAAACCCAATTATAATGCATCAACCCAGATCTGGTGTCGTGTGCTGACTTTTTTGGGTCTTTGGAGTTTGTTAGGAGTAATCTGTAGTACAAACAACACAGACCCTGATTAATGCAGTGCATTATGAGATGGCAGATAGATCAAGGTATATGTTGTTTTCCTGGAGGATTCAACTTAGTGAGTACATATGGTATTCTTTTGTAGTTTTTGTGAAATCTCATGACATAGCCTTATTGGAACATCCCTCAGCATCAGACTCATACTGTGAGTAATTTGTTAAGGGTTCATCAATTCAAAAGGAGACAGTTTATGAAACTAGGCCTGATGCTTGAAAACTGAGGCTAAGATTGGTTTTGTTGTCAGGAGGCTTAGAACATGTTGATGGGACTATGGTCTATATGGACTACAGTATGATTGGATTAGCAATGACTAAATTAAATGTCTGAAATTCCATTACATCCTGGTTCAGAAGATGCAATCCACAAAGTAAAAATGTCTTGATACCTTGACCTCTGGACAAACCTCCATCCCATCCCAAAACCCTATTTTGCATTTATATTTCCCTCTTTCCAAATGTAAAATATGTGTTTCAAAAATTTTAAAATCATTTATTTTCCTTTGTTCAAATTTATTATAAACTCATACAATTCAAGTATGCTTGGATTTGCCATATTCTGTGCTATTTTCATCGCCAAACTCGTTTACATAACTTTGACAAATATAAAAGATTTATAGAGAGAAGAGCTTATGGAAAGCAGTGTCTCACCTACAACCCATGACACTAAGTATCCTCATGGTACCTTACTTGTAAAACATTTATTACAAAACTTAAACACAGAATCATAATGTTGCCCACATAGCTGCTTAGTGGTTAAGGTGACGGACCTGTGACCAGAAAGATGTAGGTTGGATTCCCATCAACAGATGAGTCCAGATTGGCTACACTGTTATGTCCTTGGGCAAGGCAAGTAACTTACTCAGGCACTTATAAATAAATAAACTTTGAAGTTTTGTTATGGCATAAAACCCCAAAAATCTAAGTATTGAGAACACTGATGATTTGGAGGGTTGACATTTACACAAGAACAGATCAAACAATTAAACTCCAGAGAGATGTTACTATTTTTCTCTAATGTAAACAGACTGCTCTAAATGATCTCTATTATATTGTTCTAAATTTTCTGTATGAGTTACTATAGAATTTAAATTAACATCACAAAAATTATTTCAGGAATTAATGTAATGATCTCCTTTACAAACAAGTTTCAAGTATTACCATCGGAGTAACACTAACCAAGGGAGATAATTCCATAAAGGCTTACTCATTTACATAAATTTGAGTTGCCTTCCTTGACACATGAAATTGACTGGAAAACTTGAAAATCTATACATTATTACTAATTTTAGGAAGACTGTTGTTTGTTACCATAATTAGTAATGCCAGCTATAAGTTGTAAAAATGAATGGACACTGTACCATAAGCATGGAGGGAATTATACCCACCCCCAATGCTACGCCAATGCTTCTACCACTGTACAAGTCATACCCTTTGTCATGTAATTACAGCGAGGTAATAAGTCATTGAAAAGATCAGTTTCATCATAAATAATGGAGCATTACAGCATAAATCACATTAAGTGCAACTGTGATGAAATTTACACATACTAATATATTAAAACACTGAACTATTACTGTCTATGAAAATTATCCATGAACTACTAATGTCTATGAAAATTATCAATGAACTACTTTTGTTTATGAAAATTATCAATGAACTACTATTGTCTATGAAAATTATCAATGAACTACTATTGTCTATGAAAATTATAAATGAAAATTATAAACACAAAATTTGTTCTCTGTGCTACGTTTCACTGACAGGCTCCAGTCCAACATACCTATCTGACCTCACCCATGTGTACACACGAGCAAGATACTTATGCTCCTCTTCTGACACTCGTATTCTCATTATTCCAACTATGAAAATGACATCATATGAACTTAGACACAAAAACACAGTGGTCTCATTCAAGAGCACTCTTAAAACTCACCTATTTCAACTGCAAGAACAGACTTAAAGACCTAATAATGTATCCTTACCTTAAATATTTACAGCATGTTTTCTGTTTCTAATTTCGTGGCGTTTGTTTTTATTTTTGTAATCATATCATTATATATGTTTTTTTATAAGTGTTGTCAAATGTTGTAAAGCGCTCAGAGCTTCTAAAGATTAGATGCTATACAAAGTCCTCATTATTATTATTATTATTATTAAATACTATCAATGTTGTTGCACTTGTTAGATAGTAATATTTGCTGCCTTTCCATAGCAAAAACCACTTATTCAGAGCTCTAGATAAAAATCAAATAAATTATTCTCTCTGGTTTGGAACCAATTGCATTTTTTAACATTGAAATTTACACAGACCACAAAACACAACACTTAAACTATTAGACAGAGTCCTAACCGTCATGATGCAAATCCTGCCTTTTGAATTCATCAAACAGCAAAATAACCAAGTCAGGGTGTGTTTGATTATATGGCTCTGCTTGAACAAGTGTTCTGAGAGCGATGAAGTAGTATAATTTTAAACACACATGCAACATCTGAAACTTAACAGACAGCACACTTTATACTAATTAAATGCATTATCATACAAATATGGACTATGCTTACAGCAGAACCTATACACTGACAACTTTAGACTCAATGTTTAAAATTGTTTTGCATAATCTGAACTTATTAAAATAATTCTTTCATGTGTTTTAGAGAAAATGTGTGCATAATTTGAACTCATTTAAATATTTGTTTTTGGGTAAGATACCCAACTACATTGCTTATCTACAACTCTGCTTATTACTATGGCTTCAACTATTTATGCACTTATATTTAAGCTGCATGTTTACTGCAAGAAAAGGAAAGGCAGTCCAATTACAGCAAAGCTTCAATAGTTCAGATATTACTTTGAGTCACTTGTTCAGTTCTTATGTAAAAAGTTTGTTCCCATCTGTGACCTTGAAAAACTCAAATTCACTGAAAAAAGCTTGAACCAAAAACTGTAGAATGCACTGCTTTGAGATTTGAGTATCTATTGTATTTCTAAATGCCAGTATTGTTCTGTATTATACAATATTTTACAAGTTCTGTGTAGAATTTCAGAATGTAAAAATGTAGACCATGGAAGAAATTACATCTCTTAAGCAAGTTTTTATAAAATAAGAGATACTCTTTTTGTCCAGCCCACCTTTTATTTATCCAGAAAAAAATGTACATAAAATGAAAATATATGTTTGTTTTGTCATATCAATCCATATGCATTGGGTGCAAAGTCAACAAAAGTTCAGGTTCTAGTTTCTGCATGGGTGCACCAAGAGTTTCTGGTTAAATGGTGTATCTTTGTGGTGTACCAGTTTGCTCACAACAATAATATTAAATTTAAATTCAATTTTGAGAAAGAATCGTGATAGCACAGCATAATATATACTTAAAAACAAATTTAGTTACACATAATTTTTTGAAATAGCACATTGTACAGACAGTTTGTGTTTTGTGGAGTTTAACACCCTTTATCAGCACATACTAGGCTATACATGGCGGCCAGTATATTTGGTGGAGGGAGAACCCAGGAAAACTCCAGAAAGAACCACTACAGAAAGCTACTGGCAAGTTTTCTCATACATCCTCTCTGGCCAAGCCAAGACTAAGACCCATGCTGACAATGTTGAGATGTGTGAATAATCTGCAAACGAAACCACTTGGCCAACCAAGGCCCCTACTGTACACACAAAGATACACACTAATTAAGGCCCCTACTGTACACACAAAGATACACATTAATTAAGGCCCCTACTGTACACACAAAGATACACACTAATTAAGGTCCCTACTGTACACACAACGATACACATTAATTAAGGCCCCTACTGTACACACAAAGATACACACTAATTAAGGCCCCTACTGTACACACAATGATACACACTAATTAAGGCCCCTACTGTACACACAAAGATACACACTAATTAAGGCCCCTACTGTACACACAAAGATACACACTAATTAAGGCCCCTACTGTACACACACAGATACACACACTAATTAAGGCCCCTACTGTACACACAAAGATACACACTAATTAAGGCCCCTACTGTACACACAAAGATACACACACTAATTAAGGCCCCTACTATACACACAAAGATACACACTAATTAAGGTTCCTACTGTACACACAAAGATACACATTAATTAAGGCCCCTACTGTACACACAAAGATACATACTAATTAAGGCCCCTACTGTACACACAAAGATACACATTAATTATGGTCAAGCAAATGAGAAATTCCAGACTGTAAATACAACTAAAACAAAACATTGCAGTTAATCTTTGGTGTATGGACAAATGGACATGCACAGATGCCGAAGTGATTACTATGTAAAGTTTCCATCAAGGCAGGCTCATCAAAATTTCTGCTTCACCCTCACGCAAGATATATTTTCGAGTGTATGTGAGAACAGCATTTCCAAAATAAGGGTACATGTCAATGTACAAGAGCTCAGAATTACCATAAATGTTCATGTAAAATGTACATTTAACTGCCAACAGCTAAAGCCCAGATATGCTGTCAAATAATGCATTACCAGATCAGGGTCTACACTGTTTGTTCCATTTATGAATCATGCATGCAGTATAATAGACTGATGCAAGAAATTCCCCAACAGCTGAGAAGTCTGTCTGAAAATAATGACATGTTCAGTTATCTTGTGCACCAGAAAGGGTTGCACTATGAAATTTTTCCATTCCAGATCTGACTTTTATACAACTTTAGTAATTACTCATTATTAACTAGTATTTCCTTTCATAATTCTAGTCTTTCTCAGAAATTTTTCTTTTCAGACAAAGTTTCATCATAGATAAATCCTGCATTTCTGCAGATTCCTTTTACAAGAGATTTAGGTCCTTATCGCATTTATACATGTGCTACTTTTGTGCTGTGTATTTTTATACACAATAATCTCAAAAATACAACCTCCAACATTGTGTATGGCACTGACTTCAAAGCGAAAACTTGACAAACAACAGCACAAACCATAAAATTTGTAATCAGCAAATAAGTTGTTTTTTTTGTAAAATGCATTGTAATCTGAAAATTCTGATTGCCGGTAGTGATTATGGTGATCTCCAGTACCAATACCGAACATAGATCCTGAGCTGCCATCCCTTAATGCCCCTGCAGATCTGGATCTGTGTTTTGTATTGGTGCTGAAGATCACCAAATCACCAGTGGTAATGAAAATTTTCAGACTGCAATGCATTTTACTAAAACAATTTATTTGCCAACTGAAAATGATTGGGGTTGTGCTTTTTGTAGCTGGGTACATATCCAACGTCAGCTAATAAGGTACAAGTGTTTGACAACTATACGAGTAAAATGTTTATTAACCTGATCTAAATTTCTTCTGCAACTGTCAAGCCTTTCTTCCATGTTCTCCAGTTCACGTTTCATTGCTCTCTCTGCATCAGACAGAAATGGAATGCGTGACTGTAATTTTCTCATCAGTACTTGTATCCTACAAAGGAAAAGACTTTAGAGTTCTCAAAGGACAAAACACAAGAATGTATTCTTACACATCCTTTTCAAGTTGTAAAATAGCATCTTGTGGAATAACAATGCATGATGAAAACTAAACTGACACAAAGGACATACCGTATATACTTGCTTATGAGATGAGTCCAACTGCAAACTGAGCAGACCCAGATCTGACATTGCATAATGTGCTAGCAGATCTGGGTCCAATGCAGTTTGTTAGGAGTAATCAACACAACAAACAACACAGACTCTGATGTTGAGGCACATTATGCTACTGCAGATCAGAATCTTTGTTCTTCGCAGTTTGACTCGACTTATAAGCAAGTATAGTACTTGTTAAACAGTACAGTACAATGTAAAGATTATTGAAAAAAATTATCCAGAATAACAGTCACGAAATATTATCATGATCAAAAGTTTCTTCCATTAAATACATAATACAAGGTACATGGCTCTGAATACAAGGTTTAATTTGGTGTGGGGTTAGAAACCATCAGTGAGACAAAATGAATAGTTTACATAAAGACCCAAATCTTGTATTTTATTTACTGTGTAACCCTATAATATATAATCAGTAATCAAAGATGTGTTTCCACCAAAGTTCTAGCTGGCTGTATTTAGATTTCAGTTTCACTGCATCAATGCATAATAATCAGAATATCAAACTGCTCTGACCTCATCACACTGTCCAATTTATTACATTATGTGAATGTAGTTCATAACATGGAACCAAAAATATGTGAATAAAATGTCAGCCAATTTATCACTAGTGATCACAATTAATATCAAAGAAAACAGAATAATTAATTTTGTAAACAGAAGTGTCATTGAACAAGATCGCCAACTTCCAAAATAGTACTGCCTAATAGTAAATTATCATTGAACATGATCACCAAGTTCTAAAACTGTACTGTCTAATAGTTGAGCATACAACTGTGCAATGCAAAATGTTGTTTCTGATCAATTTAAACTTGCATTAGACTGTGTGTCTGTGCATGTGGATTGACTGTTGTTCATATTTTGCACAGGGAGCATTATATATAAAAGAAATGTAGTCAAGCTGTGAATGTGAAATTTGTGAGGATAAAATGGAGATTGATCACTGGGAATGTGCCTTGTATTCACAAGAGGATTTGAAACTTTGTAGATGTATCAGTGAGCACTGGCTAGCATATTCAAATAGGTTTCCTGATGCTTTTCAGTCATGGATCTGAAGTTGGTCATAGATTGCAGATCTTATTTCCACCAATCTACATTATGGCTGTTTAAGGCACATTTTCTGATCACAAATTCTGAATGAGCTGTTCATGAGCACAGTGATTTGTTTATAGGTCCAGAAAGGAGGTCAAAATGTGTACTGCTGAAAATAACACAAGGTCATTAGACAGCAGAGGTTGCAAGTATGCAAGCAGTTTTTTGTGTGTGTGTGTGCGTGAGTTGGGGGTTACTAACCCAATAAAGATTTGGTTTATTGGATACAACATCTTAAATGAATGACCATGCTAGCTGCAGGATAAAGCAAAGATTATAACAAGGGAGAGCACTTAAGTCCTAGTCATCATTATTCAGCCAATTAAATTTAAATGCTGCAAGCTTCATTATTAAGTGCCATTTTATGTGACTCACTGAATACATCAGAACCATAAATTAGCAAACACAGCCCAGAGGTTATCAAAGTATTTTCCTACAAGACACTCCCCCTTACATGATATACAAGTCCACATGTTATGCAATATAATTTTTACTCGTATTACCATGTTGTAGTAATAATTAAAAAGACTCATTTCTTCTTTCAAACAAAGCACCAAGTTCAAAATAGTAATGAGTCTAATGTTGATTAGATAGTTATGTTTAACATTTTAGATAAAAATTTTTTTATAAGTTTAAAGACAATATAATAACAATATCAACATAATGAACTCAACATCTTGAATTTAATAACTCACTCAGTTATGAAAAGC
Organism: Megalonaias nervosa; assembly: GCA_016617855.1. Lineage (NCBI taxonomy): Eukaryota > Metazoa > Mollusca > Bivalvia > Unionida > Unionidae > Megalonaias > Megalonaias nervosa. The sequence goes on from JAECUM010000005.1 coordinate 164,721, forward strand.
AGCAATGGTGTTGTGATTACTAAAATCTTAAACTGCCATAGATATAATTTTAGAATATGAACTTCTATAGCACAGTAGGTCGATGTCAATATTATTTAAAAAAAGTGATAAAAATTTTGTTAATTGGAATTTGTGAACTTCTCTAGCACCAAATAAAAGTTATAACATTACTTACTGTAAAGCTACACAATAAATAACTGTTAATATATATGATACTGCAGCTTTACAAAAAGTCCATCCTATGCATTGTCATAAAATAAATAGTACATGTTGCAGTTCGTTTAAGCAAATTTATTCTGCATCACTTGAGTCAAAACTAGCAACATCCTTCCCAGTGTCTGAATTTTCAAAACCATCAAAACTTTCATCATACTGTCTTGACAAACATCCATAACCTTCATTGAGGAAACTAATTTTGAAATGACCCACTTTGATGGAAATGGCTCTGCTGCTGTATGTCCTTTAATCAAGCAGAGCATGTGGACTGAACTTAAAACAGTTTAGGGTTTCATGACTGATTTTATACCATGTTTATAATGAAAAGAAGCCAATACAGATTCTGGAAGTCTATTAATCTCTACGAAAATTCTGCGGGTTATGTACATACATGGGTATTCTATAATATTTTTTTTACACACAACAGAAAAACTGGGTAATACATGAGTGTGTATTATACCTGGACATGTGATGTATTAGCAAATTTATAGTACACACATCATATATCAAATTTACATGCTTTCACTGTGAATAAAATGTCACATTTATATCCTGGCTCCAATACTTCTAATTATTACCTTTAAGTATCAGTCACTGGTGAATTAAGGTCCACTTGAATGAAAAGAGCTGATGTTAAACAGTGAAACAGAAACACTTGAACAAGCAAAGGGAAGTAATCAGATATAATCATCAGCTGTAAGATGGTAAAATTTACCTCCCTTTATATAGAATTTGTTAACTAGTAGATGTAAAGACTTCAGGGGTGAGGACAAGAAATTTTTTCAGTGATAAGAATGAATAAGACTAAAAATATTCTGAACAATAGGCCCTAATGGGCCTGATTTTACTCACATGGATTGCATAACCTGACAGTTGATTATTTGACTATACAGGCTTATTGTAGTATTGTAAGAATGCAGCCAGCACTTCAACAAAGCAATACTAGTAACTGTCAACGTATTTCATGGAACATATCAAACCTGCTTCCAAAGTATTTAAGAATTTCAAAGGTGGCAAAGTTTAAACAAATAATTCTCTGCAAATGAATGTATGAACTTAGTTATGGTTTTTACAGGAAATATGTTCTTATGGAACAAAATCAATTCGAAGTAAAACAGAATTACCTGCAAACCTCTCACTATAATTGTCCACAGAAATTGAACATAATTTATTCTTGCTTGCAACTTTACATTTCCTCTAACAACATTTCTATTTATACCTTTTCTTTAGTTGCAAAATAAAAATGATTAATCTGATTCTCTAAAGTTACCTGCTAATTTTTATCAAATGTTCTACTGAAATTAATACATTGAGCATTCTGAAATTTGTTTTTTTTAATTGGTGTTCAACATTTTTACAAGTGATTCTCAATAGTTAGTATCATTGGCTGCTTTCCTTGTTTTGCTTCAAATGAAAGAGAGATGGAGAAAACAGGCATTCCCCCGCCCCGGGTTTAAATTGCACATGATCGGAGAACTATTTCTAGCTTCAACAAATTTTACTAACTTCAGAAGATCTTATTTACTGGAGATCTTCATGATTTAAATCTGTTTAACGTGTTTCCTTAGAACTTGGTAAAAAGTACAGTCTCTAGAGTAGTAACACAGCCAGAAGGCAGTGTCACTTTCAAATCTGAACTCATGTGAGATCTTGATCAAATAAGTCTAAACTGCACATTTTATCAAAATATCATCAGAAATATGACCTAAGAGTGGTAACAAGCTCAGCCAATCTGATGCAAGATCACCTCATGAATATGCATGGTTCTAACTCAAGATGAGACACATCCAAGGGCTTGATATATACCTATATTCCTAGTCCAATCAAAATAAGATCAGAAATATGACCTCCTCAAAGGTAACAAGCTCAGCCAATCAGATGCAAGATCATCTCTGTAATATGTGTGTATCCTGCTCATCATCAATCTTATCCAAAATCATGATTATATTCCAAGTTTGATCAAAATCAGATCAGAAATACAGACTTCTGAAGTGGTAACAAACTCAGCCAATTAGACGAAAGATGACCTTATTAATAAATCAATAAGACACTAATTATCACATCTGCCTGAGATCTTGATGATATACATATATATTCCACAACTGATGAAAAGTAGATCAGAAATATGGCATTCGGAATAGAAACAAGCTCAAACCTGTCCAAGATCTTAAGGATGTAAGCAATCTGAATTGAAATCATGCTGGAGATACAATCTCCGAGTCATATGCATAGAAAACTCAATATGATGCAAAATTACCACATCGATATGCACAGATCTCGCTCATATTTTAACTCATCTGAGATATTAATGATATCAACCTCTATTCCAAGTTTGATTGAAATTGAAGAAAAAAAACATGACCTCCAGAGTGGTAGCATGCAAATCCTGATGGATGACATCATGCATGAAGTTCGACAAGCACATGGTCCTACCCCACTCCCACCCACCCAGACAGGGCTTTATGGCCATGCCAGTAGGTCAAGAAAAATTGTATATATGGCATGTTTTACTAGACCACCTTGATAACATCTCCTCCTGTCTTTCTTTGCACTCTTGACATTTGTCACCGAGTTGTTCAGCCATTCTGATGACCATGACCCGTGACTGCTGCAGCTTTTGTAGGTCCTCCAACTGTTGTTTTTTCTGTTCTGATAATATACCAACCCTGCAGAGACAAAGAAAAGAAAAATTAAAAACAAAAGTATCAGAGGTGGATTAAGGTTGAAAAATTCTTGGCTACGTGGTGTATTCACTTGCCTGTACTGTATAAACTTGCTTATAAGTCAAGTCCAACTGCAAACTGCACAGACCCAGATATGCAATTGCATTATGCGCTTGCAGATCTGGGTTTGTGCAGCTTATTATGAGTAATCAGCAGAAAAAAACAACACTGACTCTGATCTGCAGGCGCATTGTATTATGGCAGATCGCAATCTTTGCTGATTGCAGTTTGACTCCATTTGTAAGTGAGTATATACAGTAAGTCAAATACAACTGTATACTGCATAGACCCAGATCTGTCACTGCATTATGCGCTGGCAGAGTTGGGTTTATTTAGTTTGCTAGGAGTACTCTGAGGAACAAACAACATAGATGGTGATCTGCATGTGAATTATGCAACTGCAAATAAGAGTCTATCTTGTTTGTGGTAGGACCTGACTAATAAGCGAGTATACAATGTGTCTTTACATTCCATGTGCCCCAAAGGCAAACACCACAGACCCAGCTCTACCACTTAATAATTTATCTGTACATTCCATGTGCCCCACTGCAAACATCACAGACCAAGCTCTACCTTTATGTAATATATCTGTACATTCCATGTGCCCTAATTCAAACATCATAGACCAAGCTCTACCATTATATAATTTATCTGTACATTCCATGTGCCCCAATGCAAACATCAGAGACCCAGCTCTACCATTACATAATATATCTGTACCTTATATGTGCCCAAATGCAAACATCACAGACCAAGCTCTACCATTACATATCTGTACATTCCATGTGCCCAAATGCAAACATCATAGACCCAGCTCTACCATTACATAATATATCTGTACATTCCATGTGCCCCAATGCAAACATCAGACCCAGATCTACCATTGCATATCTATACATTATATGTGCCCCAATGCAAACATCTTAGACCAAGCTCTACCACTGCATAATGTATCTGCACATTCCATGTACCTAACTGAAGACATCATAGACCAAGCTCTATCACTGCTTAATGAATCTGTACATTCCATGTGCCTAAATGAAGACATCATAGACCAAGACCTACCACTGCATAATGTATCTGTACATTCCATGTGCCCCAATGCAAGCATCACAGACCAAGACCTACCACTGCATAATGTATCTGTACATTCCATGTGCCTAAATGAAGACATCATAGACCAAGACCTTCCACTGCATAATGTATCTGTACATCCCATGTGCTTAAATGAAGACATCATAGACCAAGACCTACCACTGCATAATGTATCTGTACATTCCATGTGCCCCAATGCAAGCATCACAGACCAAGACCTACCTCTGCATAATGTATCTGTACATTCCATGTGCCCCAATGCAAGCATCAGTCCAAGACCTACCACTGCATAACGTATCTGTACATTCCATGTGCCTAAATGAAGACATCATAGACCAAGACCTACCACTGCATAATGTATCTGTACATTCCATGTGCCCCAATGCAAGCATCACAGACCAAGACCTACCTCTGCATAATGTATCTGTACATTCCATGTGCCCCAATGCAAGCATCAGTCCAAGACCTACCACTGCATAACGTATCTGTACATTCCATGTGCCTAAATGAAGACATCATAGACCAAGCTCTACCACTGCATAATGTATCTGTACATTCCATGTGCCCCAATGCAAGCATCACAGACCAAGACCTACCACTGCATAATGTATCTGTACATTCCATGTGCCCCAATGCAAGCATCACAGACCAAGACCTACCACTGCATAATGTATCTGTACATTCCATGTGCCTAAATGAAGACATCATAGACCAAGACCTACCATTGCATAATGTGCCTGCAGATCAGGTCTATGCTGTTCAATATTCTAAAGAAAGTGGGGGTTTGAAAAATCAATGTTTACTATGAAAAAGGAGTCAGAAACCACAACCATGTTATTTGACATCCGGTCTATCCCAGGTTTCTATACATGTCAGTTTACATTCAGTCTACCCAGGTTTCTATACATGGTGAAGGACTGGAGAATAGAAAATTTGTTCATGCAAATACACCACCTAATTAGGTATTTAGATTGATCAAGCTGGAAACAGGTCAAAATTGGTAACAGTTTTTCAAAGGTCATGTTATAAAGCTTGAATTTATATACAATCACATATTTCAACTAATCACACAGTTGGAATAACATACTAACAGGCTTCATCAAATTTTAAAAATTTGTAGGAACATGAATTTTAAATTTCAGCAATGGTATATATTTTCTTTGTCAATCAATGGATTTGAAAGAGTGAGAAGAAAACATGCAGCAAATGAAAAGCATATTATAAAATCTGAACACCAACATTCCGATTTCAACTGAAATTAATGGGAAGATTTAATACACACAAGCATGAAAGCATAGCAGACATTTTGAAAATGTTGCAATCTTCAACAAAGTGTAAAGCAAACAGATCCCTCATTGTCATTTAACTATAGCAGAAAAATCAAAATCAAAGAATTATTGTCATTTTAAGTTTACATGATGTGACTTGTGTTGGGCTTTTCATCAAATCACTAATACACCAAGCAAATATTTTAGACACTCAGTAAACAATGCTCAGAAGGTAAAGATTATTCATATCATGTACAATCACTCTTACAAAGTTAAATCATGATGCTCCTAAAATTGACACAGCCATTTCAACACTCAGGAACAAAATCTGCATCAAAACACTGATGTAATGTTAACATGACAAAAGGTGTTACCTCCCCTTACCAGACTAATATATCAATACCTGGTTGACATGCACTGTCTGGTCAGGTGTGAGTACAGGCATCCATAAAACAAACATTGCCAGCCAAAAGTCACTTATTGATATTTACCTCTGACTGCATGTGTAGAGTATTATTAATAACAATCTATCACTGACCTCATACTATTTCATCCTAGCTTTCTTGTACTACATAAAACAACAGGTCGGCTTGTATCTGACAGGATGCCATCAAAAATCAATTACAATTTTTGGGTGAGTAAACATCTGTTAATATTGAAACTCTTTCACCAACTGACAAGTCTGACATTGATAGCAATGGAGTATGTGTTTGACATTGATAGCAGGAGTTTGTGCTACAAGAGATTAAAAATATTATGAACCTGTACTGTATACACTCGCTTATAAGTCGATTAAAACCACAAACAACAAAGATCCAGGCCTGCTGTAGTATAATGTGCCTGCAGATCTGGGTCGATGTTGTTTGTTCTACTGATTACTCCTATCAAACTGCACAGACCCAGATCTGGCAGTGCATAATGCGTCGGCAGAGCTGGAGCTGTGCAGTTTGCAGTTGGAATTGACTTATAAGCAAGCATACATTGTGGTGATATTTATCCAGTATGTTATCATAAAGACGATGGATTAGACACAATAAAGTCATACTACAGTAACTTTCTAAACACACACATGGTTTGCACCAGCTGCTGCACAGAACTGGTTACCAACACAATTGTTACTCATTCCTGATTATGTGTAGAAGATTCTGACATGACCAAATAAACATTTACCATAAGAAATAAGGTACATTTTATCTCTGCAACTAAAAGAAATACTGCAAAAATCAAGAAAAAGCAACAATTGTTGTTAATGGTTCCATGGCAACTGGTGCAGACACTCTAAAAAGATTATTCAGGCTTGTTTATTTCTTGCTGTCAAGAAATTACAGAATAATTTTATAATATTTTTAAAAAACTTATTAACACTGAGATTACGGCATAGGTAATTTGTGATGGGCAATAAAATTAACAGTATGATCCTGTGAAAATTAAAGCAATTAATGATGCACCTACAGTCAATATAATCATCAATAGATCAAGAAAAGAAAAAAAGGCCTAAAGAAAACAAATGATGCCAATTATTGCAAAGAATTGCAAAAAAAATAATACCGTACATTCAAGTGCAGAAGTTTCATCTGGATGTACCTTCTAACTTACATTATATAAGCCACAACAAGAAAATAAATACATCAGATTCCTATTTTCTGCAAATCTGTTGACAATGTATCATCTAAAATAACATGTAGTTGTCTGAAATGGACTCCATGTACTGTATGAGTAAACCTTATCTCCCAAGATATTCCTTATTATTCCACTGGTTATTTACTACAGTCTTCTCCATCATAAATCCAGAAAGCAAAGGCTTAATGAAGACATGTCTTAAATTCAAATTTACATACCCTACAAAAGAGGATGACTTATTTTCATCATTCTTTTCCTGTATTCACATGCTCTATCATTTCCCTCTGAATATATTCAATGTTTTGAATGATTTGTGATGATCTGATCGCTTGTGATATGCTTTTGTGTATTCAGAATGCTCTTCCAAATAATCTCTAGTTTGACACTTTATAATCAGCAGATTACCATTTTCTGTCTTAAATATTTTTTTAAAAATTGCCCTTTTTTATTTTTCAGCACAATATATAAACAGTACACTTTGGCTATTTGGTTGGAGTAAATTTCAATTAAGAAATGGATTTTCAATCTACTCATACCCCTAATGTGCAACAAAAAGCATGAAAAATTTCATTTTAAGATCTGCTCCATATTTCACTATAAAATCTAAACGTATCTCTGATGGGAAATGAGCCACACTATTTCACAAATGGATCGTTCATCAAGACTATAACACAGTGCTTAGCAGCAGCCATAAAAAAAACATACAAGTCTAAAAGCGGAATCTTTAAGAGTGAAAAGGTGAGGTTATGACTCAGATTAGCTGTGAAAATAAAGGAATGGGGGGGGGGAAGGAGACTGATTCAACCCAATATTTCATTTTAAGACTTTAACTAAGTCATATAAAGGTGAAAACAGAACTTACCAACATATCTACATAAGGTGAATATTTGAAAATGCCTCATGGCTATGCATGCCAGGAGGCATTGATGACCAAACTGTCCCTGTTAATCAATAAATACATAAGTCCTCTTGAAGACAATGGGCCTCTCTATTGCCCCTGGCATTTTGACAAATGGCCCACACACGCCTGTCTGCTCCTGAGCATCAACAAATGTTGCCAGTAAATTATCTGGTTATTGCTTCTCTGGACAGGTAACCTGTCATTGGCTTGTGCTAAATAATTAGGTGTTCATGTCATGATAGAATATTGAAAGCTTGGACTGAACAATGCAGCAAACACTCCATACTGCTTCCATTACCCACACCTATGTAAGAGACAAACTTGACTTGGCAGGTTACCGTTTTTGCCAGCAAAAGGTGGTCTTTCAAGACAGGTGGGCTCTTGTTAGAAATCACATGGGGAATGTGTGCATGAAAAATATAGTATTATATGCAGATGGTCTTTCAAAACAGTGGTCTTTCTAGCCAGGTTTACTGTACTAATGCAGTGTTTTCAACAGGTGACACTCATGTGTCTTTTAGTGTGTGTGTGTGATTTTGACTGTTAACATAGCTTTAAGAATTTTTCAGTTGTATTGCTACAATGTCTGCAGTGTGGCAGTTTATAGTGATGTCTAGCACTGGGGCATCATGCTGCAGACATGCTGCATTATGACCCACCCAGTCACATTATACTGACACCTGGCCGACCAGTCCTAACACTAACCCCTTAATGCTGAGCACCAAGCAAAGCAGCTGACAGTACTATTTTTATAAGTCTTTGGTATGACCTGGCTGGGGTTCAAACCCGCAACCTGCAGCATCTGAGGCGGACACTCTAACCACTTAGGCCATTGGGGCAGTCGGGCCTTTTAGTACAGTAAACTTAAAAGGGTACATGTAGCAAAAAGGTACATGAAAAACTGTATCTTAAGAAGTGGTGTACTGGTGTGAAGGTTTTTCTATTTTCAGTATGAACCACACAAATTTGAAAGGCCTTGATGCCAGAATATATCTTGCAAAATCATGTGCAAACTGGTTAAGAAGATGTAAATAACAGTTGTGAACAGATGACAGACACATATCAGAAGAACACTCGTCTTGAGGCCAGGTAAGCTGAAATAGTGTAAAATAGCCAAATGGATATTTTCAAATTATTTGTAGCTGCATAAAAAAAAAACCATATCAGTAATGGTTTGATGTGTCAGCACAGTAAAGCCTGTCAATGAAGAAGAGTTTTGGGATGCTGCCTCTTTTTTATGACTAGATTCTCAATACATGCATGAATTGTTTTGTTTTTAATATATATATATACAAATAATACTATCATACAGGTTAGAGAATTTTTAATTCGTACTCTATAAAGATTCGAACCCAGGTCCGCAGGTAAATGGCACCCATCGCCTTGCCTGCACGCACCAGCCCATATTCCATCACGACTAAGCACACATCACCAAAAAATGATGGTGCTGAATCGGTGTTATATGCACTTGTGCGTAGCAGACACACTCGCATATATATATATATATATATATATATATATATCAGGGCTTGTGTTTTGTAACAAGTAGGAGAGTTGTTCACTCTCTTCAAGCAGCACATCATTGTTTATGGCACATGACATCAAAATGGCGGAACCTGTATACAAATCAGTAACTGTGAAAGACAACTGCCATGAGATCTTGTACAAAACTCGAGAAGTTCATTCAGAACACAAATGGAAATCTTTCTTTTGAACAAAAAGATTTGGGAGAGTCATAGATCGCTCTCCTGGAAGCAATTTAAGGAGTGCAACAGCACAAGAACAAGCCCTGAAATAAATGTGTGTGTGTATTTAGATCAATTATATTTAGACGAGTGTTCCATGTGACCCAATTCTCTCCATACAATGATGTATGTATTCCCTGTTCCCCCATCCCCAATATCTGATAACTTCAACATGAAACACTTAGAAAACTTTACTGTTGATGCTGATGCTCTCTCAGAAAAGTCATACCTATTTATCAAATGTTTAGTAATGTGATTCCCTTTACTGTGAGACCACCTGTCTTGTGTGATCATTCTCTTTTGGTAGCAGTGGTGTGTCTAGAGTTTTACCAAAGTAATTGTAACTTATACTTTTTCAGCTTTCCTCTCTTTTATTTCTATCATCTACAAATAATATAAACTATTGCAAATACACTATTTTTTGTGGTGTTCCAAGTTATTTGGAAGCTACAAACCACAAAGATCTTTCAACAGAAACAACATGGTTCATTTCCCGATTAACAAACTATTTTTTGGCAAAGCCATGGAAATCTGTTCTTTAACGGCAGAGAAGAGGTAAACAAATTTTTTATTATCTAATACTTTCTCACTATCGCACAGCTACCCTCTTCTGGCACTCTTAGTCTCCAATCCAGTCTGCCGTCTTAGTCATATCCAACATATAGAATATCTTCCTTTTCTGACCTGAACAGAGACTACAGGATATCAGAGAAGCGTGGGAGGTGGGAAAAATTGCAACAGTAGCAGGCAAGTATTTCATAATTAAAATTAGTTTCATCTCCTAAAAAATACATTTTATATCAGTAACATATTAGCTATTACTGAATTGCTCAATTTACCAGTTAGTATGGAGGCTTATGACCTCAAAAAACAAACTAATATAAGAAAAATGAACTTATTCTTACTGTATAGTGTTCTTCATTGAAATGATTGGACCCTCTAAGTAAATGCCTTTATTCTGGTGTGCCAAAGATTGAAGGTAAAATGATGAAAAGGTACAGTTAGACCTCCAGAAGGTGGCTAATATGACAACATTCAAACAGGAGGGATTCAAGTGGGCCCAAGATGCAGCAATAACCCCAACCTCATGGGCCTGAACTCTCATAAAAGAGAGGTTCCTCTTGGTGAAGGACTGAGAGTGAGGACAATCCACCTGGAAACAGTGTCTGCCAAAATATTAGAGGAACCTTTGAGAGGGAGAATGAGACGATTCTGACACTTCATTCTCCATCAAGTGCCTGCCAAATAAAACCATAAGGCCCTAACTGGCCATCAAGCCTATCCAGATCATTCCCAGTACAAATACGAGATTGGGAATCTCAGCTGGAAAAGGAACTACTAAAGGTGGCTGATTCTTTGCCAAGCCAGGTTGGCAATGAAGAGAAACTGAATCATAGTTACCAATGAACCATAAACAATCCTTTAATAAGGATATTTTGTTTAAAACTTTGATATGGGCTTCAATGAAAACATTACGTAACTTTTTTTTTTAGGGGTGGGTGGGTGGGTTCTTGTACAGAAAATGTTAGAGCAGCAAACCGTTCAAGAATGTTATCCTTTGGGGATAAAACAGAGATTAAATAATGCTGCCCATTCTTCCGTGCGTATGTTTGCTGTATGATAAATGTGCAATATTGTCGTAGAAATCCTTTTCATTACAAGATATACATGAAAATTGATATAGTGATTTAGGTGATTGTGCTCTCCTCCCACTTGTCAGATCAAAGTAGAGCAGGAAGACTGTTTGAAGGGTAAGGTTCTTGAAGCACTCACTGGTTAATGAGAAACATGAAAGATTCCATAAAGTCATTGTTGATTGCAAAGCCAGTCTATGAAGCTCAAAATATCTGATGGGTGGGAAGGCATGAACATACAGATGATCCCACTCACAAACCATGCCCTCTGATCTGATACTGGGGAGATATAAAAATGGAGCTTGTTGTTCAATACTGCAGTAAAGAAGTCCACTATTTGTTTCCCCACAGTTGAGAAAGTGTCTCTACCACCAAATGGTGTCGAGACCATTCCATAAGGACTTCATGGCCCTATCTAGACTGGCTGTATGCCAGGACTGTTCTCTTGCCTCAAATATGGCAGACTCTGAGGGTGATATCCTCCAAGACTTTTCAATGGAAGAGGTTCCAGACTTCCATGCACTGAAAAGGAGCATGTGTATTTACTTGTCAACTGAGGTATGCCACAACCAACATGTTGTCCATTGCAATCATAATGCAATGCTGAAACTGACACACACTTTCAGGGCCTGAAACATTACCAACATTTCAAGGTTCTTGATCGGATGGCTTGATTCTTTCTGAGAACTGGTATGTTTGGCTCCTGGTGAGTGCCTGATCTTGAATCTGATGTATCTATGTACAGAAATGAATGGGATTCTAGGGTGTAAATTGGGACTCTGGTATGATCTAACAAACACAGGTGGTGAAAAAAAACTGGATTCCAGGGGTATCTGAGCCTACAGTGAGTCACTGTGTGGTCTCCACTTTGCTATGAGTGGGGACTAGAGTGAGTACAAATTAAGTCTTTCTAGGAATCTAATTCTGCAATTGCATTCAAAGTTTCCTAGGAGAGAGCGGTAAAAATGAGCTGACAATGAAGTCTTGGTCAAAAGACTCTCTATGAGGGAAAGAATCTGAACGATCATGTGTGGATGAATGCAGACCATCCCCTGACTGGTGCATATCTGCCAACCCAAAGAGAGCCTAAGACTAATGTAAGTGGCAAAAAAGTGAAATATGAGCCTAAAAAGTGTCATCTATATGTGTGATAATTACAATAAACTGTATGAAAAAAGAACGTGATTTTGCAACTTACCTGGACCTGCAGCTGGTTCAAGTTCTTATCACAAATGGGTAAACCCATGTGGATTAGTATCAGAATACAAACATTAAACACACTAATAAATTATACATACAATGCACACTTTAACTAGTGTGTGTGTGTGATTTAGATTTTTAACGCAGCTTTAAAAAAAATTTCAGTCATATCACTACGATGTCTGCAGTGTGACAGTTTTATAGTGATGTCTAGCACTGGGGCATCATGCCGCAGACATGTAGCATGATGTCCCACCCAGTCACATTATCCTGACACCAGGCTGACCAGTCCTAACACTAACCTCTTAATGCTGAGCGCCAAGTGAGGCAGCTGTTAGTACCATTTTTTAAAGTCTCGGCCGGGGTTTGAACCCGCAACCTCCCACATCCAAGGCAGATGCTCTAACCACTAGGCCACCGGAGCGGTCTCACTTTAACTAGTCTACTGTCTAACTTTTGCTGAGTAATCATCAATTCTTCAATAAGCATTACAATGTGCCCATGTGGATTATTATCAGAATACAAAAATTAAATATACTAATAATCATACATACAACGCACACTTTAACTAGTAGGGCTGTCAAAAATCACGAACAACCAACCCGGGTACCCGTTGCGAAATTTAACGGGTACCCGGGTACCCGTTAGCACATGAATGACATGTACAACCGTAGACCAACTAATTGTTATCCCCATTTCTTTAATATTTTGTATGGCGATAGAGGCTAACTGTGTAATGCACTACTCGGTCTGATGCGTCCACACCGATGTGAATGATCTGACCGCACGCTATTAATTAATAAATTTATTTAGAATGACCTTTGTACACAGATGGTAGGTATATTCCAACTTTTAATGATCACTGTGATCAGCCGCTTTAAATCGTTTAGAACACTCACCTTTTTTTAAAGTATAAGTCCTTGTTAGAACAGACCACGTTTATTCATCGGCTTTTGACCGCAGATTTGAATTACCCACGCATGCGTGTAAAGCAGCTTTACCACATGTCAAGAGTAATGCGTTAAAACCGTCTTTGTGTGTGTGTGACTGTGTGTGTGTGAGAGTGAGGAGACCACAAACTGAATTCACTACACAATAGTAATAATTCAAACTAGATAATATAATGTTTGTAAATGTTTTTATTTTTATGACAATAACAAATGGGGTTATTATGCCCCAGTTATACCACGTGACCACGCAGTCGCAGAAGTGTTATTATTTTGGAATTATCGGTATATGTATGATGGCTAACTTTCAAAATTAGCAGAGCTAGTCAACTAGAAAAACAACGAGCAGCTCAAAGATTACTTTGAGGCATTACGAAGATTTCAAGGTGTCTAGGTGATAATTGTTCATAATATAAATTGTGGGATTTCTTTGACATGTGTGTTCGGAAATCAAAGGTATACATCTGGATTTCATTAAAAGAGCACGCAATGTACTGATCATTTAGCACCCACATTCAATAGTTATCGTCTACAAAGAGGTTTATTACCTGTAGAACAATGCTATGTTTTAACCTTGGTATATAATGCCTCGGGGATAACGGTTTGTCCTGTTGCACAATGCCAATGAATTTTATTAATCCAAACAGACGCTCTGATGTATTGTTTATTTATATTAAGCAGGGATCTGGTTTCTAATTAAAGCCATAGCTGTCCACACCTGTTTGAAGTGGTTGGCGAGTGTGGCGATTTTATTTTTTTTTACGGGTACCCGCGTTTACGTTTCAATACCCGGGTTTTTCAATACGGTCAGGTACCCGGGTACCCGAGTACCCGATGACAGCCCTATTAACTAGTCTACATGTCTAACTACTGCTGGGTAATCGTCAATTCTTCAATGAACATTACAATGTGCCCAACATGATTAACCTTATAGATGGTTGATATAGCAATCAATATAGATGTTCACTCTATATTTCTGTATCACACACCCAAATTGAATTTATCTGGGCATTTTCACTGATGTCTGCATGTCAATATATTTAGATCCATTAAACTGAATTTTAATAATCTCAAATTATTTTGCATTCTTATTGTGTAATAAAAAATATTGGAAAGTGTTCAAGAGGAGGTATGATTCAATACTTAAAATACATTAGCAAAGAAAGGCAAAATTCCAGCCTTGTGTCTGACAAAATTCTGATGACAAGGGTAGAATTTTCTTGTCTGACATTGATTCAAAATAATTTTTTTTCTCACATTACTTAATGAAAAATGATGCAAAATCATAAAAGCAAACTGCACAATGTAAATTACCTAACCTTACAACAGAACACAAAAAGTTAGGTTTATACTGAAAATTCTTTTGTAAACTCTAAATAATGTTTAAGTGCTTATCAGTTTTAAACAAATAGATGTAGTGATTTTTAGGGCAAAATGAATACAGAGTATTTGAATTGGTTTGGTCTGATGTAATGGATACAGAGTATTTGAATTGGTTTGGTTTAGGGTAATGGATACAGCATATTTGAATTGGCTTGGTTTGGGGTAATGGACACAGAGTATTTGAATTGTTTTGGTTTGGGGAAATGGATACAGCGTATTTGAACTGGTTTGGTTTGGGGTAATGGATACAGAGTATTTGAATTGGTTTGGTTTGGGGAAATGGATACAGTGTATTTGAATTGGTTTGGTTTGGGGTAATGGACACAGAGTATTTGAATTGGTTTGGTTTGGGGAAATGGATACAGCATATTTGAATTGGTTTGGTTTGGGGTAATGGACACAGAGTATTTGAATTGGTTTGGTTTTGGGTAATGGATACAGTGTATTTGAATTGGTTTGGTTTGGGTAATGGCTCCAAAGTATTTGAACTGGTTTGGTCTGGGTAATGGATACAGAGTATTTGAATTGATTTGGTTTGGGGTAATGGATATAGCGTATTTGAATTGATTTGGTTTGGGTAATGGATACAGCGTATTTGAATTGGTTTGGTTTGGGTAATGGATACAGAGTATTTGAATTGGTTTGTCTGGGATATGGATACAGCGTATTTGAACTGATTTGGTTTGGGTAATGGATACAGCGTATTTGAATTGGTTTGGTTTGGGTAATGGATACAGTGTATTTAAATTGATTTGGTTTGGGGTAATGGATACAGCATATTTGAATTGGTTTGGTTTGGGGTAATGGACACAGAGTATTTGAATTGGTTTGGTTTTGGGTAATGGATACAGTGTATTTGAATTGGTTTGGTTTGGGTAATGGCTCCAAAGTATTTGAACTGGTTTGGTCTGGGTAATGGATACAGAGTATTTGAATTGATTTGGTTTGGGGTAATGGATATAGCGTATTTGAATTGATTTGGTTTGGGTAATGGATACAGCGTATTTGAATTGGTTTGGTTTGGGTAATGGATACAGAGTATTTGAATTGGTTTGTCTGGGATATGGATACAGCGTATTTGAACTGATTTGGTTTGGGTAATGGATACAGCGTATTTGAATTGGTTTGGTTTGGGTAATGGATACAGTGTATTTAAATTGATTTGGTTTGGGGTAATGGATACAGCATATTTGAATTGGTTTGGTTTGGGTAATGGATACAGAGTATATGAATTGGGTTGGTTTGATGAATGGATACTGCGTATTTGAATTGGTTTGGTTTGGTGTAATGGATACAGCATATTAAAATTGGTTTGGTTTGGGGTAATGGATACAGAGTATCCGAATTAGCTTAGTTTGGTGCTTTAGGGCTCAGAAACAAAAGTAGGTTATTTAGTGTCAATCAATTAGAGGTCTGCGATGAAGAACTAAAGTTATTTTTTGCAGACACCATTTTTCTTCTTTAGTCACTGACTTTGACCTTTTGACCCCAAAATGATGGGCTTCCACCTTACCTGAAGTGTATGCCATCAACGAAGATCAGTCTATGTGTGTGATGTAGAACTAACGTTATCACACAGAAACCATTTTTCTCCTTTTATTCATGGTGGCCTTAACCTTTTACCTTTTGAACATCAAATGAATAAACATTTTCCTTATACTAAGTGCAAGTACCCCACACAGTTTCATAATGATTATTGGCATAAAACAAAAGCTATTGTGCAAAAATGAAAGGTAAAAACAAAATGTATTATTGTCATAGGGGATTAAACTACATAATAAGAAAGGGTAAAACCCAACAAGCATTCTATAATCCAAAATATAAATTTATTTCTCTAAAATATAATGTTCAATAAAGTGAAAATTAAAAACCTGCAGTATGGTATGAATTCCTAGAATATCTTACATGTTCTATCAATTTCACAGTAATCAGGAAATGCTCCAAAAAGTATTCCAAATGAAAGTTCTAATGTGCTGATGTGCTAGAACCACAGAAGAAACACTGTTCTAATAACCAAAAGCTTCTGAAATGAAAGTGGAATGTTACAAATGTCCTTGAATGTTTCATGGTAATTCAACAAAATTAAGAAAGATCCAAGTCCTTGAATATTTCATGATAATCCTATAAGGTACTGTTTTGAATAAATGTTTCCGCTCTGCAATTTCAACGAACAATAAATAAATAAATTTAGGTCCTCTTATACTCTCACAAGATTGGAATAAAACTGAAGAATAGAATGCCATGCTTTTATTCCTGGATATAGTGATCTAATACGCATCAAATAAACAAATCTGAATTAGTAAAAAAGATTCCCAAACATTTAAATTATTTTATATTGCAAAGTACCTTAACTGTCAAGACTTGACTTTTTAAAAATAATTGAACCAATCTGCGGCTAGGACAGTCATGACATATCCTCAGTATAATGTACTTCCAACATCACATGATGTTTCCCTGACCTCAATTCAATACTCATGGCCTATTAAGACAAAACAGAATGTTCATGTAGACTTGGCAATTTGACCATGATTTATGAATGAAAATAGTAAGTTTTGTACCTGTTCTCAAACTTGATGTGACCTCACCTTTAAAGTGCATTCCATAATGTTAGAATACCAATCATAAGAATATTGTCATTAACCCAAATGACACAAATAAAAACTATATTATAAAAATAATATATGTAATATAGATATCCGTAACAGGATGAACAGAGATGTATCAACTGATGGATGAACATCACAGCATTGAATATTCAACTTTATGACAGGTGTATAAAAACAGACAGAATAAAAAATAAGAACAAAAAAAACCTTCCAAGCAAAGTAGAGATTGATGTTTATTTTGTTGGACAAGGCTAAGTTAAATTTTTGACCCACAATAAGGGTCAATGTCACCTCACCTTGTACTTATCTCTTGTCTGGCAAGGTCTTGTTTTTGAATGTACTGCTCACGAAACACTTGCGTAGCTCGACTGAGTAGTTCAAAACACGCCTGCTGAGTTACCTGAGCAGTCTGTTGGGACCTGAATAATATTGATTAGAAATATGATAAATCAGTGAATATTCCTCAAGTGTCCCATAAAATATCAGTGACTCTACATTTTTTCAGAACAGTATGCATATATCTGAAGAAAACAACAATACTGTCTATACTCACTTACAAGGCAAGTCCAACTGCAAATTGCACAGACTTCGATCTGCTGTTGCATAATGCACCAGCAGATCTGGGTCTATGCAGTTCATAAGGAGTAATCAGTAGAACAACAACACTGAACCTGATCTGAAGATGCTATGGCAGATCTGGATCTATTGTGTTTGCAGTTTGACTAGACTTGTAAGTGAGTACATACGGTGATAGTATAGCATATGCAAAATACTTAAATGAGTAAATCAATAACTTCAACAAACAAGAGGATCAAGTGGGCCTGATATTGCTAACCTGACTTAAACAGCGGAACAGTTGACCATTTCAATAGGCAGGTTTATGTAGTATTGAAAGAACGCTATGTCATTGGTACCTGTCTACACTACACAAACCTGCCAACCCTTACGATTTTGCTATGTATTATGAAAATGACCCTTACAATATGGATTAATAGAATAAAAGCAAAAACTATGGAAATATGATTGTTGCAGTAAAAACCTGATAATGGCTCATCTCTGTTTAATTTTGATCTAGGTTTCATATTAGATTTAGTGGAGTTCATTAGGGAACCAGACTATTTTCACCATGGTATTCAGACACTTTAAACTGCACATTTTTTTTCCCTGCACAACATCTGCATGATCAAACTGTTCATTATAGAATTTTAAAAAAAAAATGGCAACCAGCAAGAAATACATGTTCAAGATGAACGGGAAAATAAGCTTATTAAAAAGTGACAATATATCAAATACAGAAGAATCAAAAGGAATATTCAGATTCTTGTGAATAAATGCAGGAAGGGCAACAATTACATTTGCTGGACATCATGGGTTGATCTGAGTATGTCTCATGGTGGGAGATATTATTGTCATTTGATACTGAATAAAAATTCCAAGAATTACATCACGTTGAGAGACAGCAACAAGCCACTGAGCTGTTTGGAACTAAAGTCTGTGCAACTGTACTTGAGGTAAATAAGGTCTACATGTACTGTACAAACTTTTCAGCTGAACATAATGTTTACTGTCCCTACATCAGTTTTTCAATTGCCAAGCATTTTAAATACATGTTTTCCAATTTTACTATAGCAGTAAATGATATGTTGTTACACATTACTAAAAACTGGTCCAAGTTATGGAAAAAACTCAACAGCCTTACTGAGATGGTCCTGTTAGGTTTGGCAGGTCTGTACTATAGCCTGATGAAAACTTTGTGAAAAGTATAAATAATACACAGAACAAAATCAAAATAATAAAGTACACAAGAAGCTGTGAGTGCTTGCCCAATATTTCATACACAGGTACCCTCCTCCCCACATTATATGTCAATTTGCTCAACATTTCATTTTTATGCTGTCAAATAATTTAGACCCTTTTCGCTATAGGTCTTCTGTGATTTGTTTTTGTGTCATTGCTTGTGCCCATGCCCAGCCAGATAAGAGATGTGCACAGCTCTAATGAGCATCTCTGATGCTGCTAGCTGCGAGCAGGAATGGCATCACCCATGTCTTTGTTCTGCATTTGCAGCATTCAGACTGCATCTCCATGATTGAACACTATTATTATGTACAGTACTGTATTTGCTAAGTCTATAAAATGTCTTAAAAGTATCTTCACACCATTCAATTGCTATAAAAATATTATAAACTATGTTTTTTTTTAATGTGTTTTCAATTGCAATATAAAAACAACTTAGCTGTGTTATTTTTGCCTCTGTGCAGGCATCTCTCTACTAATACATTATTTACTGGGAATAATTGCTTCAATACACGTATTTTCACTATACGTCATACTTTTGATGCATGCATCTCCAATGTTAAGCGGAATATACCTGTATACCAGAATGTTACACCTCATTGCTTTTGTGATGTAGTTGTTCCAGCCCCCGTGTAACTTAGGTTCAAACTCGTTTTAGTAAAAGCAAGATGGCTGAAAAGCTAATTCACCACTCATTAGGGTAGCTGTAAGGCAACAAACACCCCTATATTTAGTCAAAGTTGAAGAAACGACAGTAAGACATCATCATCTTTGTTCCTACATTACCATTTTTACTTCTTGTTGTTGTAGGGTTTAATGCCATTTTTCAGCACAAGATAGGCTATACATGGCGGCCAGTATTAATGGTGGAGGAAGAACCCAGGAAAACCCTGGAAAGAACCACCGAACCATGAGAAGCTACTGGTAAGCTTTCTCACATACCCACATTGGCTGAACCCGAGACTTGAACCTACGCAGACAGAGGTGAGATGGCAATAATCTGTAACGGTGAGCGCTTTAGACCACTTGGCCACTTGGGGCCCCCATTTTTACTTGTGAGCAAAGCCATTTGACTGATCGATAAATTCATGGCTGGAACACATTCCTTTGACCAGAGTGGCAAAACAGACCCAAGTACTTGACATTTAACTAACCGGAGAAACACTCCATACCAGCCAAAGCAGGAACTGGTTACTATGATATACTGTAATAATCCTACAAACTTCAGGGTACAACATTATCTGTATGTCATGTGGACCGACCTGTGAACAGTTGAAACTTTTATATCTATTTTGGCACAGTCTAATGGTATACTCTTCCATTTTTCTGAATAATGGTAACTGCAAACCTATACAACATACAAACTTAGTTATTTTGAGCAGGTAAATGAACTTCAGTTTGAGTTAGAAGTATAAATTACAGCAGACAGAAGTAGATGTGGAAATTCCTGTATAGATTGTCCATTTTTTGCAGGTCATCATGGTTAAATATGTTTAACATTGAAAAATATGTGATTTTTATTTTCTACCTGAGTAAAGGATTTGAGGAAGTCCTCTGCAAAATCTTCCTTATTCTGTCTTCAAAAGGTTCTTTTAGGAGTTTTCGGATTGGTGATCGATATGGTTTTGGTAGCGAGGATGAAACCAAAGGTGGTGTTGAACATCTGTACTTTGTTCCACTGAAGAAAATAAAGGATTCTAAATAAACCTGGATCAGCAATAATGAAAAAGCCAATTTCTACAATCTCTAATGGACTTCTGAAAGAAGATAATATGGGTAGAGCTCAATAAGGCTCTTATCTGGTGTTAGAGTAATTCTAACACCAACTTAATTTTTTAAAACAAGTTATAGATCTTGTAAAACAAACACATATACTTTTTAAACAATATTGTGTACTGCATGTTCATGTTCAGCTTCTTTTATCCTTTAAACATGCATAACAATTAAGTTAGAATTAGAATAGGAAAGAGAAAGTATATAATAGAAATACTGTTATGTATATCTATATTTTTTGTAACTCCTGGTTCATGATTTGGATCAAAGTTTTGTAATTTTTATTCATACCAGGAAATTGTACACAATATCTTTAGTTAGATTTTGCCTACATGACTAGGGTCTGTTAAGAGTGTAAAATTACATAGGATCAATATATAGATACATATGTGTTGACAATTACTAAAAATAATCTTAATAACAAAATTTAATGATGACTTTGCGTTAATTTCTCAAAGGCTGATGGGGTCTGGCTGGTTCTAGAAGAAATCAGTAACTTCCTACTGGTTGGGCTAGGTCACATGAATAGGCAATTTTGGAATAAATGACTAGTAAGCTCTGTCATGTGAGGTATGTTGTGAAATAAAGTCATAATTGAGGGTATATAAGGAGAGAACTGAACAATCAGATTCATTCCTATTTAGGAGTCGTTCTCATTTCCTGTGTAAGTCTGCAGATCTATTTTATGTTGAACTCAGATATTATTCAAGAGAAAGTACATCTATTGTGACTGTTCAGAGGAAACAGAAAGTATTCATTATTTGGACTATAATATTATACTGGAACTATTGTAAATTATTCAAAGGAGTTCTGGACAATGCCATTTCGACAACATTATGATTCTTGGTGGACCAGCACATTTCCAGTCTTGAATTTTATTCAGAACTTTTCATTCATTTATACTTTCATAATACTTTATCAGGAATATTTTGGATTGACATCATAACACTAAGTTACTATCACATTTTCATCTATAGTTTTGATAATTAAATTCTTTGTTAAGTTTTACAAAACTTGTTGGTTTTGCTTCTTTCTGTTACTTAGTTTGTGACCATGAGTCGTAACACACAACATTCTTTGTCTAAAAATCCCAAATGAGCTACATGGAAAGAACTGATTCAGATTTTTTTCCCTAACAATTTTGAATTCTCTCTTTACAGAAGAATGAGACAAAATATAATTGTAGGCAATAGTGGAGCTACATATTTCTGAATGTGGGGGAATATTTTGAGTCCTTTTAGAAAAACACTGGGTCACATGGTACAAATCCAGAAATCTGGAAAAATCTGACACAAATTCAGATTTATTTCACTGCCTGGATAATGGATATTAATTTATGGGTCCTGGGGTCATTATAAAAATTATGTACTAATTACGCAGCCCCTCATAATTAGGTACCTCTTTATAATGCAGTCCTTTCTTTTTGGGTATTGTTATGATTCATATTATACTAGGTAAATTTATTTCTGAAATTGCTATGGCTGCATCATAAATTAATGTGGTTTTGTCAAAGAAAGGTATCAATTATTTAAAAATCTTGCTTGTAATGTACCCCACTATTTGGTGACCATGCTTGTAATGTACCCTACCTTAAGGTGACCTTGCTTGGAATGCACCCCGCTATAAGGTTACTTTACATTTAATGTACCCTGCTGTAGTGAACCCTTCTATAAAGTTAATCTTGCTTGAAATGTACCCCACTACAAGATGACTTCTCTTGTACTGTACCCTAATTTGGTGACCTTACTGTAATGTACCCACTATAAGGTGACCTCGTATGTAACATGGTACACTTTTATGAACACCTGTGCTGTAGTGAGGTTCTAGTATACTTGATTTATCTAAGTATCAGAGGCATGATATATAGCCTAATATATGGTAAATCAAATGATATATTTCACAACATGTATTTATCTGGAATGTTCTGCATGATGCACACTGTGATAATGAATTTGAGTGTTCTACATGATGAAAATTTCAATATTAAATTTAAGTGTTGTACACGATCCACACTACAATCTTGAATTTGAGTGTTCTATATGATGCACATTGTGATTTTGACTTTAAGATACGCAAATTTTACAGGCTGCAAGCATTGCAAACATCTTAGTGACCAGAACTAGTGCAAACTCCATACAATACACTTGTGCAAAATCTTCTCAGAGCAGGCCATACTCCAAGACAGTGATGTACTCTTGTACCTTATTTAAATGCTATTTGGAGATGTTTAATGTTTATAGTTGTTTTGATTACTGATAATTCTCTGATCATGGGAAAAAGATAGAAAAAAATTTAGCTTTTTTTAAAAACAATATTTTCTTTTTTATACATGTACTGCAGTGAACAATGTTTTATCAGCTGTACTGATACAACATCTAAGTTCTGATGTACTGCATGGTGATGGATCAGCCAATACATGCATCTGTGGAAAGAAAATTGCTACTGATTTACACTGAAGAATCATTACACATCTTATCAACACTGTGAGATTTAGATACTACCTGAGGTGAAGTCCTATAAACTCATAATCACTTGTTAGTGTCAACAGGACTGAGCCGAGGGTGTGATCTCTGACCACTCCAAGACCAAGTATTGGCATCTGTGCACTAAAAAAAAATATGCATAAATTATCAATTAATAATGATTCTGCAGGAAAATAACTTATTTTGTTCACGTGTACCGGTAATGTGCATTGATCTGCGAAAAGCATTAACCTAAATCTGCCAATGCATTCCATCAGATGGATACTGGCATATGGTCAAGAATAGAAGACATTCTATCAAATGGATACTGGCATCTGGTCAAGAATAGAAGACATTCCATCATATGGATACTGGCATCTGGTCAAGGATAGAAGACATTTCATCAGAGGGATACTGGCATCTGGTCAAGGATAGAAGACATTCCATCCGATGGATACTGGCATCTGGTCAAGGATAGAAGACATTCCATCCGATGGATACTGGCATCTGGTCATGGATAGAAGACATTCCATCCGATGGATACTGGCATCTGGTCATGGATAGAAGACATTCCATCCGATGGATACTGGCATCAGGTCAAGGATAGAAGACATTCCATCCAATGGATACTGGCATCAGGTCAAGGATAGAAGACATTCCATCTGATGGATACTGGCATCTGGTCAAGGATAGAAGACATTCCATCCGATGGATACTGGCATCAGGTCAAGGATAGAAGGCATTCCATCCGATGGATACTGGCATCTGGTCAAGGATAGAAGGCATTCCATCTGATGGATACTGGCATCTGGTCAAGGATAGAAGGTATTCCATCTGATGGATACTGGCATCTGGTCAAGGATAGAAGACATTCCATCCGATGGATACTGGCATCTGGTCAAGGATAGAAGACATCCCATCCGATGGATACTGGCATCTGGTCAAGAGTAGAAGACATTCCATCCGATGGATACTGGCATCTGGTCAAGAATAGAAGACATTCCATCCAATGGATGCTGGCATCTGGTCATGGATAGAAGACATTCCATCCGATGGATACTGGCATCTGGTCAAGAGTAGAAGACATTCCATCCGATGGATACTGGCATCTGGTCAAGAGTAGAAGACATTCCATCCGATGGATACTGGCATCTGGTCAAGAGTAGAAGACATTCCATCCGATGGATACTGGCATCTGGTCAAGAATAGAAGACATTCCATCCGAGGGATACTGGCATCTGGTCAAGAATAGAAGACATTCCATCCGAGGGATACTGGCATCTGGTCAAGAATAGAAGACATTCCATCCGAGGGATACTGGCATCTGGTCAAGAATAGAAGACATTCCATCCGAGGGATACTGGCATCTGGTCAAGAATAGAAGACATTCCATCCGATGGATACTGGCATTTGGTCAAGAATAGAAGACATTCCATCAGAGGGATACTGACATCTAGTCAATGACAGGAGACAGGAGACATGACATCACATGCATGTGTCATCACAGATCTAATGCAAGCATTTATATACTAGGTATGTTTTCACAGAACATTTGAATGCTCTACCATGCAAACCTTCAATGGCCTATCAGTCATCTCGATGAAAACCTTTGAATGCACTACCACAGTCATCTAGATGCAAACCTTGAATGCCTTACCAGTCATTTCAATGCAAACCTTGAATGTCCAACCAGTCATCTAGATGCAAACCTTTGAATATCCTGCCAGTCATCTAGATGCAAACCTTTGAATATCCTACTAGTCATCTAGATGCAAACCTTGAATGCCCTACCAGTCATCTATATGCAAACCTTTGAATACAACCCTACCAGTCATCTAAATGCAAACCTTTGAATACCCTACCAGTCATCTATATGCAAACCTTGGAATGGCCTATCAGTCATGTATGAATGCCCTACCACTCATCTATATGAAAACCTTTGAATACCCTACCAGTCATCTATATTTAAACCTTGGAATGGCCTATCAGTCATGTATGAATGCCCTACCAGTCATCTATATGCAAACCTTTGAATACAACCCTACCAGTCATCTAGATGCAAATCTTTGAATACTCTACCAGTCATCTATATGCAAACATCTGATTACCATTCCTGTCATCTAGATGCAAACCTTTGAATACAACCTTACCTGTCATCTAGATGCAACCTTTGAATACCCTACCAGTCATCTAGATGTAAACCTCTGAATACCTACCAGTCATCTAGATGCAAACCTCTGAAAACCCTACCAGTCATCTAGATGCATACATATGAGTACCCTTCTACAGTCATCTAGATGCAAAAAAAAACTGACAATACCACTGTACTTGCTTGATTATAAACCCATGCTTGATGAAAACTCCTACTCCCCACCAGCTCTGGCAAATATTCACATCTTATAATTTTTTTTATAAGCCTCCCTCCATCCCACTTTGACAAATATTCAATTCTTGTATCTTTGTCTGATGATAAGATTCCCCCTCCACTTGTTGACAAATTTATAATGCTGGTCCCAGGGATTTATTATTGGAGGAATACAATCACGCTATATGCCTCTTTCACATTTGTGTTGCCATTCATTGGAGTAATACCATATCCTATTATCTATGTTCCAAGATTCTGGAGAAATATTACTGCAATAACTGTTTGCAAATTTTGAGTTATGGACCTGGCTATCAATTCACTATAAACCTGCAATATAAATTTAATAAATTTTTGCATACAATTTTCTGACCAGGAAAAAAGACACATTATGAATTTCTAAAAGGGACTGATGCTCAACTGGGTGAAAAGAATTTCCAGGAATTCAAGATAAGTCCATTCCTTCTTATTAACTGTCAAGTGTTGAAATCATCTCTGATATCCTTTAGCAATAACAACATTTTCAAATTAGCTGCTGTGGTAAACACAGTAGATGTCAGCTAGGCACCATTTTCATTTAGGACAAAGTAAACATCATTATAATAATGATCATCCATTTAGTAGGTCAGTGATAACAAGATGGCTGCTGTAACAGCCTTATTGGACATCAGATTAGCACCATTTTTTAGGGACCAGCAAAACATCATAAAAAGTCTTAAAGTGAAAACCCCATGTTGATATGACCATCTGTTCAGAATCAGTGTCAATAATAAGATTTTCAAGATGGCTGTCATGGTGGCCATACTGGACATCAGATTGGCAGCATTTCCATAAGGGTCAACTCCACATCATAAAAGATCTTTTGGTGAAAATAACCTATGTTCATATGAAAATCCATTCAGAAGTAGCAATAACAAGATTTTTAAGACGGCTGCCATGGTGGCCATAATGGACATAGGAATGGCACCATTTTCACTTAGAATTAACCAGACATCATTATAAGTATTGTAGTGAAAAACCCCACACTGATATGACCATCTATTCAGTATGAGTGGTGGTAAGATTTTCAGCCAAACTGGACGTCCAAGCAGCATCATATTCATTTTCTGACCAACAAGGCCATGGAATGAATGTGTCTGTAAAATTTCAAGGCAATCCTCCTAGTAGTTTATGAGGAGAGGCAATAACAAACTTGTGCTAATAGGCAGATGGATGGCGGATGACATACAATGGACAATGGACAACAAACCATCAAATAAGCTCTATTGGTGTAGCACCTGTACAACTATAAGAATTAATTTGTGCTGCATTGTCACAAGCTATGATGAAAAGTCAACAACATTCACTCCAGTGGAAACAGTGAAGACCCAGCTGGGCCTCTGCATAATTTACTAGCAGATAAGGGTCTGTATTAATCGCTTTAATAACAACCACTAATAGTAGTATGGCAGGACTGCAATCCATAATACTATGAATTCATTTTTAATCATAAGGTACCAATCTTTGCAGATTTTTCAGTTCCTCTGAACCACAGATTGACACATCTAAAATACCAACTTATATGTCAAAGAATGTGAACTAAACACATGCCCTAACCAAAAGAAGCTGATCATAATGCAAGGTAGAACAGATCCCTGAATCATGAAATATAGGTCACAGTTCACTCATGTAAGTAAACTCATTACAATGCAGTTGCTTGGCAAGTTATGTAACAGGCAATAGGGTCTAAGAAAATGAGTTAAAGGCAAAGGCAGGCCTGCCAACCAAAACAAGACCATCTCAGTAAGACAGTTGATTTTTTTCCCTGCAAGTTTGACCAGCTTCCATAAGGTGCAACAAAATATCATTACGTTCAGCTGAAAAGTTTGTAAAGTACATGTAGACCTTATTTACCTCAAGTACAGTTGCACAGACTTCAATTCCAAACCCTATGAAGCTCAATGGCTTGAACCTATCTCTCAACTTTACCTAATTCTTGGAATTTTTGTTCAACTTCAAATGACAACAATCATATCTCCCACCACAAGACATACTCAAATCGAAATGTGATGTCCAATAAACATAACTGTTGCCCTTCCAGCATTTATTAACAAGAATCTTAATATTCCTTTTCATTTCTCTGTACTGAAGATTATCACTTTTTAAGAGCCTTTTTACCCTTTCACCTTCAACATGTATCACTTGCTGTTGACCATTTTTTTGAAAATTCTATAATCAACAGATGTTTTGCGTGACAAAATATGTGCAAAAAATGTGTCTGAGATACCATGGTGAAAATAGGCTGTTTAACTGATGAACTCCAATAAATCTAATATGAAACCCAGATCAAAATTAAACAGAGACAAGCCAAGAATCTGGATTTTACCGCAACAATCATATTTCTTCTGTAGGTTTTTGCTTTTATTCCATAAGCCCATATTTTAAGGGTCATTTTTGTACGACTTACAGCAAAACTGTAAGGGTTGCAGGTCTGCAAAGGTTAACACAAATTAAAGTACAGTGAAATATAGTTGTGACCTAATTTTCACTGAAAAATATATTACTCCACATGACACTTCTAAACACCAACTTACGTAATTCCATCAGCAATAATGTCCAGGACAATGACCTAAATGCAAAACATAACCTAAGTGTTGATGCCAGATAGATGGATGGATTGATGGACACATCAATCCCTATGCACTGTAACTGCTTTGCAATCCAGTTAAATGCATCTGCATAGACCTGACCTGCCCAATGCATTATGCAACAGCAGAACTGGATGAGGGATGTTTACAGTTGGGTGGGCATTTATACACAAGGCAATATATTATTACCTGCTCTGAAGAGGCTTCGTACAGACGAGATGCTCTACTACTGACTCCTGGTAGGTTGTGGGTGGGGCATCTGTCCTATCTGGGTTTATAAAAACAGAATTGAACTATGTCAAAAACATCTAAACCTAACTTGACAAATACAGTAGAACTCTCGTAACTAAACATAAATAATCTGATTGACTTTAAATTACTCGACTAACTTGCACCGAGCTGGTATAATGTATCTGACTGTCCTCAACTTATAAAAAGCTAGAAAAAAACAAAGAGCCCCCCCCCCTCAAGAACCTGTTGCAATTTGAATTTTGCAAAGATCTACTTACAGTAAATAGAGGATCTTACACGAGTGTTCACTTCATATGAAATTTATGAAATAAGTTTAATAATATCATATACCACAAGCTGCTTGAATCATGTGGCATTCAGTATTATTTTACCAGTTTTATAAATTTCACGTCAAATGAACACAAGTTTAACATGCTGTTTAATATGTAAAGTTAAGGACTCTGCATTACATAATGCTGTTGACATGTTATACCAGTGTGGCAAATGATTTTTATGGTATGATATTATGATATTAATAAAGCTCTGCATTATGTGATAAATCAGAATATTTAATATAAATAGATTTCTCCTAATAGAATAGATGAAATGCATACAAGAAGATATCTGGCAAATTGGATGCTAGCTAATTGTATGCATCTTCCAATCATAGACCTTCTAGTGAAAAATATTTTTGCACATTCAGTTTCTTTCCTAAAATATGCTAAATTATTTTATATTTTATATTAAACCTGTGTCCAGAAGGCATGGGTGTCTGTGTCAATTTGGTAAAATTGAAGAATCTTTGACTCAAGATAAAATGGTTGAATGTCAAATGAAGGTCACAACTCCATCAAGCCCATACCAGATTTGATTTAAAATTATAATGCTTTTAATGACTGATCCCCAAAACAAATGATATATGAAACTAACATGCCAATGTATGCTCATATGGACAGATATTCAAATGGGTGCACTGACACGGACAGCATCCTATGTCTCCACAGAATATGGTAGGGCATAACCTATTTCTGACAGCTTTACTAGCACAGTGTTGGGAAATATATTCATAATGCAAAATGTTAACTAATTCAAAAGCATGCATTTATCTTCCAAGCATAAAAAAAAAATAAGAAAGAAAATAAAACAAGATTTCCAAGAATGAACTGGCACTATAGAAGGTGAAAAGAATTTCCAGGAATTCAAGATAAGACTGTTTATTCCTTTTAACTGCTGAATGTTCAAACCAGCTCTGATATTCTTCATCAATAGTTATTAAATTAATTGTTTTGGTATACATACTGGATGTCAGCTTGGCAACATTTTCATTCAGGATAAAGTAGACATCATCAGAAGTCTTTTGGTGAAAACTTCATGTCATCTATTCAGGGTGGAGGGCAGTAATAACAAGATTTTTTAAGACAGACATTATCGCAGTCATACTGAATGTATGAGTGGCAACATGTTTCATTGAAGACTTTGTGAAAGCCTCTGTTATAATGATCATAAATTTAGGGAAAGTAGTGACAACAAGATTTTTAAGACAGTGGTTGTGGCAGCCATATCAAATGTATGACTGGAACCTTCCTCATTTAGGACCAACTAGGTATCGTAAGAAGTCTACTGTTAAAAACCCCCATTTAGATCAGCCATCTATTTTGAGGAGTATAAATAACAAAATTTTCAAAATATGACTTTCTATTCAGGAGGAGTAGCAATAACAAGATTTCAAGATGGCTGCTGTGGTGGCCATATCTGATGTCAGACTGGCATCATTTTCATTTCAAACCAACTGGAATTAATAAGTCTTCTGGTGAAAACCTCATGTCAATATGACCCTGTTCAAGCAGAACTGTGATAACTATTTTTCAGATGGCTACCGTATCAGATATCAGAACAGTACCATTTTTATACAGGACCTGCTAGACATCATAAAAAGTCTTTTAGTGAAAACTCCAAGCTGACGTGACCATCTGTTCAGGATTAGTAGCAACAAGAAGATTTTCAAGATGGGTGGTGTGGTAGCCATATTGGGCAACAAATTGGCATCATTCTTATTTAGGATCAGCTGGACATCACAAGTCTTTAACTGAAAACTCTTTGTTCATATAACCATCCATTCTGGAGATGTAGCAATAACAAGATTTTCAAGATGGCTGCTAAGGTGACCATACTGGACTTCAGACTGAGAACTCTTTCAAACAGGACCAACCAGACATCATAAAAAGTCTTTCAGTGAAAACCCCATGTTGATATGATGATCCACTGAGGAGAAGTAGTGATAAGATTTTCAAACCCAGATTTTCTCCTAAACTGAATTACAATTATAGCCATGTGTATCCATTACACAATGGTCTTCCATTGCTACTGCATGAGTTCTATGTAATACTTTCACGTCTACACTACCTCCACTATCAGAAAATAAAATTTAGAAAAACGTTTTTACCTTCTGAGCAAAATGTCTCGTATTGCTGTATCCATGGAAGCACCACTGTGTGGACCCCTGCTGCATGGCAACAGTGGTATCGATCAGGACTGGCTGAGTCTGAAAAAAATCAGGAAAATTAAATTATAGAGGTCTTCATCTGAACTGAACATTAACAAGATTTAACCTTATATGTCTATATCATGCATGCATCCAACTGCAAACCACACAGACCTGGGCCTATTCTTGAACTGAAAATTACAGAGGGAGTCCATCCCATTTAAATTAAAAAGGCAATTGTCTAGATAGGGGAGATTGTATGAAGCAAACAATGAACTGCTTGCAAAGATGATGTATGATTTGCACATATTCTATTTATTTTTGAACATGTTTTAAAAATCAGCTTGAATCATGCAACTGTACATAATAGAATAGTACACAATTTGGATATATTCATATTTTATATTGTTGTCCATTACGATTACATTAAGCATTTATCTTCCTAAATTGTCGTATAATTCTTAATTTGTACATTTGTCAAACTTTAACTTTATGTGGCACCATACAGCCACTATTGTGCAAAGATGCCTTAAAATGCTCTAACATGCATGCATACATATCTTGTAATTGACTGTGATAGACCCAGATCTAATGTTGTTCAATTCTCTGAGAGATCAGGAGTTTATGGTTCTTGCCTGAAATCATAAGTACAACAAAGAAATAGCTCCTGTCTTACTGGTGTATCATGTGCCAATGGAATGATGTCCATGCTGCTTGTTCAGAATTAGGTGCATACAGAAAAATAAGGAGTGTTCTCAAAAGAATGGGGTGGTTTAGGCTGTACAATGGCATGAAGGAGATAGAAAGCCAGTGGGAAACCAACAACTATCAATGAGTATTTTTGGTGTTTTATGGCATAGCAACATGTTCAAGGTTGTATCACATTGAGACAAGTTGCAGAAATTGCCCTGTACTAGTACACACATTGGTACCCAATCTGGGATGAACTGATGGAGGGAATCAAAACTGCACATTTCTAGTCACAAGCCCAACCCATTAACCACTGAGCTACCACAGCGTCCTTTGGTTGAGTAACTTCTCCATACTAAATCATTTTTTGGGGTTTTGATTTCACGTTACACCAATAAGTTGTTCTCAGCTACTTTCATCATTTTTTATATTACTGACCATGGTGGGGTGCAACCATACAGTGTGAGATTGAATGTACATGGTCTGCCCTAAATAAATTGTGGATTTTGGCATCTTGCAACTAATGAATTCAATTATAAGGATTGACTTTGGTAATCAGATGGTAGATCAAATCCCTCTTCTACTAATCCAATGCATAAAATATTTTCAAACGCTCACTGTTTATTACAATGCATACATAAATTGACCACTTATCAATCCAGCGGCAGTTGAACTCTATGCAAACTGCTAACACATACACTCAGATTGCCCACCAATGAATTTGCTGCTGAATGGTTGTTCTCTGCCAGAGAGTAAATATCCAAAAATAATAACAGGTAGCAGAGATGCAAATCATAGGGGTTAATAATCACTGCACTAGACTGAAAAATATTCCATGCCTAAATACTCACTTTACTATTGCTCTATTATATATGTATCCAACAATTTTTATCAGTTCACAAACACTCTCAGATCCTGAACTTCTATGAAGCATGAAAAAACAATTCATTTGTTTTATAAATTTCAATTGAAATATCTCTTTTCCTCATGTGAAATCATATCATGCCAATACCCAATAGTGTAAAAGTCAAGATCTAAAATTCTACACTAGAACAGATGACTTCAAGTCAGCTGAAGAATTATGACACTTATATATGGCTATGGATACTGCTCCAAGTGTCCTAGTGGTTAGAGCATCCGCCTCGGATGTGGGAGGTGATGGGTTCGAACCCTGGCCGAGTCATACCAAAGACTTATAAAACTGGTACTAACAGCTGCCTCGCTAGATGCTCAGCATTAACTCATTAACCCCTGGCGCCGCGTTTATGCAGCACGAGGTGGTAGCCTACTTCTGAGCTCTGTAGCGTCAAGGTCATGTATGACACAATAAAGTGGGTGGTATTATAGAAAGGTAGACAGATGTAGCTTTATGATGATACCAAATAATATGGATGTTCTAGTTGCACTACAAAATACAGAGGGAAAAACGTAACTTTCTGGACCTGAGTTTTTTCCAGCCGAAATTCGCACGTGGTCGGAATCTGATTTTGTGTCCGGATTTGAGACTTTTTGGCCTCAGATCTAAGACAGACCGGTCTGAACTGCACACAGACAGGTGAACCTTTGCAAAAAGTAGGATAAGATGGGCATTTAGAATAAAGAGTGGTCTCGACACAAAAATGATGGGTCCGTTAAGGAAAATAAAAAAAAAAAATCAAAAAAAAAAATCCAACTTTTACTCTTCTGCTCATGCTCAGGCGAAATAACCAATGAAAAACAATGTTTCTAACACAACTAGGAATTAGGTTAACCTAAAATGTCTTGGAGGTCGATGTATTAGGATGTATTCAGAAATAGCCCCCAAAATGGGTTTCCTACTCGCATTTCAGGCGAAAATGACAAAAACCTCCAGGGGTTAATGAGTTAAGAGGTCAGTGTTAGGACTGGTCAGCCTGGTGTGCCAGCTATGTGACAAGATTCTAGTTCTTTTAGAGTAAATAAAACTTATGATTTGTTTTTCAAATTAAACCCAGTATTATATTAATAACCTCCTCTTTAAACATAAAGTCTTTTTAAAATAATATTTTTAACAAAGGTATGTGTGCATGTCTATATATATATATATATATATATATATATATATATATATATATATATATATATATATATATATATAACTAGTAAAATTAAACACTATTCATAAAACTAAAACTTGTTTATAAAAAACATTTGTATACACCTGCCCAGTGCTGAATAGTAGATAGCTGGAATTCATGTGCTGAAACTACTTTTCTTCTCTCAGTCAGTGACCATGATCTTTGACTTTTTGACCCACGAATGAATATTCATCTTTCTTATTCCAAGTGGAAGTCATATACAAAATTTGGTTCATTTTTCTTCTTTCAGTCTGTAACATAACTTAAGACTTTTTAACACCTGAACTCAAAAGGGGTTCTTTCTTACCCCAAGTGCAAGCCATCTTGACAATTTGGTAACTGTAGATGGTGGTGTATTCAAATTATTGTGCAGAAATCTGTTTTCTTTTTTCAATTACAGTGACACTGATTTCAAAATGTTTAATCCTGAAATTGATAGGGTTCTTCTTTAACCCAAGTGCAAGGCATCCACAAATTCTGGTAAATGTAGATCATGGAGAATTTGTGTTGTTGTGTAGAAACCATTCTTCTACAAGCCAGTGACCTTGATCTTTGAGCTTCTGACCTTGAAATTGACAGGATTTTTCCTTGCCTCAATTGCAAGCCATCCACACACACAACAAAATTGGTATTAGACAGACAGATGGAGACATATGATAAAAATATACTGCATTTATGGTGGGCATATAAAAATGACAGTTGGGAAAATCAATGCTTAGACACTGGTATAAAAGATTTTTGTTAAAGGCTGGTGACTATGATAGGATAGACCACAGATACAAAGATGGACAGACAAATCAGCTGAAGAGCAATAACACAGGTAATGATGGAGGTAAATATACGTATTACATCTTTATTTAATAACCCTATCTGACCCAAAGGTCAAGTTATAAAAACTTGAAAAATGGATTCAGGCTTCCAACTATCAATTGAAATTGACACCTGTCCCATTCATGGCTAGCTGAAGGTTACAAATGACTCAATTTGTCAGATGTGGCTGACCTAACATCCCACAGCCATCATATACCATGTTAGGTTTTGCATTCAGTGTCATATGCTTCATAATTTATAATAAATATTATGAGAAATATTTGTAACTTTACTCAAGCGCAGAATAAATAATTCACTGATGAGGCAAAGTTGAAAATAACAAAAATCTGAAATGATTCTGTGACAGATTGCATGTTTGTACAGTGAAGTGCTAAATCGAGGGATTTTTCGACCATAGTGTCCCTGAGATATGCTATTTATTCCACATAAATTTATCTGTTATTTGGTAAATTCCATGTCTCACTGTGGATCCAAAATATTAAACTTACAAAGAAGAATTTTTGGAGATACCATCAATGTGCAATGGCACTTTTTAACCACCATTTCAGAGAACATCACTTCTGCCTACAACCCATGGTATAATTTTCAGACAGAAGTAAAAATACTGCCATAAAAACATCCAGACCTGGTACTGTAAATCCATCAAGGATTACAACACTAAAAAACAATAAAAATGAAAAAACAAGAAAATCCAGGGAAGGTCATATCAGCAATTAGAGCACTGGGCATGCTTAAGTAATTATTCATTCTTATGCCAGACACAAATTAGCTGTACCTGTCTTATGGAAAGGACTTTTGTGAAACAAAGGTCACTCAGGGTCTATATTGCTTCTCAAACTGATAAGGCCAACAATTTGCAAAGACCCAGACCTGGCAGCTCATTATGCAATGGCAGATCTGGGAATATACAGTTTGCAGTTGCACCTGACCTGGTAGTGTTGATTTAAATCCATCAAGGTGGATGAAATGGCAGGTATTGGGAGCATGTATTCTCAACAGAATATGATAACAATACAGAAAAAAATGTTACAAATTTAAATATGCATCTGTAACTTAGATTTTTTTAAAGCTATATTTTGGTCCATCTATCCTTGAATTGATAAACAGTTTTTTCAAGATTGTTCTTTGATGATTCAAGGGCACGGCACCAATTTCAATAAGCATCTTACATTTCTTCCTCAAAATGAACTCTTTGAATAACATTCTCTTTTGCTCGATTAGAACCATATATACTCCCTCATAGGTTGAGCCCAACTGCAAACTGAACAGACCCAGATCTGCTATCACATAATGCACTGGTAGATCTGGGTTTATGCAATTTGTTGAGAGTACAAAGAACATAAACTTTGTTCTGCCAGTGCATTAAGTCAAAGCAGATCTGGGTCGATTCTGTCTGCAGTTGGAATCATCTTGTCAGCAAGAACAAATAGTAATCATAAATTTGGCAAAGTAGGCATCAGGCATCAAAATACAATCATTCATACCACAGAAATTCTCCTGAGAAAAGCCTTGCTTTTATTTTTGAGGACATTGTTCTTTTTTTTAAAAATTTAACAAACTGAAATCGATTTTTTTTAAAGAATAAAAATGTTTGCAGGTAATTAATTTTAAAACTAAATGGTGATTTCTGCATACTTTTCATTATCTCTACCTATTGTAAAAATCCTGATATTTATCTCAAGTACTGTAATCAAGATAATAGTAAAATCTCAATTTACACATAAACTTTCAGAAATGTAGTGAAATTGGGGCCTGAACACACCATTCGGGGGAAAATTAGACCAATAGTGACCATGACCTGCAGTGCAGTACGTGATGCAGAAAATTTGGATGAAATTTCAACACCTATTTATCTGTTACTGCATTTCAACATCGTTGCAAGCCATGGCCAAAATCTGCCAGTATAGATAGTTCCCGAATGACATCATCAGCCACCATATTTGTGGTCAGCTGGCTGATTTACTGTTGACTTTATACAGTGTTTGGAAGTTGAAATAAATTCAGTGAATCTCAAGATACTTTTTAAGAAAGTTACATACATAAAAAGAACACAATTCAAGCTTTCTGTTAGTATCTATATTTGTGATTTATAAGTTGACTTTGCTTCAGTGTGCCTTGTTAAAAATGGAAAATTTTGGTGATCGCATATAGGAGAAACTGCCAGGTTGCCCATCGTCCAGGTAAAATGGGCAAAATGTCGTCTGCTAATGATCTTATCGGGAAGCATCTATTAAGATTTCACTGTTTCTAATGAATCTGCTTAACCACTCATTGCAGCTCAAATAAAATTGGTTTGAAAATTTAACCCTGCATGATGTTTCATGGTGACTAAATGTACCGATAAAATTTTCTATTCCAAACACAGTCACTTACTGACTGATAAATGGTACATTCAATGATGTATAAGAATCTGCTTCATTGTGCTGATGATGACCTGCCATTATTTATGCAAATACATGAGAAATGAGGAAATCTTATCACAGGCATCCAGATACTCGCTTATGGCTTGTGACATTGATGTTTTGATGACAATGCTTTCA
Source organism: Megalonaias nervosa (assembly GCA_016617855.1). NCBI lineage: Eukaryota > Metazoa > Mollusca > Bivalvia > Unionida > Unionidae > Megalonaias > Megalonaias nervosa. The sequence goes on from JAECUM010000005.1 coordinate 201,950, forward strand.
CATCATGATGGTGATCATTTTAGCTCTCCCTCAGTATAAGGACATTCATTATAATACAGTTCATGTTACAATGTGTACTGTCATGAATTCCTTTTTATTATTCAGTAACAGTACTATATATTGTATATTATTATGTACTGCCAACTTCATTATAAGGTAGTTCCAACACATACACACACACGCACACACACTATATACTGTATATTATTATGTACTGCCAACTTCATTATAAGGTAGTTCCAACACATACACACACACGCACACGTACTATATACTGTATATTATTATGTACTGCCAACTTCATTATAAGGTAGTTCCAACACATACACACACATGCACACGTACTATATACTGTATATTATTATGTACTGCAAACTTCATTATAAGGTAGTTCCAACACATACACACACACGCACACATACTATATACTGTATATTATTATGTACTGCAAACTTCATTATAAGGTAGTTCCAACACATACACACACACGCACGCACGCACAGCAGTATACCTCAATGCAATCATAGTTAGCATTATGAATGAGTACTGTATTATAATTTTTTCCTATTTTTTTATTAATATGTATTATTAGACCTCACCTTCTTCTATGCAAACAGTGATTTTGCAAATCAAGGTTTACCATATTATTGCAGTATTCCTTCATTAGATTGCTGTCTACTGGATCCATGTAATATACCTTATAGTGAGATTATTTTATAATGAAGTAAATATAATTTTAATACCACTGAATGAAATGTGATTATTGACCTTACTCAACTTATACCAGGTACCGTGTTATAATGAAGGGCTTAACAGTGATGGAGTGATGTATTTATAACCATAAATAAATATATTTGTGGGTAGATTTCTGAACTTTTGAAAGGCCTCAACTGAATAAAAATTGTTTGGAGTAGTTGACATTCAGTTAACATTATCTTTTGTGTGAAGTCACGAAGGTTTGTGGTAGCACTTTATGGAAATGGGAATGTTGGCATAGGATCAAACCTTTGCATGAGGGTCTTTAAACTTTAATCCATATATCAACCCAGTCATTTGTTTTTAGAATATAAAAAGACAGGCCAATTAATTGTCTGCAAATCTTGATGAAAGTTGATGTTTTTAGAAGACCCCAACATCTTGTCTGGAATTCAAAATGAACAAAATCTACATGTTCATTCACAGTAATTAATTATTATGCAAATGGAGGGTAATATTTGTCATGTTTAGTTTTGAAATATTTCCTAAACTATTTTCCATTAGTACTTTTTTGTCCTTCCTCTAAAGCTAAGTAAACACCTTTTAACTGATAATTTATTTTCACATTCTTTTTTTTTTATAATATGATACCATTTGTGATCATGCCGTTGACTTGACTTCATCCCAGAATATGTTGATCACTTATAAAGTCCCTAAGTATCTGTTGCCCATTACAGCACAAATATGGCCCAGATTCCTTTTAAACTGGTTACATTTTCATCATTTATACTTAATTTATTTCACACACTTTAGTTTTTGGTTCACAAGATTATACAGTAATTTAACATTATTAAGATAAGATTATGCCAGGCATGGGCAGGTTCAGTGATTTTTAAAGCCACACTGTATAATGTAAATTAACAGATAAAACCAGGTCATGGGCCATGTCTGGCCCATGGACCATAGTTTGCCTACCTGTGGATTATAGTGATTTAACATTATTAACAGGAGATTATATTGTATTTAACATTATTAGCAAGAGATTTATAAGTGATTTAACATTATTAACAGGAGATTATAAAGTAATTTAACATTATTAACGAGATTAAACACAAGATTATACAATGATTTAACATTAACATGTGTGTGTGTGTGTGTGTGTGTGTGTGTGTGTGTGTGTGTGTGTGTGTGTGTGTGTGTGTGTGTGTGTGTGTGTGTGTGATTTAGATTTTAAACATAGCTTTAACAATTTCAGTTATATCACTATGTCTGCAGTGTGGCAGTTGATAGTGATGTCCAGCATTGGGATATCATGTGACAGACATGTCTCACCTGTCATATTATCCTGACACCAGGCCAACCAGTCCTAACACTAATCTCTTAATGCTGAGTGGCAAGTGAGGCAGCTGCTAGTACCATTTTTATGTCTCTGGTATGACTCAGACAGGATTTAACCTCCTGCATCTGAGTTGGATGCTCTAACCACTTAGGCCACCGGCATTGTTAACTTGAGATTATACAGTGATTTAACATGAGTCTATACTGTAGTGAGTTAACATTTTTAACAGGAAATTAACATGAGATTATAGTGAGATAACATTAGTAGCAGGAGATTATAGTGATTTAAAACTATTAACAGGAGATTATAGTAACTGAACATGATTAACAGGAGATTATACAGTGATTGAATATTATTAGCAGGAGATTATAAAGTGATTTAGCATTATTAGCAGATTATACAGTGACCCAACACGATTAACAAGTAATTTATACAGTGATTTAACATTATTAGCAGGAGATTATACAGTGACTCAACATGATTAACAAGTAATTATACAGTAATTTAACATTATTAGCAGGAGATTATACAGTGACCCAACATGATTAACAAGTAATTATACAGTGATTTAACATTATTAGCTGGAGATTATACAGTGATTTAACATTATTAATAGATTATACAGTGATTAAACAGTATTAACAGGAGATTATAGTGATTTAACATTATTAATGAGTCATACAGAGATTTAACATTATTAACAGCAGATTAACATACAATTATAGTGAGTTGACATTAGCAGGAGATTATAGTGATTTAAAATTATTAACAGGAGATTATGGTGACTGAACATGATTAACAGGAGATTATACAGTGATTTAACATTAACAAGTGATTATACAGTAATTTAACATTATTATAGTGATTAAACATTATTAACAGGAGACTGTAGTGATTTAACATTATTAAAGAGATCATACAGTGATTTAACATTATTAACAGGAGATTATATGGTGATGTAACATTAAGAACAGGAGATTAAACAGAGATCTAACAATAACAAGAGATTATACAGAGAATTAACATATGTGTGTGTGATTTAGATTTTAAACATAGTTTTAACAATTTCAGTTATATCACTATGATGTCTGCAGTGGGGCAGTTGATAGTGATGTCTAGCATTGGGTATTGTGCCACAGACATGTCTCACCCTTCATATTATCCCGACACCAGGCCAACCAGTCCTAACACTAACCTCTTAATGCTGAGCACCAAGTGAGGCAGCTGCTAGTACCATTTGTATAAGTCTCTGGTATGACTCAGATGGGGTTTAACCTCCCATATCTGAGGTGGACACTCTAACCACTTAGGCCACCAGCATTATTAACTTGAGATTATACAGTGATTTAACATGAGACTATAGTGAGTTAACATTTTTAACAGGAAATTAACATGAGATTATAGTGAGTTAATATTATTAGTGGGAGATTACAGTGATTTAAAACTATTAACAGGAGATTATAGTGATTGAACATGATTAACAGGAGATTATACAGTGATCGAATATTATTAGCAAGGGATTATGAAGTGATTTAACATTATCTGCAGATTATACTGCGACTGAACATGATCAACAAGTAATTACACGGTGATTTAACATTATTAGCTGGAGATTATAGTGATTTAACATTATTAATAGATTATACAGTGATTAAACGATATTAACAGGAGATTATAGTGATTTAACATTATTAATGAGATCATACAGAGATTTAACATTATTAATAGGAGATTAACATAAGATTATAGTGAGTTAACATTATTAGCAGATTATAGTGATTTAAAATTATTAACAGGAGATTATGGTGACTGAACATGATTAACAGATTATTATACAGTGATTTAACATTATTTAACAAGTGATTATACATTAATAGCATGAGATTATACAATGATTTGACATTATTAGCAAGAGATTATACAGTGATTTAACATTATTAGCAGATTATACAGTGATTAAACATTATTAATGGGAGATTGTAGTGATTTAACATTATTAACAGGAGATTATATGGTGATGTAATATTAAGAACAGGAGATTATACAGAGATCTAACAATAATAACAAGAGATTATACAGAGATTTGAAATTATTAACAGGAGATTATACAATTATTTAACAATAAGAAGAAGAGATTATAGTGGTTTCACGTTATTAACAGGAGATTATACAGTGATTTAACATATTAGTAAGAGATTATACAGTGATTTAACAATATAAACAAGCGATTATACAGAGATTTAACATTACTAACAAGAGACTGTCGTTATATTGAATCAGCCATTTGTTTAGTTAGAATTTTCTTTTAACAAAAATCTTTAAAAGGAAAATTCAACCTTCAAACATGTTCTACAATATTAATTGTTACTAAATTGTTAGCCATTGTACAAAATTTCAAAGTTATAGTTAATTGGATAATCAAGATCAAGTCTGAAATTTAATTAACATAGGTACTTCCAGACATACTGAATTAATTCCCTTTCTCTTCTGGTGAGGTTACACTGGCACAGCTTGTTAATGATAATGATTGGGACAGTAACATTGTTTGCATATTCTTATATTTGCTAAATATTTGCATCAAGGATATAACATAATTTTGATATGCTTAATATGTCCATTGTACATCCTTCTAAGCTCCTGATCTCTACTTCGTAATGATTGTCCCTGGGACTCCCAAGATATATCTGAGTGTGTTTTGCTTAAAAAAATTAAAAACTTGAGTCATGGATGCAGGTTTCCTGCATTAAGGAAACTCTCACCCTACAATCAGGTTAATAAATGGTTTATGACAGCAATCAGTTCTGCAGTGTTTCTCAAAGCTACGTTTAACTTGGTATATCACCATAACCTTTAAGCTTTAAGCTTTTCCATGCCATATTGATAGTCAGATTGGCACCATTTTCATTTAGGATCAACCAGACATCATAAAAAGTCTTTTAGTCAAAACCCATGTTGATATGACCATCCATTCAGAGGGAGTAGTGACAAGAAGATTTTCAAGATGGCTGCAGCGGTGGCCATAATGTATGAGTTGAGTGGAATCACTACCATTTAGGATCAGCTAGATATCATAAGAAGTCTTCTGCTGAAAATCTCATGTGAATGTGATTTTCTATTCAGAAGAAAGGCTACAACATGATTTTTAAGATGGCTGCCATAGGGACACTAGATTGGCATCATTTACATGTAGGACCAACTAGACATCATATGAGGTCTTTTAGTGAAACCGTCATTGTTTAAATGACCATCCAGTCAGGAGGAGTAGTGACAAGATTTTCAAGGTGGCCACTTCGCACTGATATTGTCAAAACTGGAGATATAACTCTACCCTCACTATGAGATCATTACCAAGGATACACATTTAAAAAGCCCTTCTGGGAAGATTATATCCTAGGGGGAAACATTTATGTTTGATGTTGTCCACTGTATTATAAACTGTAATATTTAATGCAGGGGTCGACTTTGCTGCTGGCCCATGAATTAAAAAATTGTAATATACAATGCAGGGGTTGACTTTGCTGCTGGCCCATGAATGAAAAAATTGTAATATACAATGCAGGGGTCGACTTAGCTGCTGGCCCATGAATTAAAAAATTGTAATATACAATGCAGGGGTCAACTTAGCTGCTGGCCCATGAATTAAAAAATTGTAATATACAATGCAGGGGTCGACATAGCTGCTGGCCCATGAATTAAAAAATTGTAATATACAATGCAGGGGTCAAATTAGATACTGGTCCATGAATTAAAAAATTGTAATATACAATGCATGGGTCAACTTAGCTGCTGGCCCATGAATTAAAAAATTGTAATATACAATGCAGGGGTTGACATAGCTGCTGGCCCATGAATTAAAAAACTGTAATATACAATGCAGGGGTCAAATTAGATACTGGCCCATGAATTAAAAACTTTAATATACAATGTAGTCTGGCTGATGAATTTAGAAACTGTAATACAGCATGCTGGGGTCAATTTAGATGGTGGCCGACCCATGAATTGAAAGCTGTAATACTGAAGATCTACTACCATGCTCTATCATGGGGCATGATGGTTAGGTTGCTAAGTTACAACAAAAATAAAAAAAAAACTGTACACAGCACTTTTAAAAAATGGAGTGTGGAAGAAATTAAGTTGAAGTTAAACTTTTATTTTCACATTGATTGAAGTGGTGACTAATTTCGATAATGCAATAAAATTTCCCCAAACTAGACAGTCTTCACTGATAAGACATTTAATTTTGTCTATTTTCTTGAGGTGTCCAGTAGTGTCACTAGTACTTCTGTTGTTTTAAACAAGAAATATAACCCATCTATGTTTATTTCATACGACAGTAAAACCCTGAGTATCAAGATCATTCAGGAGACAAAAAATTTATCAAGAAAATCAAGCATCTGGATAAATTTTAATCAAGTGAGGGTTCTAACTGATTTATGAAGACCACAGTATGAGTCTGTACGAGCAAACAATATGGATACTAGACATGTATATAGTTGGCTTTCAATGGTATGGGGTTTGTTTTAATGAACTCCAAACATTTCTATGTGAAGAGAGTCATTTCAAATGTTTAAATCTATACCAAAACACCATCTGGTTCTTCAGAAATCTTCATTAAGTTGACACAATTTTATCTACAGCATTATATTGTCCCCCAAGAACAACTTGCATATTAAATTGTTATGTTTTTAGACTGGGCGTGGTCTCAAAATAATGTGAAGTTAATTAACCCTTGTGCTTATTATATTTTACATTTTCTACATAACTGATAAAAATTCATTGTTCACCTTCCTATATGTCTGGAAGTTTGCATACTAATGCAAATATGTATTCTGATGTTGTATTTATCATGTTGGTCCATCATGCCCATTTTGATCGGAAGATTGTCTGTATACAGTAAGTAAGGGATGTTAGGTTTGCCAATGTGATAGGTTTAATTAATATACATAGCACTAATTGTTTCTTATTCCATCAGGCATGTCACATTCTGATTTATGGTGTACACTTTTTTTTGCTTCCTGTCACACACAAAACACATGTATCATGTCTCGCATCAGCAACAATATGAGGTTTACTCATGTGTTCCATATTTGCTGTCCGAGACAGTTACATGGCACGAAGGCTAAGGTGTTGCTTTAACATGTTTCAGATTTTCAATATTTAAATGTGCAAAATATCACAGCGTACTAGTATGGCCTCACAAAATGTTAGCCTGTAGGGTTAGAAGTTCCAGATTAAACTTTGGCTAAACCAATAAAATTTTCAGAAGATTTATTATTTTATGTGCTTAGTTCCAATAAAAGTTAAGAAAGGCTTAAAATTTATTACACAAGTTTTATAAAGTCACTCCAAATCAGCACTATAAGTAGATTACCAAAACCAATAAATAAAGAAAAGATTTGGGAACTGTTGGAATTTTTTGTTAAAATTGAACATGATGAATAGACTTTTGTTACAATATGAATTATGGAAGAAAAACTGTAAAGTCTTTCTTAGCATGCAATTTGGAAATGTTCTGCTGCTGAATGTGTATATCTATAGGGTTTATTGGCACAGCTGCACAATCCTGACTATTTATCCCCCTCCCCCTTCTCAGTGACAATAGCATCATGGGATGCATCCCAAATCAAAAGACTTCTATATAATTAGCTGCTTACATCATGCAGGTGGAACCATAGGGCCTATTCTACTTCCCTAACTGTAACACAGCGGGACAAGAGCTTGCCAAACCAAGTGTGTCAGAACTGAAAGAATTTACTGTGTATTAGGGCAGGACAAGAGCTTGCCAAACCAAGTGTGTCAGAACTGAAAGAATTTACTGTGTATTAGGGCAGGACAAGAGCTTGCCAAACCAAGTGTGTCAGAACTGAAAGAATTTACTGTGTATCAGGGCAGGACAAGAGCTTGCCAAACCAAGTGTGTCAGAACTGAAAGAATTTACTGTGTATTAGGGCAGGACAAGAGCTTGCCAAACCAAGTGTGTCAGAACTGAAAGAATTTACTGTGTATCAGGGCAGGACAAGAGCTTGCCAAACCAAGTGTGTCAAAACTGAAAGAATTTACTGTGTATTAGGGCAGGACAAGAGCTTGATAAACCTAGTAGGTCAGAACATGAAAGAATTTACTGAACAACAAGGCAGGACAAGAACATGCCAAACCATGTAGGTCAAAACAAAAAGAATTTACTGTATGACATGCCAACACAAGAGGTTGCTAAACCAAGTAGGACAGAATATGCAGAATTTACTGAAAAACAAGGCAGGACAAGAGCTTGCTAAACCTATCAGGTCAAAACAGAAAGAATTTACAATGTACCTCAGCAACACAAAACCTTACCAAATCAGGTAGGTTAAAACCGAAAGAAATCACAGTGTACCTAAGCAGGACAAGAGCTTGCCAAACCATGAAGGTCAAAACAAAAAGAATTTACTCTATAATGCAGCTGGATAAAAGCTTGCCAAACCATGTAGGTTAAAACAGAAAGAATTTACTGTATAACAACGCATCCAAAATTCAACTCTTATAACTTTTACATTTTTCCTCCAATTTTCATGTTTAACAGGAAGGGTGACAAGTTCAAACTATCATGGTTGGGAACTGAACCCGGTTCATCTGTCTCAAATATCATTAGACTGAAAGGTCTGGACCAGCTAGGCTGGTTAGCAGGTGGCCTCCGGAGGGGTAATTTCATAAACATTTCAAGTCTGTGGCAGTAAACTCATACAGGTATCAAAACTGTTGAGTGGAAAGAACTGTTTGGAGCACTTAGTTGCTGTACTGTCTATTAATATGTGCTTCTAGTTTAATTATAAAAACAAATTTGATTCGTTAGTAAGAATACGATTGACATTTTCTCATTTTTTCCTTATTTTTACTAAAAGTGAACCAAGTTGCATGACCCAATTTTATTCCTGCAAGAAAAGAACTTGTTAGCATTACTCAACAATACAATGTTCTACATTAAGTAGGTATGCAACATGTATTCCATGCAACATGTATTCCATACAAATACTGAAATAATTTGCATGATATTACTGGCTTCAAATTTGAACCTAGCACTCTTAGCGCATAAAATACATAGGATGCTATTACTGAATTGGGCTTTTTATTCTAGGTCCAGTAGGTGCTAGAAGTTATTGGGAGAAATAGGAAGCATCTTAATCTGCCAAATGTCTAATACTGCTATCTGTTAATGACACGAAGTACATTCTTTTGACAACAGTCAGAAAATCTGGAATCCGATTCTTGTCAATGTTTTTAAATTTCTTTTTTTATGGATGGAACATTTGTTGGGTCAGTGTCTGGAAAATTGGAGAGTCCAGACATTTTTTATTTTATTACTGAGTGATTTAGATTTTTAATGTAGTTTTAACAATTTTTCAGTCATATCACTAAGATGTCTGCAGTGTGGTAGTTTCTAGTGATGTCTAGCATTGGGGCATCATGCCTCAGACATGCAACATGATGTCCCACCCAGTCACATTATTCTGAAACCAGGTGGGCCAGTCCTATCACTAACATCTTAAAGCTGAGCACCTTGTGAAGCAGCTTTTAGTACCATTTTTATTAGTCTATGGTATGACTCAGCTGGGGTTCGAACCTTCAACCTCCCACATCCAAGGTGGACACTCTAGCCACTAGGCCACCGAAGTGGTGCTATTTCAGTATTGATGTTACTGTAAATATATCTTGTGATTTGGATAAATACTGATACTAGTGATAAGAGACTGTTGAATTGAGAGAGAGAATGCAATATACTCATGTATTTTCTTACAACACATATATGAAACCTTTCTTTGTACAAATCTGCATTTTGTTGTGCATTAATGTTATTGTTGCCTTTCCTGTACTTCCCCCCAAGAATTGAAATATTCCTTTTTATACTACTATGCTGTTTCAACTCTTTAAGATGCAGAGTGTCACTTTTGCTAGCTATGTGTTTTTGTTTGTTAGATAATGTCATAAGCAAAACCTTTACCATGTGGGTGTTTTGCGTGAAAACATGGGCAGATTAAAATGTCTCAAGTATGCTTGAAAAGTTAGTTGAACATAAATGTGAAAAGTCAATATCTAGATTTGAATGCAGTGATCATACTTTTGTTTTTTTCCCAATTATTCCCTAAGTCTATAATTTAATGGGCATTTCAGCAAGACTTATGGTCAAATCTTAACGGATTGCAAATCTGAAGATGCCAGCAACAATGGCCATATTTTTTAATGGTGGATTTGCACCATCTGTCCAAGTTTGAAAGGTCTTCATGCCAGGATGCTTGCAAGCTTGATTTAAATTCTAGTCGGTGCTTTTAGAAATGTTGTTTAAAGTTTTTCTATGTTTTGATAACAGAGGCCACATTTAATGGTGGATCAGCTTTATTTGTACAAACTGGAAAAGTGATCATGCCAGAATGGTTTGTGTAAAGATTGATCAAATCTAGTCACCAGTTTTTGAGAAGATAGAGAATTTTTAAAAAATATTTTTGAGATGGTGGCATTATTTGATGGTGGATCAGTATAATTTCAGAACTAGAAAGGTCTTTATGCCAGGATACCTTCATTAAGTTTGGTCAAATTCTAGTCAACAGATTTGGAGAAGTCATTTAAGGTTTTGACATCATTTTTAAGAGCATATTTTCAATTTTTCAGAAATGGTAGCCATATTTGAAGGTGGACTGGCACCATTTGAGTAAATAAGAAAGCAGTGTTTCCCTTTACCCTCATTTGTGCATCAGAAGCCCCCTAATTTTTTAATCTGACCCCCAGTTTTGACACTAGGGCTTGTTATATCAGCATCAATTATACAAATCTGAAAGATTTTCATGCCATGATGCTCTGTGCCAAAATTGGTCCAGTAATTTCAGAGTGGCAGTTTAAAATAGCAATTGTTGATGAACACATGTCAGATGACACACAACAGAAGAAGGGCCATGCCATAAATTCACTTTGCATTACAATCAGAAGAGCTAAAAAGAAGGAAGGAATCTTCTAAATATAGAAAGGATTTAAAGAAGACAATAGTAGGTCTTGAAAATACATGCCTTCTGCACAGTTGGTTCATTTTTTTGGGTGCGAGTTTTGAGAAAAAAGCATGAATCCTGCCAATGAGAATTCTAGAATAGACCTGCATAATGTGAAGGTACTACACTTTTTAAGTTTCACACTGTATATTTCATTTATTTATAAAGGACATCTATCTGGAAAGCATAATTTTGGTCCTCTGTATCCTACAAACAAATGTGGACAGCATAATCTGTCATGAGATAATCAGTGGATTGCAATTACCTAACCCAATTAGGCCAATTAACTAGCCCAATTAGCCCAGAGAACAAAATAATCATTGATGGGCATGTGAAATTTCTTAGTCCAATTTTTACACATAAGAAAAAGAAAAAACGTGCATTTTAAGACCTCTTTCCACATCTCATCCTTGTTGGGCTTGTACAGCAAAACTGAAATTTGTTTGCCCTGATAAAATGCTGGCAAATTAGGTTTGGCACTAACTGCTGAAAATCATAATTAGAATAAATACTGTAGACCCAAATCTGCTGGTGTATTTTGTAATCACAAACCTGCATTTACATTATTCAACATTTGGTGTGCATTACACACCAATATACGCCCCCTCAGCACATTCTGTTAAGCAACATAAAGTTATGTACCTTCTTAATAGGTCAGTGGCCATTGTGGAAGACAACAAATTTCTCTCAATAAGGTGCTTATTCAAATGCATCAGAAATATTAGAAATACCAAAATATGCAAGAAGTTCAAGGTCCCATTTTACAGTAAACAGAAACCTGAAAAAAAACAACAACTTGATTTTAGTGTATCACCTTAATCACTTTGAAACAAAAATGTTTTTATTCACCTGACTGATTGCAAATTGACGTAATTCTGACATATCCTCAGGGAATGTGTTAATTGGTCCATGAATATGGTAATTCTGCTCAAGGTGACTAAATCTTGCCATATAACAATCAACCTTAATCTTCCCCTACTATTATGCTAAAGATTTAGGAAATTACATTCATGCAAAGTTTTTAAATTAATGATACACCTTTCTAAATCAGTAATTGAATAAAACATATCAGGTTGTACTTGTTTGACGAGTGAAGTAAAATGCCAAAGACAGGTGTTTTACAAAACAGATTTCAGTTTATGTCAGCCAATATGACCCCTCCTGTATATTATCAAAGGCTACATCATAAAATCATTATATTGACTGTTTTATTGAGGAATAACAGGTTGTTCTTGTTGGAGGAAATGAACATTATGGAGGGATGTTACTTTGTATTGCAAGATTTACAAATATTTTCATCCAAAGATCAAAGACATTTTTCAAAGACATAACTTCTATCTAGTTACTTTTTTCATCCATCAAAGATTGAACATACCCTCTCTACTTGCTTACAAGTCGAGCCCAACTACAAACTGCACAGACCCAGATCTGCCATTGTATAATTCGGCAGGAGGTCTGGGTCTATGCAGTTGGTTAGGAGTAATCAGTAGAACAAACTACATATATCCTGATGTGCCCACACATTATGCAAGGGCAGATTAGGGTCTATGTTGTTTGCAGTGGGACTCCACTTGTAAGTGAGTATATATAGTATTATTGGCACAGGGAAGTAATGTCGAACACGAACAATTTTCCACTGGTTTCACATGCTATCATGTAGGGCCAATACTGATCAAGTTGTAGTGTCTGTATACGTGAAGCATTTCCCCACATCCGCTTCTTTGTATGTATTAGATTTATTGTTTCTGTAATTTGCCTTGTCTTCCATTTGCACATAAATCGCAGTTACCACTGATCTCCGGACATAGAATCTGTTTCACAATCGTAACCTCGTTCGACCTGCAAAGGCTGAACCCTGGTATGACATCAGTATCAGCCCTTGGGAGGTCAAAGGTCAACAGGATAAAAGGCTTGTGACTTTTATGATTGCTTGCTTCAGCAAAGAGGTTATTTCTAATGCAGAAGACAAATAGATCTGTTTACAAGTATAGGTAGTTATTTATTAACCTGTCTATATCATACAGAACAGGTGTGTGATTTACCTGGCAGGGTTTGTTGCATAGTTGTCTACCATGTAAAGTAGAACTTACATGCCTTAGCAAAGACTGGAGTACAATTTCAGTGACAATATTAGGTGATACATTGTCACATACAAAGTCTCAAATACCATTCTCTACTGAACCAACACTGTTAAATAAAAACTGATGGGGACTTATTTTCAAGTTTCTATATAGGTATATGTGAAAATTGGATTTAGTCAAGTATTTAAACAAAGATGACCCATCTGATGCACACAGATTTTTAGGTCTTGATGGTTTCATATTTGTATGTTTTGGGGATGCAATATTTATTTCAATACATCTAACTTTCACAAATACCTATCCAATCAAGCCATAAAATGTCTGCCTAATTAATCCAATTATGCAACCAATTAGTAGATATACTGTATATACTCACTTATATGTCGAGTCGAACTGCAGACTGCGTAAATCCAGATCTGCTGTTGGATAATGTGCTGGCTGATCTGGTCTGTGCATTTTATTAATAGTAATCAGTAGAACAAATGATAGAGATTGCGATCTGCATGCGCATGAAGCTATGGCAGATCTGGGTCTTTGTCATTGGCAGTTGGACTGGACTTATAAGCAAGTATAGATGGTATCTATCCACACATCAAAATCTACAACATATTTCACAGCTAGGTCAACAAGTAGGAGGTGGCTTATTATCAAAGATACCAAAGTAACTATTGGTCAAATTCTGAAGAAAAAAAAACAAATTGGGTTTATCAAGTATGGACCTATCATTACCATATACTTATAAGTCAAGTCAAACTGCAAACAACAAATATCTGCAGTTACGGTCTAAGATCCCATTAAATTTGTCAAACTTTAGCATTACTACCAAATTTCACTATTTTAGTTCCTGGCCAATGAGAACCAATTATTATGTGATTTCGCGTACTGTTGTAAGTCTTCTTGGAAGATCCCTTAGCATATGACACCTGCACTTACAATGATGGCAGCCATTATGGCTCACATGAACAACAATATAAAGGAACACCCTACATGTACGATTACTGCTGCTCAAAAACCTATCTGGTAAGTTTGGAAATGATTGATGTTCCCATTTTTTGAGGACTTGTTTTTCCTTGGTATTATACATGTGCTGATGTGTCATTAACCCTACACACACACACACACACACACACACACACACACACACACACAGAGGTACTATCTTTACTTGCCTATAGATTGATACCCAGATTTGTTACTATCAAATGAGCTAGCAAATATGGGTCTATGCAAATTGTTAGGAGTAAATGGTAGAGCAAACATCTGAGACCATGAGCTGACAGCACAAAATGAGATTACAGATCAGGGTATATGTTATTTGCAGTTCAACTTGACTTATAAGCAAGTATATATGGTAATAATGATCCAAATTCTGAAATTTTATCCAGTTTCTTTTCACTGCAAATAAGTCACCAATTCATTCAACTTTCAGATGAGTAAGCAAGAAAAAAAGATACAAATGTCAGGAAGAAGATTTGTGGGTCGATGAAAAAAATCTCTGGCACAGGTTAAAATTCCTTCACAAATTAGATTGTATACAATATTGTTATGATATCTGTGACAAAGTTCATTATTGGGAATTTGGCACAGATATTAAAATGGGTAACAAAAAAAATTACTCAGTAGTTTTAAATCTGTACACCTGTTGAATCTTTCCATTCTTACAGAGCAGAGGAACTGATAAAATGTGAGGAAATGTTCTCCTGAGATAAAACAAGCTTGTTTTCTGAATTCAAGACATTAAGGCTGTTAATTTAATCACTGATGCCTGCTCTGTGTTAAGTGAAAGATTAAATGTTTCAAATAAAGCAATAAGAAAGATAAAGAAAAATCTTAATTCTGAAGAAAGAAAATTTGATACGTTAAGTGAAACCAGACCAGGTGGTATATCCTTACAAAGGCTGAATTAGCTATCTGTTAACGTCCTGATTCAGCAAATCTAAGATAAAACAACAGCAATAAAAATATATTTTTGACCATTTAAAAGATGGTTAGAAAATAATAATAATAATGATAATAATAAAAAATATAATAATAATAATAATAATAATAATAATAATAATAATAATAATAATGATAATGTTTTTAAAGAAGCTCATTTGGATGACAAAAACCAATCTTCATTAATTACAGTTACAAACATGCTTTTTCCTTAGATGATTATTGTCACTAGTATAAAAGACCTAATATTTGGCATACAAAATTTTATGTATGGTCTCCATGGAAATCTGTCTGAATGGACCCAATCCACTGCATTAATTTTAATTTAAAACACACAAATTGGGTTGCATAACTCTGTAAAAGTTGCTGATTTTGAGAATGAAACATGCTGTCACATGTTTCTCGATGACAAAAATTAGCAAAACTAAACCATCCATGTTTTGGGGACTTTTGTGTACAGAATTCACATCCAATCAGTGCTTTCCCCTCTCCCCGGTTCCACCCACCCCTGGTCGAGCTGTTTACATCTTTTTTAAGTGCTGTAATTCCTACATAGTCTGTATTTCATTATAATATTTCTTCATCAAGATACCACCATAAATGCTTCTCACAAGTTATGACACTTTCATTCTCAAAGTAATGATAAATAGAATAAAAGACAATACCAAATTTCTCATTTCAGACTCACATGGACATAAAACAATTAATTTGAAGAATATATCTCAAAACTACAGCTCATATACTATTGCTAATTGTACAGTACGTTAGTGAAGTTATAATCTGAATCTGTTATTCATGTGATCTACCTGTATCGTATTGTATTTACATGTACAAGAGCAATAAAAAAAAGCCATCAAGTTAGCTACAAGTTTGTAGCATCCTATGAAGTAACAGTTTATATCCATGAATGAACTTTTAAGAGAGATTCATTAGAATGTGCTGGAAAAGATTTAAAAGTGGACACACATATACACACCAAGTAGGTAAACATAAAGGATGGAAGAGGCAACATTGATTTAATGTATTCATGCAACAACAAAAAATGTCACCAAATTAAATAAGTGTGCTGTAAGAAATCCTTAAGAAAATGAGTGATTGGTATCCATTCAGCTCCTTTCAAAATAACAGTTTATTTCTTTTCTGGGTGCAAAGTAACAGAAATGAAAGAAAAATAATTGTTATTGTAATTTTATGAATCATTTTGTCACTATCTGGCAACTTTGTTACCAACTAATAAACTAGATCACAATTTCAAGATTGTAATTAAAATCCGTCATTTCTGTCTTTATAAAAAATGTAAAAGGAAATATTTTTTGGAATAGATGCAACATATTTCAGAACAGTTTTGAGGAAAAGAAGCAGGGATAAAGAATTCCTTATGTAAAGGTCTGTTGCAACATAAGCCAATAATATTTTGTAATCAGTTGTTGTCCTCCAGGCAAACCACAGTGAGCTCTGTATCTATATTTATACTGAATATACAAAATGATAATGAGGCAGTTTCAGGCAGTTTTCAAAGGTGCAAAAATACCAGTGATGCAATGAGAACAATAATGAAGAACAATAATACCATTATTTTCTCTTTTCGTTATCTTATTTTTCTTTTCCTTTTATATTTTTCAAAGATAAGATACATACACTTGAGTGGCGGATCTGGATCTTTGCAGTTTGTTAAGGAATAATCAGTAGAGCAAACAAAATAAAGGGAGAGAACCACAGCTTTCATATCTTGTCTTGCTAATAGTGTGCATTAGTAAAACAGTAAATGTATATGATGTTAAAAACAGCACTGAATTTGCAATAAATTAAAATACAACTGCAGTAAGTGTACAAACAATATAGCTGTATTTATCAGCAAAATTTTATTTATTATTTTGTTTCATTCAATAATGACTGTATTGATAAAAGCGTCAGTGATCACGTCATCATATCAATAGTTTTTGCCTTGAGAAGAACAATGTCACATTCTTAAAGAGCAAGAATCTGTCAGTAAAAAGAAGTTGATCCTTGATTATCATATGAAAAGACTTTGACAATGGAAATTTAGTTGCAGCTTGAAAATAATCCATTTTCAAATCCATTCATGAAATACATTTACTTTATTCCATTTTCATTTATTATTCATTGTTCTGCCATTTGCATTTGTGCTCTCTGATACTTTAAAAATGCATTCATCATTTTATTTGTGTTCATTCAGCAACCTGTTTGCATTCATTCTGCATTCCATTTCCATTTGTGCTTTATCTGATCTGCAAGGTCTAAAGAAATATTGGTGTTATCTTTACGTCTTCGAGTTTCTGTGCCAGTCCGACAATGTATATCTAGTTTCTTTTACCCAAGATTCTGTGTCAGTCGGACAGTGAATATCCACTGTCTTACCTGTCTGAGTCTCTCTGTCAGTTGGGCAGTGTATTTTACCTGTGTTCATTATTACAGCATTTTCTTTGATACTAAGGTTTGCAATAATTTATTAATACAATCATATGAGATTTGGGATAAAAAAAAAAATAAAAAAGCTGTTGTAGAGTGAGGGTGTATGAACAATGAAATTGTATGGTCTGATAGTGACTGAAAAATGAATAATTTTTCTGCGCTGATTGTGACTGCAAAATGAATCATTTTTATGGACTGATGATGACTGAAAAATGAATCATTTTTATGGACTGATGGTGACTGAAAAATGAATCATTTTTATGGACTGAGTGTGTATGAAAAATGAAACAATAAAATATTACAGTTAATACATTACACTGCACCGAAAAAAATAAAAAAAAAATTATCATTCTGATTCATTCAAATACCTTAATTCTTTTACAACCATTGGTTGTTTTAAGCTGAAATACTGCACCAAAATCAACATATCAACATATTCTGCCTTAAAGAGACTGTATACATTTTATTATTGTAATCCAACATAGAAAACCAGACAG
The DNA here is from genome assembly GCA_016617855.1 of Megalonaias nervosa. Classification (NCBI taxonomy): domain Eukaryota; kingdom Metazoa; phylum Mollusca; class Bivalvia; order Unionida; family Unionidae; genus Megalonaias; species Megalonaias nervosa. Next base: position 219,945 of record JAECUM010000005.1, read on the forward strand.
AAAACTACCTATCTTTCCATACATCATATAGCTTCATGGTAATTACTTCTTGTAAAGTGCACCAAAGCCAAGTTATCTTCTGGATAATAAGAAAAATGTAACCTACTTTCTGTCCCCAAACTACAATAAATGTAAGCACTGGAGCATGCAGTTTATCCCTAGGAACAGTTTACAGGAAAAAATGAAAACTATATAGCACTGAAGTGCAATCAGAAACAATTCAACAGATTTTATTACCTTGAAAATACCATATATACTCACTTATAAGTCGAGTCCAACTGCAAACAGCATAGACCTTGCTCTGCTGTCATATAATGTGCAGCAGATAAGGGTCCATCTTATTTGTTCCACTGCTTACTCCTAACAAACTAAACAGACCCAGATCTACTGGCACATTATTCAATGGTAGGTCTGGGTATGTGCAGTTTGCAGTTGGACTTGTCTTACAAGCGATTACATACAATAGTAATTCTAATGACTATGGAACCGAAGGTGTGCAAAAGATAATTACCATGTGCATCACCCTGACGGATGACGATAACATGCAAATCGCATGCATTATTACAGGTAAATGCCCAACCCAGTTGTTTTCATAGCTACACTTCAGACCTGATCATTTCATTCAGACAGCCACCAAAGCTAATAATCATGCATTAACATTTACATTTGCTATCAATGGGACATTACTTTTCTAGACTGAACGAGAATTTTTTTTATCTTCTCGATACCAAATCTATGCATGATTATCAGCAAGTTTATGACTAGCTCAGACATATATAAAGGAGTCATGTCTTTCACTTAACTTTCTATGTCAAAATTCTTTAAAATCCAACCCCATAAGACCCCACCCCCTTCAAAATATTCATAGAAATCTTAAACTTGTACTTATTTAAAATAAAATTTTATGAAACAAGCTGAATCATTTCAATCTTAAAATGCAAATAAACAAAAAAAGTATTAGGAAGTCCTCCATTTAAATAAGATTTATGAAACAAACTGAATAATTTCAATATTTTCAGAGTCTTGGCAAGTAAAATATTGAATTTATTCAAATAATTTCATAAATGGCAGTTGAAATGACCACATATATGAGAATCTGTTTATCAAATAATGTCATTTTATTCAATGTAACTGTAATATAATGTAGTGAAATGATTTGAGTGCATTTGGATCAGTCCATCATTACAGAAATCATAGTGACTTAGTGGCTCTGTGATTAGCATGCTGGAATCGTGACCGAGAGGGTGCATGTTTTTGAAGTCTACCATTGGATCAGCCAAATTGGTGGTGTGTGCTTAGGCAAGGCACTTTACTCCAACTGCCTCACAACTGAAATTCCTAATACTGTTTCTGTCATAAAACACCAAACAAAAAATGGGCTACACTGTTACGGTTTTGCTACATAAAAATGTATTTTATATATATGACTTATTATAACAAATAAGATGGTTTTAAATATATATATATATATATATATATATATATATATATATATATATATATATATATATATATATATATATGAAACAGAAGTCATGTGACAAACTGTCTTTATTAGCACATGAGAGACATAAATTTGGAACCTTCTTCATTAATATCTGAGAGAGAGGGAGGTGGGGTCTTAATGACCAGGTAAAGTGAATATCGTGATGAACACCGTAACTGACAAATAGAAAGTGACATTCTGTTATTTCTGCAAGACAAATACGATGTTAATTATTAATCCATGCATGGCACTTTTATATTCCACTGACATGACCATACTCCTGTCAAACACTGTCAAAACAACACTTACTCCTACAAGTTTATGATCAACACGTTATGTTTGGGGATTTATAATTCTGGAACTAATTTCAGTCAGAAAGAGATACTAACCAACTGCAAGATGTGTTGGCTAATTACACCTTATAGCTTGGACGCATTCTGACATAATTTTCGTTTCAGAGCTTTTTCTAAACTGAAAGCATGTGGCAGAAAGCTTGACATAGGACTGTCCAAAATAAAATATTACTTGTCCTATCTATTTTCTCCTTCTAAAAGTTGTCACATCGCAAAAGCAAACGCTGCTAATGCAGTAAGCTTATTAATGAACATGTCCAAATGAAGTCACAGTTCTGGAGTAGAGAATTTCTTTTTAATTATTTTCTCTTTGATGTAATTTCTAAATTCTATTAGGCCAGACATATAAGACAATCCTAGATATCCCAGAAATCATAAAACTTCTCAGCCAGAGTTGGAGCTTGAGATTTTGTATGAGTTCATTACAAAGATCTTTGCTTTTGTAATGCAATGCTGGTTGGCTGACAATGGAAACAAAATCTCCAACTTCAGCTCTCCAACATGATTTCCAGGCCTGGCCCATTCTTGTAATACTGTCACATTAATCCTTGAACCTCAGACTGACCACTGTTACATCCCCTCCACAACTGCAGCATACAATCAGTTAGACTCTCAATCAGTTTGACTAATGGAATCACTGGTTAGATTCTGACTGCTCACCATATAAGTTTAGTGCCATCTTGCATCACTTATAAACAGCTTGATCCTCATATCTCAGATGGATAAGGCCAAAAAGAATAGGTGCATTTCCTATTGCACTGGTTTTAAAATAAAGGTAGGTAGGTCAGAGTTTTTAAACATTCTATATATTTAAAGTAAAAATTTTTGGAATTTTTTCTTAAACCGCTGGTGAAAAAGGTGCTAGGGCCAGCAAAGACAAACAGGGACAGCCGGCCAACGGGAAACACATTTTTTAATTGGCATAAACATTTAGCATGTAGACAAGGAAATTGTTAAAAAGTAACAAGTTAAAGACAAATAAAACTAATGATCTCTTGGGAGTTGGATCCCCACCTGATGATGGAACCAACTGTAGTGCAAAAATGTATTCATATATATATATATATATATTGAATAACAGTATAGTAATTGGTACATTATATTCCTGCCCCGTGTTTAATGATCCTCCATGTAGACACAACACAGATCTCCATGACCTCTACCTTTAGTTAAGGTATATGTTCTTGAACTAAACTTAATGTACAGAAACCATCATTTCTGTAAAATACTTATCATGGCCATGACCTCTGACCTTTTTATTCCAGAATCTAAAGATTCTCTATTACCTCCATTGCAAGCAATGAACAAAGTTTGGTCAAGGAACTTATTCTATAAGTAAAGTTATTCCACAAAACATGTTTTTCTGTGAGCTGCAATGACCCTGACCTTTGACCTTTTGGCCATAAAATAAGTTAATCTCTTATCCTACATGTAAGTCATCCACCAACATTTGTGAAAGGTACATGGTCTAAAATTCTGTGTAGAAACCATTTTTCTACCTTCAGTTAGTGAATATGACATTTGGTATTTAACCCCAAAGGTCAAAAGGCCTCTTTCTTGTCTGAAGTACAATCCATACACCAAGTTCGTTCCAGGTCTCCAGGTTTGTGATATAGAACCAACGTTAGAGTGAGAAAAAAAATCTTTTTTTTCTTTGCTTTCACTCAAAATGATCTTAACTTTTGATTTGACCTTTTGAACCCAAAATCAACACGTTTGTTCCCTATACCAAGTACAAGCCATCCACAAAGTTTGACCCATGTATGTAATGTATAACTAATGTTACAATGTGGAAACCGTTTGTATTACTTCAATCACAATGACCTAGACCATTCTTACCCTGAAATTAATAAGTATCTTTCTTATCCTATCCCCAAAATTTTGGTAAACACCATTTATCTCCTTTCCGATACAGTGACTTTGCCTTTATACACCTCCAGATTGATAAGTTCTTTCCTAACTCAAAGTGCAAGCCATCCACAAAGCTTGGTAACTCTAGATGGTGGAAAGATGGCAGTGGCAAAAAATCATTCTTCTCCCACTCACAGTGACTGACTTTCAAACTTTTTTAAAAATCAAAAACGATTCTTTCTTAATCCTGGTGCAAGCCATCAACAACTTATGGTAACTGTACATACTGGAGAACCAATTATTGTGCAGTGATCTTGACATTTGACCTTTTGATGTGAAACATGTATATTTAATTTGCACTGTTAGTTTTTGTTAAAAATTTATTATATGCTAAGGTTAAATGTATTTTGGGCTTGACCTTGTCCAAAATTAAATTCCGATTGTTCCTAGACACTGATGTTTTTTATTTTTGTAAACAAATAATACATAGATAATATATTCTCTATGAGTGTGGGTTAAATATTAGGATCATTATCTTGTCTGAGTCAAGGACATTATGTTTACTATGTTCTTTATTATAATTTTAGTAATAGAATCTTCTGGATGTTTCCATTAAGTAATATTTTCTTTTTAAAAATGCTAATTGTGACCTAGGTCAAGTAGGGGATTTTATGATCCTATTTACTGATCTGAAACAGAAATCAGACTTATTGTTGTGTTCAGAATTTGATTTAGGCTGGAATTTATTTCAAATATTTGTTCACTGGAAACACAAAGTGGTCATAAATAATATTCTTGGACAGAGGCATTAACTGGGAATTATAGTGAATTCAAAAAAGGACATCATGGATTATATTTCTGTGATACATCAAAAGATTGTTGTCACATCAACAAGTCACAGGCCACTATAGACACATCAATACCTTCAGTGTCGGATCTTATTTCAAACACCACTGGAATTTAATTAGAACTTTATTCATTAGAACTGGTGATAAAACTTTTTGGATTATTTTGGATTTAATTCCTATTACTGTAAATTCTTTTAAATTTTTACTTTGTATTCTAGGAAAATAAATTATTTGTTGAATTTTTACAAAGCTTGTAGGTTTTTGCTCTTTTCTATTACTTTCTACGACCAAAGAGTCATAATAAACATAATAGTGTTTTTTCTCCCCCCCCCCCGAGTGCAAGTCACAAAGTTTCGCAAATGCATATAGTGAAGAACTAGAGTTATTGTGCAGAACCCAGTCTCAGTGACCTTAACCTTGAAGCTTTTGACCACAAAATCTATAGGATTTTTCCTTACTGCCAGTGCTACCATCTAAAGTTTGGTGACTACAGATGGTGGACAACACAAGCTTATTGTTTAAACCAAAATAGATAACAGATGGCCGGGTAGATGGGTCTCATAACATAATATGCTCCACCTTACAGCAAACATACAAAAACTTGTCAAGAAAAATAGGCCAGAGTGACCTGTTTTATTTTTTAGCATACCCATATTATTTTTTATGGTAGCTGGTGAAATAGGGTCCAAATGGGACTGAGATTACTCATGTGACTGACAGCTGCCAAGTATGCAACAGCAGCTGGCAAAGATGTATGGGTCAGTTGCATGTTTTCTGTTCTGCTATTAACTGTATAGGCTATAAAAAGGTTTCTACAGTTCTACTAGCTTCATCCATATCCGAAGCCACACCAGCATCATTTGTCCAATAATGTAAGGCATCCATGCTTTTTGTCCAAGTCTGTCAAATTCTGCTTAATGTTTTCAAGAAACATGGTTCATCTACTTTTAGTAACAGCAGCTATATTTAATGGTGGATTGGCATCTTACGCATAAGTTTGGATGTCTGCATGTCAGGCTGCATTCATTCAAATTTTGTAAATTTCTGTTCCGTGCATTTCTAGAAGCAGTCATTTACAGGTTATATATATATATATATATATATATATATATATATATATATATAGTAACAATGGCTGTATTTGAAGGTAATTAGAATTTTTTGAACAAATTTGAAAAGTATTCATGCCATCATGCTTTTTGTTAAGTCTGGCTGCACTATATTAAACAGCTCTGGAGAAGTTGTTTAAATGTTTTTTTAAAAAAATTTTTTTTACCATAGTCATACTTGAACACAATTTGTCATCATTTGTATATATGTGAAAGGTATTTATGCCAGAATGCTTTCTATCAAATATGATCAAATTCTGCTGAAAAGTCATTATAAAGTTTATCTAGTTATAAGTAATGGCAGCTGTAGTTGATGGAACATCTGCATCAGTTCTACAAAGTCCTTTACCCCAGGATGCTTAATATTGAATATAGTCATTCTCGTCAAGTGGTTTTTGAGAACTGGCAGTTAAAATTCTTTTTCTATTTTTAGAAACGTTGCTCATATTCGATGGCATATCAGCATAATTTGTATTAACTTATAAGGTCTTGAGAACTTTAAAATAGCAATTGCTGACAGATGCACAATACATACATGGAGCCATACCATTAGCTCACTTGGTCTTACAGCTAGATAAGCTAAAAGGACAGTAAACTATATAAAACAGGTCATATTGACCTGCTTTTAGTATAGTTCATTGGTTGGTTATGATATATTTAATTTGTATTGTTTGTTGGCTTTTCTCATTGATTATATGTTATGTATGTCTGTATTTTGTAAATGATCTTAGTCCAAAATCAAGTTAATGGTCTACCTGACCAGTGACATTTATTTTGTAAACAACATAATACAAAGCTAATAGTTCTCTATGATTACAGATTATACATTCAGATTATTATTAATTGTAAACACACTTACTTCAGTTTGAGTTAAAGATAGAGTCATGATTCTGACCTTAGAAAATTCCAGAAAATTTTTTTCCATTACGTTGACAGAGTATTTCCAGAAAATGGTATTTGCAACCTAGCTCAAGTGGAGGGGTATATAAACTTGCTTACTTCAGGATTATTCATTCTTGCCTTAATATCCAAAGTGGAATCAGTCTTATTGTTGTATTCAGTTTTTAATTTCAGTGGATTTATTTATTCAAATTATTATTCACTGGAATTACAAAGTGCTCAATAATATTCCTGAACTAAGTCATTAATTTGGAATTATAGTGAATTCAGTCACGGCCATTTGGGATTATATTATTGTGATACATAAAAAGACTGGTACATTAGCACATTCATCACTTCAGGCACATCAAAACATTCAATATTGGAATTTATTTGGAACACCATTGGAATTCAATTGGAATTTGTGCATTTGGATTTGTGATATAACTTTTAGGACTATCTGGGCTTTAATTCAAAATACTGCAATTTTTGAAAAAATTTTCACTTTGTATTCTAGAGAAATAAATTATTTGTTGAATGTTACAAAACTTGTTGGTTTTCACTCTTTCTTAGTTCAAGACCTTAGAGTCATAACAGGTTTCAGTAAGAAAAGTAGCATAAGTTGTAAGTAGTAAGGCAGTGTGGATGGGGGTAAAACCTTCCTCAGGCAATACCCTGGTATAATTCTCCCAAAAGCTGAATTTGGTTTTGGTCTAACAAGTTAGGCCATCGTTCCTTCATTAAGAAATGTAAAATATGAGAAATAACCTCTCAGTAAAACTAGAGTTAATTGGAGGCATTGGAAAGTGCAAGCTGCCATCTATAGAATATGGAAAATAAGCAAAATTGAGGTTTTATAATAATAATACATAAATTAAATTCAACAGTTACCAGGTGCTATTGAAACCCATGATGGTTAATAACTGTTTACTTAGGTCTATCCACTTACTAATTTTGATGAATATATGTGAAACAGTATTTAAAAAAATGGAGGGTTTTACAACAGAAACTTTAAAAATACAAAGGTCATGTACCATGAAAATATGCATCATGATATGGGAAGTCTAGCCATGCATCCACATACAAATTTATTTTGATTTTAGTCCAATTTATGTGTGTGTGTGTGTGTGTGTGATGGATTTTTAACATAGCTTTAACAATTTTTCGGTCATATCGCTATGATGTCTGCAGTGTGGCAGTTTATAGTGATGTCTGCTGCAGACATGTAGCATCATTTCCCCCACAGTCAAATTATCCTGACACCAGGCTAACCAGTCCTAGCACTAATCTCTTAATGCTGAGCGCTAAGTGAGGCAGCTGTTAGTACCATTTTATTAAGTCTTTGCTATGACTCGGACAGGGTTCAAACCTGCGACTGCCTGCATCCAAGGTGGAACTGTAACCACTTAGGCAGCCGTAAGTCCAAAATATGAAGAATATTATCAAGAAACCTATTTTTGTACAAAACTCATCCAAGCTTGAAAAATATGTCAAAATGACCTACTTTTGGCGTGGTTGAGTTAATTAAGATGCATCCACATGCCAAGTTTGATAAGTGTAGATGAAAGAAGACAAGACCTAGAGGGTGTTACAAATAAAGTTCCTAATATACAGAGTCAATCAAGTGTGAAAAATAAGTTACAGTGACCTTCTTTTCTATGGTAGAGTTACTCTTCTTTAGATGGATCCACATACCATACGTAACGGAGTCCAAAACATGAAGGGTATTATTGAATTGTAATGAAAAAAAAAATCACTTCAAGGTACAATCACACACATGAACAAAAGAACAACAAAACAATGGAACAAAGAAAAGGCAATATACATCTATTGACTCCATTAGGGGATAAAATGGGCTAGAATTTTCTCTGTATTAACGCTACCACCTCACATGTAAAATGCGAAGTTTTGTTTTCTGCCCATAAATTTTTACAAATTCAGTAACTGTGTAAATGAAAATGCACATGGTTGGCAGTGATGTAATGATGTTCCAATGAAATATTATTCCACATCTTAAGATGACTGTTTAGGAAGATTTATCTGTTACCTGGTATTTTTCTTTCTTAAAGTACAGACAAATCAATCAGAGCTCCACTAGGAAAAAGACGAAGCTGATGAAAACTAGTTGTTCTGTATATTACACATCACGCTGATTAACTCATCTTGTTGAGAACAAAAATTGTTGAAACTAATTACAGTATCTTTGAATAACATGTTCGGTGACTGAAACTTTAATGAGAAATATTTTATTTTAAAGAAACATTTTAATTCTGAAACAATGCACTTTATTATCAGCATCGTACACTCTAAAACAGCATCATATAAGCATTCCGGGGCAGTATGTCTGGACACATTTTCCCTATTTTATCATGTAGATATGCAGTAGCACAAAACATAGTCCTGATAATCTGAAGGATGTTTATGTAAATTGTCAGAAATTTTAAAAAAAATTTGTATATCTTCATTTGCTTGTTCAAAGCAACCTCAACGGGGCACATATACCATAATGTCACGAGTATTTTACTAACATAAAGCATAACACAAATAAACATAAACGTTTCCATGCAATACGGCTGCCAATCTTGTTAAAATCAAACTAGGCCTATGTTTTCATAATGTAAAGCTCAAAACAAAATGCAAAATGCCAGTTCAAACAATGTATAGAACTTGGCCAAAAAATGGTTAATATCAAATTGTATCTTAACGTAAAGCCCCATACAAAATTTGATATCAAACAATTTTTAGAAGTCAATTGCTTCAGAGATAAAATGCGCTATTTATTATGGATTTTGATGTGCTGAATTCAAATATGACAATTAAAACAACTGACTGGCTACCGTTTCCAAGATATTTAAGTTTTTACATTTTATGGCTATGTATATTGTGTAGATAGTAGAGTTTTAATCATAAATTGTAAATCTAGGACTTTTTATGTGCTTATGGTTGCTTTACATTATAATATTTCACCAGTCCTGTTTATGTAACACTTCAAAAAACAGCAAAAGGGTTATATAAATAAAATTTATTACGAAACAAAAGGCAAAAAAATTTTTATGAATATATAAGAACATAGTTTAGTCCTTATTCAGTGTCTACTCGGCCCTTCTTGGCTTGTCTCTTGTATTCATTAAATTGAGCATCTCTTGTCACTGTCCAACAATAGTCTGCAAGCATTGATGGGCTCCATTTGCCCTGATAGTGTTTCTCCATTGCAAAACATTGCCATTATGCAGCAAAACAGATTTAAAACTTGTCTTCGATGAATCAATGAACAATCTCCACTTGTCTGGATCATGAATGATGTTGAGAGCTGTCATCACAATGATGTTGTTGCAGGCTATAAGATCACCTTCCATGAAGAAGAATGGGACAAGATCCTTTTGACAGTCTCGGAACATGGAAACCCTAACATCACCTGCCAGGAAATTCCACTGCTGTAGTCTGGAGCCCAACAGCTCTGCCTTACTCTTGGATAGCTCCAAATCCCTGACAAGGTCATTCAGTTCACATTGTGTTATGAGGTGTGGTTCAGAGGAGGAGGGGAGAAAATGTGGGTCATGTGACACTGATGGTTCCAGACCAGAAGTTTCACCCTCTTCCTCTTCCTCATCTGACTCAAGTGAGAATGATTCTGGCTGGTGCATCAGGAACTGGCAGTCCTTCTCCATGGGGTATTGGGCGCATACCAGTAGTTGATGGAATGTTTGGATAATACAAAGTCCACTTTTTCTTGTTTGACACACCTTTCCCAACTAGAGGCACCATGCAGAAGTAACAACTGCTAATATTATCTGTTGGCTCTCTCCAAATCATTGGCACTGCAAAAGGCATAAATTTCCTTTTCGTGTTCAACCACTGGCGAAGATTTGTTGCACAAGTGTTGCAGCATATATGTGGGGTCCACCTCGTCCTGATCTCCAAAATAAAGGTGATAGGCTTTCTTAACCATAATGGTTATACTGCGCTTTTGTGATGCAAAAGCTACTTCACCACAAACAAAGCAGAAGTTATCTGCATTGTTCACTCAAGTACGATGCATCTCTGCTCAATTTGGTTAAACAGAAATGTGTCTCTTTGCAAAATCAAACACTGACAAATAAGAAAGCACAACCCTGAATGATTTCTAGAGCTGATATACGGCAATTTGTTCAGCAGAGTGATGTAAGCTTAGTTATAATTGCATCATCCATGACTTCTAGGAATAACATGATGCAATTCATATCATGTATGACACAATACCAGCATTAGATTGCATCATTCATTGTTTTGCCTAAAAGCAAGGGCTGTCCAAACCCAGTCATAGATTTATTCATAGATCCAGTAAAAGATATATTTTAGTCATTTCTGGTTTAGACTGAGATCCCTTCCATTTATAACTCACTTATCTTCCACCATTCCCAAGTCAAGGGTAGTATATACTGACCCAGTATCATATCTTTAAAACTAGAGCCAATCAACAATTTTAAGCATCATATTTGTTCTCAGTGACCCAGAATTAGTAAAGTTTGACAACATTTATTTTGGAAGCATTTTAGCTGTAGTCCAGTGTTATCTGATAATGAACACAATTGATGTTGTGGTCAGGTAGGTTGAAGAGTTTAGACACTGGGGAATCCATCTGTTTACAGATATCCATAAGGAGTTCCTTCTCACTTGGAATTCCCTTTTAGTTTCACTTACATAATGTTTGCTACATAGAGGGCTACTAACTATGTAGATAAACTTTCATGCTCTTGATTTTAATTTATATTTGTGGTTAATTAATGTACATCAAAATTGTTAGATTTATCCATTTTCATGCAGAGGCTGCAATTATTGGTCTTGCATTCCAGAACTTTGTTTGCGATGTTTTATCCATCTGACCTGAATGCTTGCTTGGAAACTTAGCTGTTATTAGTTGTTATTAGTTGATTGCTTAATTTAGAAACAACTGTGCATAAAATTGAGATCTGCAATAGCATAATACGCATGCAGATCAGGGTCAATGTTGTTTGTTTTACTGATTACTCCTAACAAGCTGCACAGACCCAGATCTGCACATGCATTATGCAATGGCAGATCCTGGTCTGTGCAGTTTGCAGTTAGACTCATATTACAGGCTAGTATATATGATAACATTTTCACATGATTAAACAGGAAACGTTTTTGAGGCAAAGGCAACATTGGAGTATGCAAAATATCATTACAGAGGGCAAACATTTAGTGCTGAAGGAACTGTTGTTGGCTATTTGAGTTCGACAGTGGCAGAAAAATAAAACCACTCACAAGATTCAGTATCATATATTTTCTATCATCTGTATTGATATTTGCATTGAAGCTACAAGAAATGGGTTTGTCAGAAGATAGAAAAGTTTACCTGCACATACAGTGACTTCAACATAAAGGCGTACTTTTACTAATGTCAATACTGCTGACACTGCAGCTGGCTACAGCACATGTTCTCATGCACATAGCACAGGCATACTAAAAACACTATATACAGTGTACTCCTTATAAGGTCACCCCTTCTGCACTGGGAAAGTGGCCTTATAAGAAGGGTGGCCTTTCCAGAAGGGAACTATATTTGTGAGAAGTATACAGTGTGTATATGTGTATGAAGGAAGAAAGCTACATGTAACTTCAAAACATTTCCTAAATTCATTTAATTAATTATCAGAAGGTTTTTGTCTTAATAACAAACTTATATCAAGGGAACAAACATTAATAGTTCCTAATTCTTAAGCATGAAGTGTTTATCCAATTTTGTTTGTGTAATGTTGTTCACAACTTTCTTTTTGTCTTTTTTTTAAAGAATGTCCCATGTTTTCACGAGTTCAACATCATTTATCTTAAGATCATATTCCCTATCTGTTATGATGCTGTTTATCTGAGTCCTTCCAAGATCAAATTTTTCAGCATGAACTCTTGAGCTCTCCCCAATGTCCGAGAGTTGAATAACTTTTTCTTTTCCTTTTAAAAGTAAGAATTTTACTTTTCCTTTTAAAAGTAAGAATTTTTCTTTTCCTTTTAAAAGTAAGAATTTTCTGTTCACATGATGACATGTTAAACTTTAAGATTAATTCCTTCCATTTAATCATGCAGACAACACAATACAGATGAAATGCCTTGTTGATAAAGAAAGTTGTATATGAGCTTTCCTTTTCTAATACAGTACACTCTTTTGTTCAAGGTTCATTTCTGTGTGTGTGAAATCCACAAAAGTTATATTTAGCTAATTTTGACACATTAATGTTGACAATTAGCAGTGTGAAGCTCAAAACCCTATCACAACATTGTTCAGCTCATTTCCTGTAAAAATTTCAGTGTTTGTAGATAATGACATTATATAAACTGTAGTTGTACTTGTTATAATGTACTTTAGCCAGCAATTATCTCAGCAACAAAATCCTGACATCTGGAAACAGACACTGGAAAAAATAATCGCTTAACTTACTTTACCGTAGGAATAAATATTGGTTTTTAACATGTTTAGATCAAATGTAGCTACTGGAGAAGGGTAAATTTGACATTTTCTGGTCGCATTACACATCAGAGGAATGGCTGCCCACAAGGGGAACTTTTTTTCCACACAAAAACTTGCCAGTGCCAAGAAAACTGGCACTGTAGGCATGGCTGCTAGTGAGGGTGGCCATAAAAGAGGTTGGCCATTGTATCAATACATTATGAGTAATTTTCACTCACAATTAAAAGGGCTAAATCAACCTCCCTTGTCAGTAAGTGGATTTGGACACTACAACCACTTCACATATTCCCCTACTTTGCTATTCAACCAAGAACTCTCCCAGATTTATGCCTTGGTGTTGTGAATGTGAGTAACTACTATTACACCTACTACCATGGGATAAAAGAGACATAGGAAAGAGAAAGCATATGTACGTACTAATGGAAAGCATGCATCTCATTGTGAAAAGTAGTAATGTTATCTTGAGCCTAAAGATTTATTGTGATATTCCCACTTTTTTTTTTTGATTATCACTGCGATTATATCACAATGTTTATACTCTGATATAGAAAAATCCATTGACCAGTGGTCCAGGATAAAAAAAAAAAAAAAAAAGCTGGACAACCATGTGGCTCAGTGTCAAAACACAGCCAGACAATCAGCTTCTGATGTTAAGAATTTCACAATAAGTATGCTGGCCATGATGAGAATCAAAATTATAAAGTCTATTGGACCAAAAGAAACAATAAATCAAGATACTTTGGCCCTTCTTTGCCAAATTTTGCATGATTAAGTAATCAGTTAATTTTTAAAAAAAAAATTAAAATTACCTTGAAGATTTCTACTTGGACGTCAATGCTGTTTATAATATTTCTACCCCAAATACTATTTTTATTAATTATCCAGTGCACTAAAGATTTGTGCTTGACCATATGCAGTTACGACTCTCATAAGGGCCCCCAAAAATGAGTTTTGTATTGCACTGGTTTTTAAATTAGGGTAGGTAGGTAGGAATGTTTTTTTGCATTTTTTATTTTTAAACATTATATATATTATAATGATTAGCATATACAATCTGCTAAGTGCTTTAAGTACTGGGTTAACTGGCTCAATTAGATCCACAAATCAATTTCTGGAATTTTTTGGATATTTTTTTAACTACCTTGGGGGAAAAAGTGCTAGGGTTGGCAATAAAAAACAGGGACAGTTGGCTGACCGGAAACAAATATTAATAGTTGTACTTTTAGACTCCTTGCAATAACCATGTGGCCCAAAGGTTAGGAACCGTTGCTCTATATATCACCCAACACCATTTTGTCAATATTGCCAACGAGTCAAAATCCAATGATCATACACTGCAATGGCAATATACAATAACAGCACTGGTATAAAGGTATATACCCAGAACTGCCATCACATAATCTGCCTGGGTCAATGCTGTTTGCCATAGGCCCATAAGCCAGAGTCTATGCTGTTTTTACTGGCATATAGGCCAGGGTCTATGCTGTTTTTACTGGCATATAGGCCAGGGTCTATGCTGTTTATGATTTCAAGAGAACAATATAGATTTTGATCTGCCAGCATACTAGGACATATCACTGAACACAGTTGGGCACATATAAAATGCCCATAAATACCAGAACTGACACTTTGTCTGCCATCATAATAAAAATGTTCAATTTCTATGCAATGAAACATCTGAAAGGTTAGGTTGTTCTAGCTAAAAATGATTCTGTTTTGAAAGGATTTTGGCAAATTCAAATGAAACTGCATTCTTCCCTATTTAATGCCTACTGATGAATCCAAATAAATTCCTCATTAGCTTTTTACTCATCATGCCGCAGACATGTAGCATCATGTCCCACACAGTCACATTATCCTGACATCAGGCCGACCAGTCCTAACACTAACCTCTTAATGCTAAGTGAGGCAGCTGCTAGTAACATTTTTTTAATAAGTCTTTGGTATAACTCAACTGGGTTTCAAATCCGTGATCTCCCACATCTGAGGCGGATGCTCTAAAAACTCAGGACACCAGAGCAGTCAGCCATTATATTCTACTAGCTTTGAAGACAGGCCATGAGGCAGCACTGGCTCAAACCTCTTTGGTCATAACATTCGTGAATGAATGGTAAGGGACTGACATGTGAGATTTGGATTTTAACGTAGCTTTAACAATGTTTCAGTCATATTGCTACGATGTCTGCAGTGTGGCAGTTTAGAGTGATGTCTAGCATTGGAGCATCATGCCGCAGACTTGTGGCATTATGTCCCACCCAGTCACATTATCCTGACACCAGGCCGACAAGTTCTAACACTAACCTCTTAATGCTGAGCTCCTAGTGAGGCAGCTGTTAGTTTTTATAAGTCTTTGGGATGACTTAGCCGGGGTTCAAAATCGCAGCCTGCAGCATCTGAGGTGGATGCTCTAACCACTAGGCCACTGGAGTGGTATGGTGAGGGACTGACAAGCTTTCTGATGCACAAGGTAAACCACCTCAAATGGTGGAAGCCGATATATCAGCTGAGCACTAAAGGGAGAGGTAAAGATACTTCCTACACTTTCTTCTACCTTCAGAAGCTGCAAATAAAAAAGTAAACCCTTAGAAGATGCCAAATAAAAAGTAAACCCTAACTGGACATAAAAGTTTCAGCTGGAAGTGAACAACTGATGGAAGCTGGTCTTTGCGAAGAAACCTGGTTGGCAAAGGAGAGGATCTGACTCATAATTTCCACTTTTTACAGCCTTGCTCTTTGGATAGGGCATGAACCATGCTCCTTAGTCTTAGAGATGCAAAAGACAGCAAGAAAACCATCTTGAGGGTAAGCTTCTTGAAACAAGCTTCAACCAATGGTCCATTAAAGGGAGGGAGTATTAAAAGACCACAAGGCAAAAGAGGTTCCATCTAGCCGTGAGTGAACGTGACACCAGTCTTTGCAGCTCAGGATCTAATCAGGTCTGCTTTGTGAGAATCTGAACCAATGGCTGGGCCCTTTGAAAATTTGAATGTCTTTGATAGGCCAACCCAACAGCCCTTGAGAGTAGAAACTCAGAAATAGTCTCTTTTCAAAAAGGAAAAAACGAAAATCATCCACTCAGAGAAGGAGAGCTATCATTAACATGTTTCCTACTGCACCAACTGCAAAAGATTCTCCACTTGCCATCAGAGACCTTGGATGCAGAAGGTCTCCTGGACTGAATATGCGCCTAACAACTTTGCTTGAAAACATGTCCTGGCAGAGAGATCATTTGAGATGAGTCAAATGTGAAGGTGGAGAATCAATTGGCTGTTGTGTAGGACAAAGCCCCTGTACTATGACAGAAAGTCCCTCCTCTTGGTAAGTTCATGAGTTGGTCTACTAGCAGGTTTAACCCTTTACCTCATACAAGTGCCTTTGGACGCCTCTACTCCATTCGCATGTAAGCGCCTTTGGACGCCTCTATCTGATTCGCATATAAGCGCCTTTTGACGCCTCTACACCATTCTCATGGAAGCGCCTTTTGACGCCGGCTGTAAACATCAGCCATTTTGAGCGTGTTTTCGTAGCGCCACCTTCGGGGAAAACCCCCTATTAGATAATACATTCATTGGTGTGAATGACCATTATGTCAGATCACGTGGTCACTGTTTATGCTCTGGTCGAAATCTGCTATTTAAAGTAAGTGGGTCGTATTCTCCACTCTCCAAAATGGAGGTCACGGATTTCGTTCAGTACTTACTTGAGTTTTCACGATTAGAATCACAACTATGAAAGAGTCAATAACTTAGGCAAAGGCTCAGATACTGATGAAGGAAGCCATTAGTTTTTATAAATTATCAAGTTCAGCTGATTTAGTGATGTAGACGCAGACAAAGAACTTATAAATTTCGAGTATGAGAAATAGCAGCTACGGCTGGTCATGCGGCTTCACGTTCTTGACGGTGAACAAGTTCTCTCAAGATTTTAAAGCAAATAAAAAATTCTTCTGTGAAAAATAATTATGCAGTTACAACGATCGGATTTTTCTCTTAAATCTTTCCATATGTAGTGTATGTGTACCAAAAACGTAAAATGGTTAAAATTGCTGTTAAACGTAACATACACTTCACTGCTTAACAGGCCCATGCGTATGGAGTAGAACAGGTAATAGGTGTTCCATTTATAGCACACTGCACTGGGTAACTTTGCTACATGCGTATCGAAGGGCTAAAAAGCCATACACTCTGTGAGGTAAAGGGTTAAAAGATTGTTGAACCATGCTCATTGGGGCCATGGAGGGGATATCAAAATGAGCTGAGCAGTGGCGGTCCTTACTTTCTTAAGTGCTCAAGGGTGGGAAGGCATAAGTGAACAGATGATCCCATTTCAGGCTGAAAGCATCCTCTGCCCAGGCCCTCTGGTCAGGAAGTGGGGAAATGTAACAGGGGAACTTGTTTATTAGCTTTGTTGCAAACTAGTCCACCAAGGGTCTCTCTCCAAATCTGAACTAGGAATCTGCAATGGACTACTGCAGAGGCCATTCTGTGAGGACTATCTTGCCCCTCCTGGACAGATCTGCCAAAATATTCTTTTGCCAGGAATGTGGTGAGCCCCTTCAAGAATGCCCAGTGAAGGAGGTTCCAATCCTCTATGCAGAGAGAAGGGGATTGTGCACCTCCTTGTCACCTGAGGTGTGCTACCATGTTGTTGTCAGAGACCATCATGCAGAGACTAATTTTCTTTATGCACCATTAAAGGGCTAAGAATATTGCCCTCATTTCCAAACTGTTGAAACAAATGGCAGATTCTGCCCAAGACCTCAAAACCCCAAAGAATTAGTCCTTCCAGATCCAGATGAGCATCCCATCTGGAATCTGACGCATCTGCAAACAGATAGGAGTGGGGTTAGGAAGCATGCATAGGGACTCCAGGCAAAAACCAATCCCGATTTGCTCACCAACTTGAATGATGGTGGAAATGCAAACCTAGAGAAATATGAGCATTCAGAAGGTCCCTGATTGGTTTCCAGATTGCCAGAAAGAGAAACTGGAGAGGCTGTGAATGCAGTCTGCCTTGTGGAACCAGGTCCCATGACGAGTTCAAGGTCCCTGGAAGAGAAAGAAATAGACGAGCCAACAATGTCGTCCTAGCTCTCAGCTCTTCAGACAGCATCAGGATCTCATCTACTCTGTGGGTTATGGACTTATCTTCTGTTCATGAGGAAATTTTGTCCCCATGTAGACAAATTTTTCTAGGTTGTGTCAAAGACCCGACCTGTTCACTATGGACCAAGAGCAAGACAGAGCTAGTCTGAGGGACCCTAGCCAGCTATTGTGGATCAACCCATCATTGAAACACTGGAGGACGAAGATCCTTACTGACCACAAATGGGGTGCAACTATCCCCACAACCCTGGTAAAAGCTCTGGTTGGCTGAATGGCAGAATGCAAAATTAACTCCATCAAGCAAATTCTGTGAGAAAAGATAGAGGTGTGTGGGTACATATCCTGAAAATGGATGGAGACCATCCCGTCACTGGGTCTTATTGCATTCCTGAGTCAGGCTATGGTCTTCATCTTATTGGTTCCTATGAGAGGAAGAAGATATCAAAACAAAAGCTGGTATCCTCCTTTCATGATACAGAGGTCCCAGACTTCATATCAACCTCTGAAAAAAAAAGTTCAGCCTGGCACCTATGAGAATGAATGGAAAAGAGACACACTGCTGGAGAGGGACTGAGTCCCAAGGGCTGTCCCATTTTTTCATACGAAAGGGGGAAGTGCCCATGAGCTTTCTCCCTGCTTAAGAGTGGGGGAGGTCCTGAATTGGGGTTGCTGCTTTGATAGGGGCTGTATGGCTTTGACAAACTGCTGATGAATCCTATGACTGGTGACAGGATGATATCGCTTCTTGGCCAGGTTTAATGGGCCAGGTGCAGATACAAGGGACCAGTTTTGTTGGTCTCTCAAATCCTGAGATACCATGGATGCAATAAGCCCTTTCCTAAGTGTCTGTGCCTTTCTTCAGGGCAGCAGCCCTTGAAAGGTTCTTATTGTCCACAGCAACATTCTTGCAGAAGAGGAGAATCTTCGCTGATAAAGCCAACAACAAAGATAATGCATGCCTAGATGTTTTGGTCAATGTTTCCAAAAAAAACACTGAAGGGCAGTTGACGACAGAGATTCTTCTTTCAATGGACTGAAGGCAGCAACCAAAATGAGGTCAATATGCAAGGCTATGTTTACTAATGACCTAACTTTTTGTTCTAAGGCATCAAGTGTTTTAACTTGAAGACAAATCCAGGGACCATGGAAATAATCACTTGTGCCACTCTGGCATCCAAAAGTGGGAGTTTTAAGGGCCCAGGAAAGGGTGTGAAACCTATAACTAGCTTTGAAGACCTAGGGTCTCAATGTAGACGGGGAGGGGATAGACCACATCTTATAGTGTCTAGCAAATTCCTGACCCTTATGGAACCTTAGGGAAAGCTCCTTAATCATAGCCAAGTGAAGGAGCAGCAAGAGATCTGGTCAAGATGTAGCCCCAGAATCCCTCTCCAAGCTGGAGATAATTTTACGTCGTTGGTGCTTGAAGGCTTGGTCAAATATCACTGGAAAAAGACAGTAAACCTCATGAACTGCTTTGTCAATAGACCAGATCACCTTCTCTGCCACCTCCACTGAAGGTTGGGAGGTAGGGACCTGAAGGGAGAAGGTGCCCCCTCAGCATGTTCTGCATCAAACTCATGAGATCAACAATGACAGAAAGATCCAATGTCTTTCTGCTGTGGGGCAAAATTGGTGGAAAGGGGGCATGTTAATCTTAACTCATCTCGTGGAGCAGAGGCACTGTTCTTAGTGGTATACACGGCAGGTGGTGAGAATGACTCTCAATACTCCTAGGGTGTTTAGGGTGTTTGGGGTTCGAGGTCTTCCCCCTCCCTCCTTTATGCCCAAGTTTGTAAGCAGAAAATGTCAGTCCATGGACTACAACATGGACCTCTCTAACATGGTGAAAAGGCCCTTAAGTCCATGGCTGCATGCAGGTGATGGGTCAATCACTTCCCTGAGAAGGAGGACCATAGATTTCACTGGGATTTAGTGGGATTAAAGGGGGTGGGGGAGTGTCTATAGGATCCCATTCACTAAACCGGCATCTCTATGCTGAATCCCAATCCAAAGGAGGATTGAATAGTCGTCTGGAGATGGGGTCCTCAACTTGATCCTTATCCCCATACAACAATGGCTCCACTGATCAGTTAAGACCGTATGTCATATCTGACAGACTTGTATCATAGTACTCCCCTTACCAGGTGGTTGAATCCTGTCGCTAACAACAGGCACCTGGGACTGAAAGGGTGCTGCACTGCCCTTATTGGGGTGTGGGCGTAATGTTGAGCTGCTAGCTAGTAGCAGGTGCTGCTCCTCCATCATGGGGGGAAGGGGGGCACAACTCACTATGTACTCTATGAAACTGAACAGGATGCTGTTCCTCCCTTGTGGAAGGAAGTGATTCAATCTTTTTCCTACTGGACAGCAAAAGGCATTTCTCCTTCCATGCAGGACTTTACTAATCCTTCTCTGATACCCAAAGGACTTGGAGAAGGCAACCCCCGAAATTTCTGAAGAAGTTAGTTTCTTCTTTCTTTTGTAAGTTCAGCAAGATCCCAGACCTTGTCCAAACACAGACTACAAAAGGAACAACCGTCTGTTCATTTATAGCCAGTACATACTAGGCAGGTGGTGTGTGTATCCCTGTGCCGACACCCCTCTGCACATGCAGCTTAGAAACTGCTGAAAGAAAATGCCAAAAAAAAAATTTACAAAAAAAACGTCCATGTAAGTATTATGTATTCTAAGTCGGCGCCATTTTAATACACCAAGGACTCATCCTTTCCAGGTGTCATCCAATTAAATGATTAAAACAACCAATAATAAACATGCAAGATTTAATCAAAGATAATGTCAACCATACTTTTTGATTACTGGAGACAAATAATTAGCAGCTAGGGAAAATTGCTAATAATAATATAGCAATAATAAGGAATACTATCCTGTACTGACTTTAAATAATGAAATGGCATTCAATCACCAGAAATGAAGGCAAAGACTAGTTTGTGATCTCCTTTCAGAAAATAAAAATAGCAAAAGTCAGATTAAATAGAATAAACGTTTTTGATGTTTCATGCTGTTCTACAACAATAAAACAGGATCAAGACAAGGCAGCAGACCAATTAAGCAGGAATAGGGATTATCCAAACACCTACCCAAGCTAATAAAAGGGAATAAAGTAATTATTGCTGAAAAAAAATTTATTGGAAAGCCTGTGTGTGTGTGTGAGGGTGAAACCTAGACAAAAGTTTTGGAAAAAAAATGTAACCAAAAAGTGACAATAACACAGTCAATGAATTAATTCTAAATATGGACAATATTTATCTACAGGTCATTACCAACTGTAAAAATGATATAATGAAAAAAACTAAATTCACAACATATGACTCAAAACAAAGAGAATTTTCTATGAAGCATGATTTAAATCATGTTGCTGTTGTTGTTGTTATAGGGTTTAACACCATTTTTCAGCACTAGATAGGCTATACATGGCAGCCAGTATAAATGATGGAGGAAGAACCAGGGAAAATTCCGGAAAGAACCACCGACTCATGAGAAGCTACTGGCAAGCTTTTTCACTTACCCACATTGGCCGAATCCGAGACTCGAACCCATGCAGACAGAGGTGAGATGGCAATGATTGATAACGATGAGCACATTCGACCACTTGGGGCTGCATTAAATTATGTTAATATGTCGGCTTGACCACAAAAAATTAAGAGCTAGTCCAGGGGTTGGTCTCCAGAACATCATGGAATTGTTATAAAGGAGGATGAGTTCTCATCATACAGTCTGGAGAGAGTAAGCTGCACAATAGCAACAGGTTATGTATTACTGATATTAAATGGATGCAAGATTATGTTTCATCTCAGAAGATGTATATCAATGTATACAGTACTGGCCATGGGAGATCAAACCCAGGACATCTCACATAAAAATCAGACACTTGTATCACCTGACTTAAAAGATATGGGACACACAGTCTGATCAACGAGAAACTTTTTATACCTCAAATAGCTATACATAAAATCAACAATATTTGGATGCAGAACTCATGAGATGAGATCAAGCTCAAATAAAATCCATCTTATTGAAGATACTGAAAGGTGGCGTGAATTTTAAAAACCAGGTCTTCCTAATATAAGCTGATTGCTTACATGCATTTACCTTTTAAAAGCTTAATTGGGCATGTGAAAACATCCATGGAACCAACTGCGGTAGTAAGGGAAAGTTCCAGTTCCACTGATTCGTGAACAAAAAGTGACATTTCTTCTGGCATGTTGTACTTGACTGATCTATCTCTCATGCTGCTTTTCCAGGAAGACATAGACTGAAATGACATAAATATATAGACATTGTCAGCTGGTAGTATGAGTTTCCTCTGACCCTTGCCACCCCATTTTTGATATTTGGACATTTATGTTGGAGTGTAGGGTCAGAGTCCACTGCCTATCAAAAAGTTGGAATTCGCTGACACCATTTGGTGTCGGCATAGGGTAGCCGCTTACTAGCCGGCCTAGCAAACTTTAGCGACCTTTCATCGAGATATACCTGCTTGAAATCGATAGGAGTATATTTATTTTCTCAGAAATACCGAGTGTAGCATTCATTATATCTTTAATCCACTGACAGACGAGATGCAACTATAGCGTTGATGAAATTTGACCTGGAACTCACCATTTGCATTCTGAGTCACATGACTACACAAATCTTGCAACCTATATGTCAATGACATCAGAGGTCCAACAGTCACGTGATATCAACAATAAACCATTTCGAAAGTTGTTGTAAATAGAATTTGAAAGTATTAATTAAAAGTCATGTAATACTTGTACATAAATATAATGCACACTTAATTCTCAACATATTTATTCTGAGAACAACGACTAGAAACCTGTCGGTATCACAGCAAGGTGGAGAAAACCAGATTAATCAAGTACTAAGCACGTGTCAGTGATGTATTTTGTTGGTATCACGTGACTACTGCATTGACCTGTGCTCTCCGCTTGTTGAATCTGTTTTTTTCCCCAAGTTGCTGCAACATTTACAGATTTCTGGTCGTTGTTTTCAGAATAAATATTTTTAGAAGTTTATGTCCTTTTATTTATCTATAAATATTATGTGACTTTCATTTATATGTTCGATTTGTTTTCCTACAGCAACATTGGAAGTGGTTAATTACTGATATCACGTGACTATTTGAATTCTGAAGTTATTGACATGTCAGTCGCAAGATTTGTGTAGCATGTGACTCGGAATGCAAATGGTGAGTTCCTGGTCAAATTTCATCAACGCTATAGTTTCGGCTAGTCTGTCAGTGCACTGAAGATATAACGAATGCTATACATGCAATATCTGAGAAAATAAATCATATTCCTATCGATTTCATGCAGGTATATCTCGACGAAAGGTCATTAAAGTTTGCTAGGCCGGCTAATATGCGGCTACCCTAAGCCGACACCGAATTCCAACAGGCAATGGACTCTGACCCTACACCCCAACATAAATGTCCAAATATCAAAAATGAGATGGCAAGGGTCAGAGGAAACTTGGAGTAAGTAAGCTCGGTGCTTTTTTGGATGAAAACTTCATCATGTGGAAAAAATGGCATAGTAGTAAGGTGCAAGCTTTACACCGCTGAGGTCCCATGTTCAATCCCCTTTTACAAATTGTGCAGGTACATCAAAACTTGCACTCACTGAAATCTATATATAAAGGAGATTTATTGATCCCTTCTCATACATAATGGTCTCTTACTAACAAGTGGCACGAGGGTAATATGTGTGTGATGTGTAATAGGTCAGGTCACCTGATATGCAGAACATCACATGGAGAAATCAATTCAGTTACCATAATGGTAACCATGTCATACCCGTATTATATATGAGACTGTTTTACCAAGTATTGCTGCAGAACATCACATGAAGAAATCAATTCAATTACCATAATGGTAACACGTCATACCCGTGTTATTTATTAGACAATGTTTTAGTCGTACTGCAGAACATCATATGGAAAATTAATAAAAATGGCATAATGGTAACC
Organism: Megalonaias nervosa; assembly: GCA_016617855.1. NCBI lineage: Eukaryota > Metazoa > Mollusca > Bivalvia > Unionida > Unionidae > Megalonaias > Megalonaias nervosa. The sequence goes on from JAECUM010000005.1 coordinate 244,030, forward strand.
ACGTCATACCTGTGTTACATACAAGACTGTGTTATTCTGCTCATTTCCAGTGAAGGACTATTGTACTTCAAATAGTTGTAAACCTTTTTTAAAAGACACCAGTCCATAAAAGAGACATTTTTGGGGGGTGTTCCCTTGACTGTCTTTTATAGGTAAATTTCACTGTAGTAGATCATCCATGATAGATTGTTTTGTCCCAGTTCTTTGGCCTCCTCCACTTTCAAGATCATATTAACCCAATATCTGTGAGCATGATGTTGCCTGAACTTTTTCTGCAACTACTACTTTAAGGTGTTATATACTGTACATACTCGCTTAAAAGAAGAGTTCAACTGCAAACTGCATAGACTCAGATCTGCCATTGCATAATGCACCAGCAGATCTACTTGCTGGGGAAAATGCTAAAAAGGGTCAAGTCTACCTTTGAACTTCATAACCTGATCCTGAACTTGAATGCACTGTACCCTTTGTTTGCATCTTACCTGTTCTTTAAGCCATTTGTATTAACATTCATCAAAAATTATCACTGAAGACTGCCACTGTGCCACAGCCATTATACTGAATCTATAAAGTTTGGATCATCTGCTTAAGAATGTCACAAAAACAACCACTGAAGACTAGCCACTGTGGCACTGCCATTAAAACCAATCTAAATCATTTTCAGCTTAAGAATGTCACAACTTACCTGTAAATTCTTACTCAAAGTTGTTGTGAGGTATAATTCCCATGCTCTAATCAATACACCATGAACATAAATTTGTCCAAAACAAAGTAAAAACAAATTCGGGTAACTCACATGTATTGATGTATCCTCCACACCTCGGGCTAGAACAATACAGTGGTGCAGTTTACCCTCACATGTGGCAATAGTAATGACTGGGGGAGAGGTCTGCAGGTAGAGAATGCTGCAAGCATCATTACCATAATTGTCTTCTGCAGGAGGATGCATAAGTAGTGGGCCTTGAATCCCAAGCTGAATAGGTCTGAAATAATAATAATAATGAAAAGAAATTTTTAATTTTGTCTTTATGCTCCTCTGCCTAAAACAAGTATATTTTAATTTTCAAAATGGCCTTGACGTTTTCTGAATGCAAAAGAAAGGATATGAAATCATGGCTATGAAATAGCTGTGCCTAATGATTCTACAGTCTATGTAGGATAGATCTCTTTCTCTGGCTTTGGGACTTGCAGAATAAAAAAAAACAAAAACTTCAAATGCACCTAAAGTTGTAAATTACCATGACCTCACATGACAATCAGTAGCAGGTAGGAGTGCATTGATAGGAAAGGGCAGTTTTCTAATTTTACAGTCCAAGTATGACACCTATCACTCAAAGGGTTTGGGACCTATGGTCATACTAAAAACTTTACCCAAAACCTTAACCACAGTCGATTCTACCACCCACCACTGCTGGAATAGGTGATACCTATATGTCTCACCTATAGCTAAGCAGGCGAGACAAAAGACAATGAATAAGACATCAAGCAAGTAGTCTTCAATCTGACCAAACTGGAAGATAAGTTCACAAAAGTAAAGAATATTTATATGATCAATTTTAACTTTGTTTTTGGAAATGCTGCTTCAAGTAAACTGAGACACGTGATAACAATATAAATGGAAAAATCTGCCTTGCCTTTTGCTCCTTTCAAGCATTAAAGACAAAATTAATGCCTTCAGACAGAAATGATGTTCTTCAATATTTTATTCAAATTTACAAAGAGGGGAGGCTGATGATCATGGACTCCTTTTGCTAGATGGCACATGTGCACTATGGGAATTCTAGACCACTCTTCTTTTTTTTAGAACACTTTTCTCCTGACCAAGAAATATTTCAACACGATACCAGAAGATATGCATATATATACACACAAACACCCACCCATTTGAGATAATGAAATATGGAATCAGAAGGCATAATTACACAAATGAATGTGCATACATGCACAAGTGCCCAGCACCCTTCCCCCAGACACACTCTATGTGAAGGATAAATATGTTGTTGAATTCCATTACCTGCTCTTTAGCAGGGTCCACCATCAATGCATAAAATTACCTTTTAGATTCAAGGTCAGTATAGACCACAACCACATCACCATTGCCACGAAGACAGTACACTGGCCACAATGTCACACTTCCTTGATTTTTAGGGGTTTCTAAATATCCTTGGTTCTTCAAATGAACTTCAACTTCTGTACCAAAATCAAATGAAACAGCATTGTCACTGAGTACAGCAAACTGACGGCTGTAGGACATGCTGATTGATCGCTCTTCTTCACCTAAGCTGATCACCTGTACTGGACTGTCTGGTTCTAGGAGACTGTACACACTTCAGAAAAAAATAAGAAAAAGAAATGGCTTTAAAATAAAGGTCTTCTGAGCTCTATAATGAAATTTTAAACTGGTTTGAATCATATAAATATGACTAAACTTGTAATTTGTCTGGTTAAACATGAATTACCAGAATATAATTTCATATACATGTACATTGCTCTTGTCTCTGCAACTTTATGAGCTAATGCAATACAACTTAAACCTAAACTTTTCCAAAGAGCAATTGAGTTGGATTTCTGCTACAGTGATTTCTATTGTGTCCTTGACATCCATGTACAGCCACCAATCTTTCTCATCCATTGTTGATAAAATGGTAAGAGGGATGTTAAAAGTTCATAAAAGGGATCAGGAATACATCAGAAACTTTGAGTTGTCCAATGAACATTTATGTCTTGTTGCAAATTTTAAAACTCCCCCAAAAATTGTGATTAAACCAATTTATCAGATTTCTTCCGTTATCTCTGACAAAATTTGCTAAATGTGAAGACGTGCCATAGGTATTCCTCATGTATATTTACTAGCCCATGTTCATTGATTCCACTTTGTTATCACATTGACCCTTGGTATATATAGTTAACTGAAAATGTTTAGGACAAGTTCTTTCTTGCAGATGAAAGAGTTACAGCCTAAATCAAACAAAATATATTGGTCAATGATATAATTTGTTATACCTGTTAGGCATTCAAGAAATAAAGATTTCTGCCATGTCTTGATGCACATGAAAAACTTTTATAAAATAATTTAAAAAGGTGAAACTGACACATGACAACTGATGCCTAGGGGTGTCACAAATAATCCCAATCATCCTCCCAGGTAAATGTAATGAGCAATGAATCATTTTATTATCAGCTGCATCCAGTCAAATTGTGGAATGGTAGACATCTCATCTAGATGCATCTAATCAGATAGTGAAATGGCAGATGTCTCAGCAAGATGCATCCAATCAAATACCATAATAGCAGCATCCAGTAAAATACTGTAACAGTCGATTTCTTAGCTAGCTGCATCCAGCCAGAGAGTGGAATGGTAGATATTGTCTTGTCTAGCTGCATATGACAGGGGTCAAAGTGGAATAATGACATGTCACAAGCAAAGATATTTTTCACAATGTCATATATATTTAACAGCATATGCATGGCCACAGAGGCATCACATACATACGTCATATATATTTAATAGAATATTTATGGACATACGCAGTTTCATACCGTAAAACAGATATTTTTTAGTTTTCTGAGCCAATGGTTGACCTGGATGAAGACTTTAACCTCCATATGGATCAAGACTTTACATTCAACAAAACATTACCTTTTAAAGAACTAACTTGCTTACCAAAGTGTATTGTCTGATGTCAGAAATACCAAATGCATGCCATCCAGACTTCCGGGATGCCAGCTGACTTGAAGCAACTTGACACCACAATGACTGGCAAAATGATGTTCTGCAACTGATACTGACCTATCAAAAGAATAAATGAAACATGATATTTCAATTTCTATCATAAAAATGCCTACAGAAATAAGTTCATTAGTTTATTTCATTTCATATTGTCACTATTAAACTTGCCTATGTTAAGGTTTTGACAAGTTAATCCGATCTACTGTACTTGATGTCAGGTGACTTATAAATTAAAATGTAAGTGTTGAACAAGAATACCGTGGAAAGGCACATTATATGCCTGCCCTGTGTTTAACAGAAGATGACGGTTAGAGTACTCATTTACTATAATGCTGTTCATCATAGCCATAAAGTGGATCACATTATATAATTGATGCCCATATCCACCTTATAAATGGAACTATCTTATACTGAGGAACCTTTTAGTGAATTGGTACTTTACCAAGATAGATGATACATGTTTCTATAGTACCTATACTTAAAATGTGTCTATAATTGCCATTTTTCTGTGTGATTGGATGCACAATGTTACACACTTTAGTCATTCATTTTAATTTCATAGTTTTATGTCAGACCATTTTGTGCTGAATGTTATCCCTCTTCGACAGTCTCTGAAGAGAAAACCAGTTAATTTTCAAGAAGCTTGCATTTAGTAATCGTGTATTCATATGTTTGGGACAAAACCATACTAAATCAGCTGATTCAGTGAATAAAATATAAATGTAGTGTACCAAAATGATAATACAAAATCCTGGGAAAGGAAAGAAAATCTGATTTAGTTTCTTGAAATGCCTAGCACACAGAAAAATTGTCAGTTCTGGATGCTGACATGTCTGTCCCAGCTTTACTGGGCCATCAACATCCACAGACACAAGTCATAGGAGACAATCCACTACACTCTTTTATCATCCACGGCTGTCTCTGCTTGGATTTCCTCATTTATCATGAAATGTATAAACCTGCTTAACCAATCATTATTAGTGCATGTAAAATTGTCTTGTCCTTGTGACTCAACATGTCACATTGCTGGAATGAAACAAATAAAGTTTCTCTTCTAAACACAAGTCACCTATCAATTAATAAAACGGGTACTTTCGTTGATGCGTAGGAGAATATAGATTATGAAGTTGATTACCGTATATACTCAATTATAACTTGAGTCAACCTGCAAACAACAAATTTTTTTTATCTGCCATAGCATAATGACCTGCCGATCAGGGTCTATGTTGTTTGTTCTACTGATTACTCCAAACAAACTGCACAAACCCTCATCTGCCAGCACATTATGCAACAGCAGATCTGGGTCTGTGCAGTTTGCAGTTGGAATCGTCTTATAAATGAGGATATGTTATGTATTTATGGGTACTCAAGATAACAAGGTGATCTCAGCACATGTAGCTATGGGTGATGATGGAGCATTGTGGATTGTTGTCCATGTCATGCAATAATTCAACTTCTGATGTTATATGTAACTGAACTTGGAATCCACTGAAGTAAACCCCCAAAATTCTGAGAATTACATTTTTCATGAACTCAGACAATCTGGAAATGAACCCAACATTTTTTTGTGAAATAAAGGTTAACTTGGTCCAAAGTGTTTTCATGGATGTGGGCTAAAAATTTTGAATACCACCCTACATGTGTCTAAAGAGACATTTTGATTTAATGTAAAAAATTCACATTAATTATATGTATCATACTGAATTTCTATTAATATACAATTGTATATTCTATAAACAGAATGCTTCTAACCATGTTTTCCCAAAGTCTGACCATGTTATCCCAAAGTTTGACAACTGTAGCTTTCCATTTGTAATTACAGAACAATTAACATATAACATTGGACACTGGTCCATTGGAGTTTTGAATACAACTGACTGATGGATAAGGCTTTTGCAGTACAGTGGTCCCTCTCTTATAAGGCCACCTTCAGCACTGAAAAGCTGGTTTAAAGAGGTGACCACTCTAAGGGTGGCCTAATGGTACAAATATACTATATTTGTGTCTGGAAAGGTGGTCAGTCTTGAGAGGTCCCACAAAAAAGTCAGGTCACTCTAAGTTAAGTCTTTGTCTGGTTTTGTAAAAGGACTGTCATCCTGAACTAGAAAAATGATCTCGTCTTCAGCAATGGTAGTTCAGCTGGTAGAGCATCAGACTCATAATCCAAGGATCACATGTTTGATACCTGCTCTTAGCTTCCACCTCCTTGGCATGATATAGCCAATGTGTTAAAAGTGCTACTGAAATTAACCATCTAACCATCATTTATTTACAAACCTGTCTAAAACGACACTCAAGGGACCATCAAGTTCTGTCATCTTTGGACAGGTATCCTTTACATGTATGTAACATTGTCAAATTCAGGAAAAGGGGTTCAGAAAAAGTCACCCATAATCAAACACATCTAAGACCTTGATGATATAAACTTGTATACCAAATCTGATCAGAATCTGTTTAGAAGCGTTGCCTCTAGTGTTTGCAAACTCAGTCAATTAGATGCAAGATCATCTGCCCTAGCTAAGGTTCCGATATGTTAACCCTATCTATACCTTGGCAGATTGATCAGATATTTCAGTGCTTCAGGTCTGTGAATTTCATTGGATGTGGTGCCAAGCCACCATATCCAGTCAAAATCACCTTGTTTAAATTTGGACACTGTTCCCACATGATTGAGAGAAGGGGAGCACACGAATGAAATTAGCAATTTTCCACTGCCGGTCCATGTTTGTACAAATACATCCTTTCCCTCAAATAAACCTGTAATGGCTTCCTTCCAGTATGTAGTCATACTTTAGAGGTTAAACTTACAAAGTATCCTTTTGATGTCAATTACCTCCACCATTTTCAGCCATATCACAATGCACCAATGTTACATGCTATTGGTTAGTTGGCATCATACACTGTGGGAGGCAACTATGAAATCCAATATATGTCGCTAGGACAAAGCACTGAAATATTGATTGATCTGCCAAGGTGTAGATAAGGGTTAACATACTGTAACCTTGGCTTGTGAAGATGATGCAAAATCACCTCATTAATGTCGCTCAAAATCAAACTCAATTGATGATACAAGTTTACACACCAAATCAGATCAAAATCTGTTAAGAAATGAAGCCTCTGGTGTTCCTAAGCAGATACTGATGGACAGAGATGATAAATAAAAGGCAGTACAATAAGATCATCTGACCTTTGGCCAGGTGAGCTAATAAAAGTATATAGTATGGAAAAGGCATTTGCATGGAAAAACTACCTTTTCCTCTCTGATGATTGCAACTGACCTTTTTTGTTTGGTATATGTGCATGTAGCAAGCTGATTTGTTGACCAATGCAAGAACATGTGCATTATGGTACAATTGGATAGTTGGCATGAATTTGTACTGTTGCATAAATAGGAATAATTTCCTAAAAAGAGCTATTTTCTCATGAACTATCTAGACAATTTCCATCGAGTATATCAATACTGAGACTACCTATCAATGGCAGTTCTACTTTCAAAATACCTGTCTGGTAATTTGTCTAATTGTTGTAATTTGCTGATAGAACCATTGGAGACTACCTATCAAAGGCAGTTCTACTTTCAAAATACCAGACAAATTGTTGTAATTTGTTGATACAACCATTTAAGACTACCTATCAATGGCAGTTCTACTTTCAAAATACCAGACAAATTGTTGTAATTTGTTGACACAACCATTGGAGACTACCTATCAATGACAGTTCTACTTTCAAAATACCAAATTGTAATTTGTTGATACAACCACTGGAGACTACCTATCAATGACAGTTCTACTTTCAAATACCTGTCTGGTAATTTGTCTAATTGTTTTAATTTGTTGATACAATCAATGGAGAACTATATGCAATGAACTTACTTGCAGGTAACCACCTCCTTTCCTCCTTCATACTCAGCATACCTTCCCCATTTTTGAGGTAACTCCATCACTGTGATCCCTAACTGGCCCCAAAGGGCCAAGTGACTTCCTGTTTGATTCCATACTAGCCAGCTCACATCAAACTTTGGTACATCATTGCACTGCAAAATCTGTAAACCAAAAAGGATGCATTTAATTTCCACCTACAGGATGAATTGCTTTTTTTAAAAATGTTTTTGCGGTTAATCATTATGTCTTAGGATGACAAAAAAGCAAATCTCTACATTTTGAATTCTACACATATTTTCTCTGGATCAAATGATAGGTCAAGGCTATGACTGCCATGACTTGTTCAACATTTTGTCCAAACTCAACAAGAAAAATATTTCACAAAAATAGGAGTGTCTTGAAGGGACTGATGCTCAAGTGACTGAAAAGAATTTCCAGGAAATCAAGATAAGAGATTAGACCCTTTCTTCTTTAACTGCAGAGTGTTGAAACATTCTCTAGCACTGTTACGCAATAACAATATTTTCAATTAGCCACTGTGATGGCTATAAAGGCCGTAGGATTCACACCATTTTCAACTAGGACCAACTAGACATCATTAAAAGACTTTTGGTGAAAACCCAATGTGAATATTTAGGGGAAATTAGTAACAAGACTATCAAGATGGACACAATTGTGACTGTAATGGATGTCAGATTTGCTACATTTTTATTTACTCCCAACTGGACACCATAGTAAGTGCAACAAGAAGATCTGAAAGTTGGCTGCCATGTTCACCATATTAGACAAAAGACTGACCCCATTTTCAATTAAGTTTTCTCCTAAAAGCCCAGTGTCAATTACTTTCTGTTTGGAGGAGGAGTAATAATGAGCGCTTCAAGATAAAAGTCATAGCAGACATATTGGATGTCAGATCAGCACAGTTTAGTGTTTTGGTGAAAACTTTGTCAATATGATTTTCCATTTAGGAGGAGCAGTAATAAGATGGCTGCCATGGTGGCCATACTGGATGTCAGATCGGCACCATTTTCATTTTAGGACTGACATCAGAAAAAGTCTTTCAGTGACAAGATGTGCTCCCACATCAGGGTGTGCCGTGACTCAACTACCTGGTAGCCCAGGAAAAATTTCAAGCTGGGTTACCAAATGTCTTGAGAGTCAAAGACCAGCTTGATATCTTCCTGATGACAATGATTTTAAAATGTATACCTGATAGGATGTTAAATCAATAAAATGGCTCTCTACATGAAAAAAGATATAACAAGTATATATTTTGGCACTGATTTTCATATAAATGACAAGAATTTCAATGCTCAAGTTTTAATATAGATGTAATTAAACTGGAATTTTCTTAAAACTTTTTAGCTGGACAACCAGATGGTTTTTTTGCTCGGCAACCAGATTTTTCAGTAGAGTTATCTGGAAGGTAACCATGCTTTCTGAAAATTGTTCTACCCCTTAATGTTCTTTTTATGCACCAGTCTATCCAGCAAATTGTCAGATGCTATCTATAAAATGGCATTAGATGAGACTTGTGCATGATGGGATTCAGATCTTGGTCTATCTGAGGAATTCCATGCTAAATCAGGATTAAACATTCATGATACTGTCTCGTATCATGCAATATTCTTGCAGGGATCTTTGTAGATATACAAGAGTACAAAACTGTATATGTGGTAAATATGATTATTACACGTAAAAACCCTTTTTCACTAGGTGGATAAATGACATTTTGAATTCAGTCAATAGGTGTCTTCCTTATCTGAAATGTAACTATCAACATAATTTTGTCAAGATACAAGACAGAATTGGAGTTATTTTGCAGATGCCATTCTCTTTTGTGTCTTGGTGACCTTGACCTTTGACCTATGCTTCCAAATCAATAGATGCTTTCTTGACTCAAATGCAAGCCATCCATATGGTTTGGTCATTTAATGCGGCATAGGAGTTGAGTTCTTTTGTTCAAACCATTTTGGTTTTCCGAGCTAGGGCGGAAGAGTGGAGGGTCCAGATATTTAGATTGATAATGGTATTTATAAAGTATGGCAATGACAGACAGTGAAGAACATGAATTATTGTACAGAAATGAAAAGGAAACAAATGCACAAACAGATAGAGAACATTAGAACATGACATGCTCCACCTTCTGCAGGTATATAAAAAGAAAGCGCGAGGCCTATTCTAGAATGGTTGATTTCAGGATTCATGCCAACTTCTAAAACATTAAGCTGAAAGCTCAAAAGCATCACACACCATTTTTGCAAGACTTACTTTGTTTGCTTTGTCAAATCTCCCCTATATTTTGAAAATAACCTTTTTTCAGCACAAGATAGGCAATATATGGAGGCCAGTATAACTGGTGGAGGAAGAACCCTGGAAAACCCCGGGAAGAACCACCGACCCACGAGGAGCCACTGGCATGCTTTCTCACGTATCCACGTTAGCTGAGCCTGAGACTCGAACCCACGCAGACAGAGGTGAGGTGGCAGTGATCTGGAACGGTGAACGCTTTAGACCACCGGGGCCCCTCAAAAAGTTGAATGAGCATGTTGCAGAGTGAGTTGATTGAGCTTCATAATAATTCATCCACAATATTATGAAAATCTATCACAGAGTTCATGAAATGGAAATGGAAAAAGAAAAAAAAAAGATTTTCTATGAATGATACCTTGACCCCTAGGTAAAAAGGGCAAGTCTTTGGTTCATATAGGTTCAAACAAAGTATCAAGAAAACCCAATATGAGGTTAATCAATTGTAAGGAAATTAAAAACTTTAACCAAAACCTTAATGCAAATTTACTATGACTGCTATTAAGCCCCCAAGGTCATCTGGGCTACCAAATGTAATGGAATGGATGGTCTTAGCTTCACAATGATTTATACCAAGTATAATAAGAACATATCATGGGCTTTTCGAAATATAAACAAATGTAACCATTGTCTGTTCAACAGAAACTTTTTATGTCTGTGACCTTAACCCTAAGGTAAATGGGACAAGCATGCATGTCAAAGAATGAAGAAAATCTATGAATGGTTTTAGAAAATATATGCAAATGAAATTTTTATTACTAGAACCATAACACTTATTTTCTATGACTGTGATTACATATTTTCTATGAATGTGATCCCATGGTAATACCTGCAAGCAAGCATGTCATAAAATGAATTGCCTTAGTTTTATAATGATTCATGCAGTTTATGATGCGAATCAAGGCATTTAGTAAATATATGCAAATGAGAAACTTTCTTCAAACCCAATCCTGCATCAGAGTTGGACAGGTGCTTACCCATAAAATTCCAAATGAGCAGAACTTTCCAAATTCTAGTGTGGACATCCTAAACTGAATCCAACATTCAAAACCACTTAATCTTAAGAACTGTGTCCAAATAACATGATCAGATGATCCTCTTCTGTATTAGGAAGTGAGAATAATTAATCACTACTGTACTGTAGACTTCTTTGTTCACATTTTGTATACAATTTTGGTGAAGGGTTGTGGCTTCTCTAGATGAATAATTAAATGTGCAATTTTTTTTTCCAACTTAATTTTCAGCTGAATCAGCTTCTACAGCTGTCTCTTGTTATAATACCCTTCATTTGATCATGATTCTGGATATGAGGTACTGCTATGCACCTTGTGACAAATTAAACCATTGTATTAACTGATCTATCAAATGTATGAGTAATGACAACATGGGTTGAAAGAAAACTACATTAAGCTTCTTATCAGGTCTTTACATCCTTTTAAAACAGTTTGGCTGCCATTTTATTTATCCCCACCCACCCCAACACACATATATGCATTCAAAACAAATTTATGTTCATTCTTGATATAGCATGGCATGGTAAATAATGTGGCCACCAGCTATAAATCTCAGCTACCATGTTCTATTGAGGGAGCATTTGCAAAATTTTACAATAAAGTTCACTGTATACAAAATTAAGGGGCAAATATAAAATTATCATTGTTATGAACTGATCATGAACAAGAGTCAATGGAAAACAAAAAGGAAAATGTAGTTAATTTGGTAATACTGCCTCATAACAGGGATCACAGCTCCATGAAAAAAAAATCTGGTTGTAAAGCATATAACCTGAATAACAGTGTGAAATATATTTTACATATAATTTTAATATGAGGCATAGGTAATATAATCATGAAAATTTGATACTTTAGTCATACATATGATTCTAAAGGCAGGAGGACAAAAATACCATTTTAAAGGCCGTCAACCATACATACCATTGCATAACTGTACCATTTTAAAGGCCGTCAACCATACATACCATTGCATAACTGAAATCTACAAGTACTGGAGAAATGTCAGCAGCCTTAATATATAAGCCATAAGAAAACTGATGTTCAAACTTCTTACAGGCCGAGTTTTAATGCTAATTATTCAGGGACTACATTCTCCATTCTTTGCAAAATACAATGTGATTCAAGGGGAAATCTAGACCAGAAAACTACTGACAGCCTCTTAAATGTAAAACTTCATAATCACAAGGATTGTCATCAGCAGTCACTTGTGAAGGAAACTAAAAATACTTGAATTTATTTAATAAATTACTGCAATGAACTGTGAGATACACAACTATTCCTTTTTCATTTAAGTGACAATACACAGGCTAATATTAATTATTACTGAAACATTTACCATTAGAATCAGATTCATGTTCAAAATGTAGTTCAGGCTTGAAAATAGTGCTGATGGATGGCGGGTCTTTCACTATCACAGGTCTCTATATAAATCCAATTCAAGTCAAATCAACCTTTAAGTCTGTTGTATCTTGTTATAGGGTGCTGGACATTTTGGCTAAATCTTGGGACTTTAAACAATTCTTTTTTTTACCTTGATCACATTTAATTCACGGCCAATTTGTTTCCAGTGTTCTTTAAATGCGTGAACATCATACTTTGCATCCTTGACTTATTAGATTCTGATGGGGATCCATTTTTTTTTCACTTTTGGGTTCCAGCAAATTTTGGATTTGCCGATGGATGAGAAACCAAAGTTATATAAGCTGACAACTTGTACTGATCATCTGTTATGTTCATTGGAGTGGAACCAAATGTTGCTGATTTAGGTTCTCATTTTAATGTTGTGGTCAGTGGCTAATTCAACTGTATGGTAAAGGCCAAGTCATGCAATATGCATGAATGTTTTTTTTTAAAAGCCAGCCACTTAATCAGACATCTGGAGTCTCACTGAGCAATGCTTCAAGTGGATGACGTTGGAATTGTCTCTGTCCAATAATAATAAGGTGATGCCCCTCTGAAAAAGATTAGACCTTAGGTTTTTGGACTTTGATACTAACTGGAAGGGTACCTGAATTTAGTGCTAAAATAGCACTGGCTCTCACAATTTTCTACACACACAGTTCCAGTCTGACTATCACGAACATAACAAAATTGTTACTAGGCTCTGAGTAACATTACTTGTATGTAATTTTGTATACACAGTTATTGTCATTTTACACTTAAGAAACAATTTTAAGATTGTTGAAGAATACTTTTAATTTCCATTTTTCGGTGAAGTGGGAAGTCCGAAGGACTGCTGACAAGTTTATTTGTTGGGTCTGACTTGGAAAACTACAGGTCCTGGTCACTGAACCACTGTTATTTTCAGGCCCTGTAGTTTGCTTGGGGGGGGGGCGGGGGGGGGCGCTAATTTTAATGATGTAATACTTACCTGTTGCTATTACATAGCTAGTACTTTTCAAGGAGAAAATTACCCTGCCTGAATGACCAAAATTTTGTCCTCCGATTAGGGTAAACCAGAAACTTCCAGACTACTGAACCCCACACATATTGGCCATGCATGCTGGTGCTCCTCTGATCTCATTATTTCAAGGGAGTAGCTTAACTTAGTGGGATATCAGTGCAGGACAGCATGAGGGAATCTGGCAATAGCAACAGGTAAGTATTACATCATTAAAATTTACCCCCTTCCCAAACTACATTTTAATATCAGTAATACCATACCTGCTGCTATTATTGTATGGCTCAATTTGTCAGTTTGGTGGGAGGCAAATGATCCCAGAATTGGAGAAAAAAAATGAACACAAGGAATACTCACCCTCACGGATGAGCAGAAGACTAATGCAGAATGGAATCCGCATGGGCCACTTTCTAAGTGACAACAATTGGGTCCAGTGAGAAAATGCCTTTGCTTTGGTTGGCTAACAAGCGAAAGTAAAACAAGGAGAACGTGTAAGAGTGTCAAAATGCAGTTTTCATCACATCTCCCAAAGATGAATAAGTTAGATAGGCCCACAAGGCAGCAATGACTCAAACCTTGTGTGCTTTAAGTTTCATGAAAGACAGGTCCCTATCAGTAAGGGATTGGTAAGCTCTCATGATAGTTAATGCAATCCATCTAGAAATGGTGGAAGTTGAAATATCTGAACCTTTAATGGCAAGGAAAAGATACTTCCTACCCTTCTTCCTTTCTTTAGAGGCTGCCAATTAACATTAACAATTAACCCTAATGATGTGACTGAGACTAGGGATCTCAACTTGGAATGGAGCAACTGAAGGAAGCCGGCTTTTTGCTTAAAAAATACCTGGTTCATAAAGAAAAGAAACTTTCTCATAATTGACAATGAACCTGATAAAACTTTACTCTATGGATAGGGCATGAAGCTAGCTCTTTTGTCTCACAGATACAAAGTCAAGCAAGACGTATCTACCTCTGAGGAAGTTTCACCCAAAGGTTCAAAGGATGCAGGGCAGGATAGGGTGCAAATCCCTAGGGCTGTCCCACTCTCCTTGGGAAAGGAAGGTGGGTTAGAGAACTTCCTCCTAGTGGCTCTTCTGCAATTTCCATATTGTGAACCCTACTGATGAGGTCTCATTTGACATTGCACAATGGACTGCAGCTGCATAATTGATGGCCCCTGGGTAAGAGTCATATCAGTACACTTCCTGGCTGATTGTATTGGGCCAGGAATGGTTGGGAAAAATCTATACCATCTTGTGAAGCCATGGTAGAGGTTTGAACTATTATGAGGGACTCAGCTTCCAAAGGTCCAGCCCTTAGAAGGTCTTTCATTTTGGTTAAGATAGATTTTCAAAAGTCATGTACAATGTCACGGTGGATATGCAGAAGTTCCGCAGATAAAACCATTGCGACAGAAACTGAATGCCGGGTCCTGGACAGAGCTTACAGCATGTTTTGTGGTTGGGTTCAGAGTGGCTTTCTTCAGCATAGTAGCTGAACCAGCTTTGAAGAGGTCAACACAACAAGCTATGGTAACCAGAAATCCAATTCTTGTGCTCAGCAGTTTCAATTGTTCTAATGGGAAGGTGTGCCTAGTCTCCAGTTGTAAGGTTTAATGAGCTACTTCTGGCAATGAACCTGGTAACTCAAGGCAGACCAAGTCTTGGCCTGACAAAAGCCTCTGTGATATTTCTTCACTCAAAGGTGAATGTGAAAGAAGCAGAAGATCTGGTTGTGGTTGAGTGCCAGTGATTTTTTTTTCAAAATCTAGGGACCAAACATAGAATTAACTGAGATCCCAACCCTTTTAATATATACATAGCTCTTGCTAGGATTTTAAAATTAGGAGTCCAGGACTCCCATTTTGGTAAAAACAGGAGTCCCACCAGAAAAAGCTGCAGTCCCCTCCCAGAAAATGTGGAACATTGAAGGTCAGAAGAACTACTGGTTGCTATTGAATTTCCACATTCTTTATACCACTGACATATAGCTCTAGCTTCCCCATCCAAGTGAAACTGAATTTTGTCAATCCAAAGAAAGGTTTTATTCCAAACACTACGCCAGGCATCACACACTTTCTTACACTGGGCTACTGTTCCATCTGAACTATAAGTTAGAGCAACTGTAGCCCTCTTCTAAATCTCAATAATATCTTCGTCAATTTACCATTTAATCCAAAAATACTTATCCGGATTTGCAAACGGCATATTGTCCAAGTCTCAGCATGTGTTGATTCTGAGGTCACATGCATATCTTTTTCAGCAACACTCAGAAATGAACAAAATATAATTGAGTTTCCTCTGACCCTTGCCACGCCATTTTTTGATACTTGGACATTTTGTTGGGGTGTAGGGTCAGAGTCCATTGCCTATCAAAAAGTTGGAATTTGCTGACACCACTTGGTGTCAGCATAGGGTAGTCACATACTACACAGCCTAGCAAACTTGATCGACCTTACCATCAAGTCGTTCCCCTGCCACTCTCGCGGAGGTGGAATTGCTGTCATCTCAAAGACCTCCATGATCAACCGTCTTAACTACACTACAACTTTCAATTTCGACCACACATTGTTTGAACTAGTCCAAACTACACTCACACTGGAACAAAGGTCAGTCCATTTTTTCTGCCTCTACCGCCCTCCTCCTAGTAGAAAAAACAAGCTGACAGAATCTCTCTTTTTGGAGCAGTTTCCGAATCTCCTGGAGTATGGAAATTCGATAGGTGGCAACCTGATTATTCTTGGAGATTTCAACTTTCACTTTGACTGTCCTGGAAACCCATGCACATCGAAACTCCTAGATTCCATTCACGTTTTCAACCTCAAACAGTCAGTTAGCCAACCCACCCATAAACATGGTCACATATTAGACTGGATTCTTTACAGACCTGATGATAATATTCTTCAGTCCTCCCTGGTGTCCCACGAACTTTCATCAGATCACCTCTGCATTATATGCCATCTTGACGTATCAGTCCCTAACCCTCCACCTTTATTCGCTACTAAGAGAAACCTCCGTATGATAAACAGAACCAAACTAATGCATGACATCCAAGCAAACCTAACAACTAGCTTACCTACTACAGCAGAACAACTTGATAACTGCCTGCGTTCATTGCTTGACAAACATGCCCCAGCAACCAAGTGCAGAGTAGCAATTCAGAAGTGTTCTCCGTGGTATAGCAGTATTAGGGACCAGCTTCGCACTGCTAAAAGAGACCGCCGTAAAGCTGAGAGGCTTTGGCTTTCCACCAGACTCACTATTCATAAGCAGATCTATGATGCCGCTAAGAAGAATGTCACAAACATAGTCCATGCAGCTAAATCAGCCCACTACAGTACTAAGATCATGGAAAGTTCCAGCTGCAAAGAGCTATTTGAGATTACTAACAAGCTAATGTCAAGGAACAAATGTACACCACTTCCAGCTACCTTCTCTCTAGTTGACCTTCCGGACCTGTTTGCAAATTTCTTCCGTGACAAAGGACAAACCATCAGAGATAAACTTGACAACACAATTTCAATTGACTCATCGTCACCATACAGCTGTGATAGAGAATTTCAGCGGCAACCATTAGCAGCGTTTGAACCTGTCTCTATGGATTTAGTACGTACAATCGTGATGAAGAGTGCACCAAAGTCATGTGAACTGGTTCCGATTCCGACGTCACTGCTGCTAGAGTGCTTGGATCCAATATTGCCTTCACTAACTGATGTTATTAATACCTCTCTCTTGTCTGGGGAATTCCCATCATTTTACAAAACTGCCATTGTAAAGCCTCTGCTGAAGAAACCAACACTCGACCATAATGATTTAAAGAACTACTGCCCAGTTTCTAATCTCCCATTCACGTCAAAAATCTTAGAAAAAGTTGTTCTATCCCAACTTGTATCTCATCTGAATTCAAACAGTCTTTTTAGCAATGTACAGTCTGCATATCGCCCTTGCCACAGTACTGAAACTACTCTTCTGAAAGTAGTCAATGACCTTCTCTCTGCTTTGGATGGCGGAAAGATTACAGTCCTCACTCTCCTTGACTTGTCTGCAGCATTTGACACTATAGACCATGATATATTACTTCACCGTCTCCAGCATGTATTTGGCATTCATGATACGGCCTTACTATGGTTCAAGTCCTACTTGGTCAACAGGACACAAATTGTGTCCGCAAATGGAAAACACTCCAGCCCAGTTGATCTATGCTGTGGTGTTGCACAGGGGTCTGTTCTTGGACCTGTTCTCTTCATTCTATACACTCAGCCACTCTCAAGTGTCATAGATCATCATCCAGTGTCTCAGTGTATGCTGATGACACCCAAATATACAAATCTAGCCATCCAGCTGAAGTTGAAGCTACCATCCAAGGCGTAGAGAGGTGCATTTCCGATGTGAAATCATGGATGACATGTAACAAGCTGCAGATGAATGATGATAAAACTGAAGCCATCCTGATTACAACACAAAGACTTTCTCATTCACATCCTTTACCTCAGACAATAAATATCAGCAACACCAACATTAAATTCACACAGTCAGTATGAAACCTCGGTGTCACTCTTGACAGTACTCTCTCATTGCATCAACATGTCATGAACATATGCAAGGCTGCATATCTTGAGCTGAGACGAATCAGCTCCATTCGCAAGTATCTTTCAGTTGATGCCACTAAAACACTTGTGTGTTCCTTAGTACTTTCAAGACTGGACTACTGTAACTCAATTCTGTCCGGTTCGTCTCAATATCTACTCTAGAAACTTCAAAAAGTTGAAAATACAGCTGCTCGGATCATCCTTAGAGTACCACGATGAGAGCACGCCTCACCCTTGCTCTGTACCCTACACTGGCTATCTATACGATCCAGAATTAAACACAAAATTTGTTCTCTGTGCTACGTTTCACTGACAGGCTCCAGTCCAACATACCTATCTGACCTCACCCATGTGTACACACCTGCAAGATGCTTACGCTCCTCTTCTGACACTCGTATTCTCATTATTCCCACTATGAAGATGAAATCATATGGACAACGCTCTTTTGCATACCAGGGCCCAGCAACGTGGAACGAATTGCCCACTGCACTTAGACACAAAGACACAGTGATCTCATTCAAGAGCGCTCTTAAAACTCACCTATTTCAACTGCAGAACAGACTTAAAGACCTAATAATGTATCCTTGCCTTAAATATTTACAGCATATTTTCTGTTTCTACTTTCGTGGTGTTTGTTTTTATTTTTGTAATCATATCATTATATATGTTTTTTTGGATTTTTTAAGTTTTTTTTAAGTGTTGTCAAATGTTGTAAAGCGCTTAGAGCTTCTAAAGATTAGGCGCTATACAAAGTCCTCATTATTACTATTATTATCGAGATATACCTGCATGAAATCAACAGGAATACACCACTCCCTCATAAACTCGCGCCCTGATAAATCATGAACCCACTTATAACATGGGGTCTGTCGTGGATCCCAATTTTTTTTACTAGAAAGTACCAAGCATTTTACCCCTATTTGTTGAACATGAACAAAATGGCCATTAAAATTGGTAATTGAAACCTTGATATGACCTGGAAATTTGAATCAACATCATGAAATTATCAAGTTTTAATTAGATGGTATGTATTTTGTTAAAATTTCTTTCTAAACAACGTTCTTGGTACACCATAAATAACAGTATGCAATGAAATTTTGATCAATGCAAATGTCACTAATGCTTACTTGAGGCAGCACTATAATAAATAAATACCAATTAAATAAGTTTTTTTTATCAAGTGAAATATGTGTTTTAGCTACATCATTTAGTTTGATTTAAGTGTAATGATCATAAATATAATGTGCCCTATTGTATTCAAACTCGAACTATGTCAGTCTACCGTAATGCTATATCTGCAAGCATTTCTGTGGGAAGCTAATTAAGTGCAGGCAGTGTTTTGATACCTTATTTGTGGAAGTATTTGTTGTACTGTTGTGCTGAATTTTAAGCCGACTTCTTTGTATTACCACTTTAATTAGACTTTTGTATCAAATAAAGGGGGTGGAATAAATGAAAATTTAAAAGGCATGCAAATCCAACCTGTGTAAGAGCTAGCAGCCCTGGTCGAGTGTTAGATCAACTCATTTCAAGTGATCAATCGAACACTGTTACATTCTTTTGGGATGAACGTAACCTAATCAAACTACCTTAAATTAGCATACTTATTCACAAAAATGACCAATGATAGCAAGACAACCAAGCAAATACCTGATGACATAATATTCTGTTTCAGAGATATGTTTTATTAATGAGAAGCTATTTTCAGAGTTTGCAATTAATCTGTAATTACTGAACTGGCACTTGGAAATTTCCTCATGTATGAAAAGAAGTTTTACTATTACTTGCAATGAAATTATGGCATCAATATTTTACTAAAAGAACAATAAAAAAAACCGACTGTTGAAGACGCCTGCTGTTTTATGAACAAAATGTTCTGGGTTAGTTTATGAAAGGAATCTTATTTAATTGTGAATATGAATCAATTACTGGTCTGGTTCCGTGCTTAGTATTGTATTGCATTCCACTATGGTAGAGAACATGTAGGTTGCGAGATTTGTGTAGTCATGTGACTAGGGTGAGTTCCAGGTAAAATTTCATCAATGCTGCAGTTTCGTCTCATCTGTCAGTGGATTAAAGATATGAAGAATGCTGTACTCAAAATTTCTGAGAAAAATAATCATATACCTATCAATTTCATGCAGGTATATCTCGATGAAAGGTCGATCAAGTGTGCTAGGCTGTCTAGTAAGTGGCTACCCAATGCCAACACCAAATGGTGTTGGCGATTTCCAGCTTTTCGATAGGCAATGACACTGACCCTATACCCCCAAATAAATGTCCAAATATCAAAAATGGGGTGGCAAACGGTCAGAGGGAACTCGAATTAAGCACAACAATGAAAGCTAAAGTTGTTCATTTGATGTACATCAATAACCACATGTAGATCTCAGTGTCTTTCTGCCTCTGAGTTCAATCACTGTAAATATCAGAACATTTTCCCACCACTCGGTGGCCAGTCAAACTCTTTAAACTTTCTGCCCAGCTATTGTGTCATGCACATTCAGTTACTGCATTCTGTCATTGTAAATATCAGCAAAGCTAAAATGATTGATTGACCAACACATTTTCCTACCCAGCAGGTGGCTGAAGCAGGACTAACAAGCCTTTGAATTTGCTGCCCAGCTATTTGGGTGCGTACAAAGGACTCCTGCGCAATCTTCTATGTCCCAGATAAAAAAGAAATGCATCCAAATATGCATCACTAAGCATTTCCGAGACCTCTGTGTATGTATATATATATATATATATATATATATATATATATATATATATATATATATATAACAAACTGCTAATCCTGTATATGCCGCTGTAAAAACTCTCAAATTGGGGTCAAAGAGGACTGCAAAGCAGCATGGTTCTGCAGGGCCTGAAAATTATGGTGGTCCAAGGTCATATGTAAGCAGCGCTAGCCCCTTGGACATTTAATATTATTTATTCTTATAAAGTTAAGAAAATGTGCTTTTTAGTACTTGAAACAACCAAAAAAAGTCATAAAAGATGTAAGAAGTTGCTTGACAGTGGAAGACTGAAGGTTTAAAATATTGCTGAAAATCTGCCAATTTATCATGCAATACTCTGATAACCATTTTAAGCTTGATCTTCATCAATCAAATGTGTGTCTATTCTCAACCATAGCTAAAACTAAGCATCAGTAGTATTAGCTTACAGTATGTTCAAGATGCTATAAGTTTGTTTCAGTATGGATTTACCAACAGAAAGCAAGCATCAACCATAGGGAATTCATCTGCTACAAGAAAAGGGGAGGGGCGGATTTAAACATCCCCGGCCTAAGAAGGATGTAAATTATGATAAAATAAATGTAATTCTGACTTTCGAAGATCAAACTAAAAAGTTTTGGCCTTTGTCGAGTATGAGGAAGAGAGGTCATTTGTGTGTTTGTTTAGCATGTACAGCATGCCCCAAGTCAGCCATTCATTCAAGTGACTTCTTCAAAGGCACGTCTGATTTTATAGATGACCCATTGATAGCATGTGAAACAAGCAAAAAAACTACCTGCACCAGAAAGGTGGGACTCATGTTTTTCCCCAAATAGGAGTGATGGACTCCTAGTTTTAAAATCCTAGCAAGACCTCTGACAGACTGTGGCAAGTTTTTAGAAGAATGTGGTACATATAACACTAATAAAGGTGCTGATATACATACTGTGGCAAGATCACACATAATGAACTGAACACTACCCCTTGTCTGTAAAATGGCTTGTACAGAGCGAGGGTTTTATGTATTATACCTAGATCACCGACATTAAATAAATTTTCTTGGATCACACATTTAGTTTCATGCCCATGGGCAAGTGCCTTGCAAACTTGAGCTTGCCTGAGCCAAATCTGAACTTATTCCGGGAGATGGGCAAGTGGATTTGTAAATCCCTGTATTTTAAAAACTACTCTGCAGACAACAGATTGCAGAATGATATAAAGGTTTTGAACAATTTGTGAAACAGAATTAATATGTGACTGCAGCTTGGCTTCATGCACTTTACAAAATGTTCACTTTAAGAGGTGATCCAATCTATGCACCTATATTCATGATGAAGGGATTTTCTTACCATTATAAAGCCAATTATGTTCAACAATGACAATACTAAAAATTATCCCAACTCAAAGTTCTCCAACACATGCAGTGATGGCGCTGGATTTAAAAAACTTACTGCCCAAAAAGTTGCCAACCTCAATATTTTGTCACCAATTTTCAAAAACTGTTGCCATTTTTATAATACAGTACCATCTGTTTATCTCAACATCCTTGGGACCAAAGTGATATTGTTGACATAAGTGGATGTTTAGATAAGTAAGGAGGGTGGGTGGGTGCTGAAAATAAATTGAAATTTCAAATACAAGTGAAATTTTTAAGAGATGACCTGTCATCAGTAACTAGGGTTTACACAGAGGGTCTCAAACTCAAACCACCCTGAGGGCTGCATGAGGGCATTTTCTATGGCCCAAGAGCCGCACCACCTTAGTTTTCTCTCATGACACCTTGTTACACCAATCATTTTGCGGGCCACAGGATAAGGCTTGGCAGGCCGCATGCGGCCCACGGGCCGTGTGTTTGAGACCCCTGGTTTACACAGAGGGAAAAAAAATGGTAATTTTGATTAAATAAGGACTAGACTGAAATACACTTATTTATTAAAAACTTACATTTGTGTAGTACACTCTGAAGAAATTATCCAAAAAAGAAGGTAAACGATATTTTATATGTCTTCTAGAATTATATATACAATACTGGTATTAAATAAGTGTATGATTTGGATTTTTAACATAGCTGGAACAATTTTTCAGTCATATCGCTATGGTGTCTGCAGTGTGACAGTTTATAGTGATGTCTAGCACTGGGGGCATCATGCCACAGACATGTAGCACAATGTCCCACCCAGTTAAATTACCCTGACACAAGGCCGACCATTCTTAACACTAACCTCTTAATGCTGAGCGCCTAGCAATGCAGTTGTGATTACCATTTTTATATGACCTCTGCCTGTGTGGGTTTGAGTTTTGGATTCAGCCAATGTGGGTATGCAGGGGTCAAGCTAGGCTTGAATTTTAAGAAGAAGTGACTTCTCCTTTTGGACAGAACTGGGAGAAGTGAGAGCTCAAAGGGAGAAGTGGACACAACGCAAGAAACGCAATATATATATATATATATATATATATATATATATATATATATATATATAATGTGTGTTCTCTTATTTGAATTATGCCCTCTATTTCCCAGTATTCATATTTGCAGTTAACAATGGATTTAAGCAATACTTTATTTTCCAGCAGAAAATTTTCTTAGTTATTTTGGCCATATGACTCTAAAAGAGAATAACAGCAAATGCACTGTAACAAAATTTGACTGAGTAACTAGATTACATTATTGTAATTGAAAGTTGGTAAAAATGCTTAAAGGAGACCAGAAATCAATGGAAATATAGAATAATAATAAACGCACTATAGAAGAAAACCTTATTCGGAAGTGTCATCTGCGACTGTAATGCCAATATTTAAATATTGGTACATCTTCAAGGCGCTGAATTTCCGTGACCTCGTATGCAAAATTTCCGCGCCTATCTGGTTACTTTTGTGATGTGACGTCATAGTAGTGACTCCCCCATCCCAACTGGCAATTGCCAGCATAAAAGACAATGCCGTTTTGCGTTGCTTATGGGTGCAATGGCACATTAAGAAAAGGCTGTGGACATTTTTTTTTTTCTTTTCCAAAAGATAAAAACATAAAGTATGGATACATTACTGCACGTCCATTTCAAACATATAGCACTCATTACACTTCTCAAAGGAATGTTACAAGAGGGATCCTGAAAAAATGGCCGCCCTAGGATACACAAATGCTTGGCCTAGACTAAAAGTTGGCGCTGTTCCAGACATACTGCTGGCCATTTTAAATCCTGGGAAAAGTGTTAAACGCATGAGTTACGAAAATTGGCAGCAGGCCGAGTAAGTGACCACAAAATGCAACAATCAATATTCACAGATCTTTTATCTACACCAGCACTGCTAAAAATTTGATAGCCCGACACCCGGGGTCCTTCTAATTCTAGTTCGGGCACATCCTATATTCAGAGTGAGGTGCCCGTTAGGCTTGTCGAAAAAAAAAATTTTTTTGCTTGAGGAAATGAGTAAATGCATTTTCAAGATGTTGACATACATGCCATAACACGGCACAATCTAAAGCAAATCACCGCTGTCCTAGGTGAAATTGAGATCTGATTTTAATGAAATTGAAGCTTTGCTAATAATAAGATTCTAAACCCCTGACATGGTTGTGTTTCAAGAAAACACAATTTTCAGTAATCTTAAACTTTTTTTTAACAAATTTAAAAAAAACAACCAAAAAAACCCTCTCAGTCTATGCCGGTTACAAGGTAGTATGTATAAACAGTAATCTGTAGTGGCTGGAACTTAGTTTAAATAGCAGCGATTAAAAGGAAAGAGGTCAGGTATAAAATCAAAGTTTCACATTAACTGGCTGACAATAGAAATTGGGGGGAGGCAACTGTTGACCCCACCCCCTTGCCCCAACGTGCAAGTGCTCAAGGAATGCACCATTTCTCCCTGTGATACGCCTTATAATCCCCCAGGACAAACCCCTTTTTTCATATTCTGGTCAGCTGTGGCTAAACTGCAAAATAGCTAAAGTTTTGACTTAAGTACACAAGCAATAAAGCCAGTGTGACTAATTAACAGTTAATCCTTATCCTTATATTTATCTTGTGAAAAGGTCTGTCGTTCGGACCATGTTCGACAGTGTGTGTATGTAAGTACCTGCAACTGATTGGCAAATAAACGATTCCCTATTTTGTTGTAACTTACGACACCTATAGGACTTCATTTTGACAGTTCAAATCTGCAGTCACAATTTACCGTACATGTGGCAACTTTTTCTCATGTTTCATGTCCCACCTTATTTCCTTACGTTTAAGTCTTAAGGCATGTAACACTGTTTATTGAATGAAAATATTTAGTCTGAATTAGTTTTTCGGGGGCACATATACTGCATGGTATATTTTGTTTTATTCCTTCTTTTAATTTAATCATGGTAATTGAACTTTACATATACGGTAATGTCAGGTGTTAACTGGCTGTGCTTCTTTGGCGGAAATGGTGATGCGATTTTGTTTGCAGAGAAAATTACACAGCATTCACAGTGATCATCCATGGGATTGAAGATAATTTTGGTGACAAAATTTTTTTTAATTTTTTTTTTTTACTATAGTATTGTTGTAGTGGTTTTAAAAAATCTGAAATTTATGTGAAAAATGTTTAATCTTAACATTTTATTTATTAAAGAAAAGAACTGTCACGTGATATTAATTATTTCGTCCAGTGCCGGATTTAGACATAGTGAGGCCCTAAGCTATAGGAAGTTTTAGAGGCCCTATTTGGCATAAAATAAATTTAAGAGACCTCTTCTGACTGAGGCCCTAAGCTGTAGCTTGTTTAACTTATGCCCAAATCCGGCACAGATTTCATCACTACAATATTCACATGTGATAAAACAGAATATGGCATCTGTGGATTGCATACGTTTTATCTATTTATGTATGGTTTGGTGTTGTTTTATTTTCTGAGAAATGAAATTGACTGACATGATGTAATAATCGGGAGTTCTCTGCGAAAAATCGGGAGATATTACTAGATCGGGAGGTAGGTGTGGAAATACCCCCAAAATCTGGAGGTTTTTCTCCCACCTTGAGAGTTGACACGTATGAACTGTCCGGTCTTGTGGAATTTCAGTCGGGGCTTGTAAGTTCATTCAAGTCACCAGCCTGGGGCCTGTGCCTAAAAAAATTTTTCTTTGAGTACTGACCAGTACAGTACATAAACTATTATACCAGCAATGTATATATTATCAGATTTGTCAATACGCTACCTGTAGCCTGCATGTAAAATGCACTGTAATTGAACCATAAGAAGGAAGCTTCTTAATGTTTAAATTAATTACTTATGATTTCTGCTTTTTTGCAGATTTATTTGTGGGATTTTGTTTTGAAAAACTAATGCTTAAGTTACGATCGATGAAAACCGTTCTCAATGCCTTTTACACCTCCCTGGTAATGGATATTGTTTCACACAAGTCAGTACCCATTCTAGTCTCCTCGCCAGAATTTCGTATTATCTCTGTGTTTCAGTGTTGGATGTATATTTTCAAAATATTAGTCCTTAGGTGGTGTGTTGGGGGTAGATAATGAATATGTCATTTACATGGGCACCCACAGGATTTTTTGCAGGGGGGGTCAGGACTTTGTGCGGGGGGGGGTCAGTCAGTCACGGCCGGGAGAGTTAGTATAAGAAGCAGTCTGAAACAAAGCTAATATTTATTAAGTGTTTTGAACAGAATCTTGTGACATATTTTCAGCTTCATTTGCATGATTAAACTTGTCGGAATTTATATATATATATATATATATATATATATATTTGCAGTATGATTTTGGGGGGGGGTCACATGACCCCCCCCTCGACCCATGCTGCGGGCGCCCATGGTAATTTACATACAATACGATTGAATCTCATCCTTCTTAAATGAATTTATTGCATTGTGGTAAATTTTTTACTTTTACATTGGGCACCATCACTTACTCCTTATCACATTTTTGCACAGCACATAATGTATAAATATTTATTTTTAAATTACATTGCTTTTTTTTTAAATTCTTAACACACAGTTCAACAGATATAGTTATGAGCATCTCTCGGAAACAGATTCAACTTTTTAATGTGCAACCCAAATCTGGTCTCCTCCTGTCTGTCTCGCTCGCCATGTTTCTGTTTCTATTCGAGGACTGGCTAGTATTGCCTCACGGGACCACGTGATCTGTGGTCTCATCGAAACTCGGCAATTTACGGAATAGTGGTATCTTCCACGCAATATAATCACTACCCGCCTACGATATGTAATTTATAAACATTATAGTCGAGTTAAAATTTGTAGAGAATTACATACATAAAAGGAAAAATTTTATTTCTGGTCTCCTTTAATCAACTACCCTTAATCAATTTCTTTTATATTTTTGGATTTATTTTTTGAAAGTTCACAATAATGGCACTTTCAAAGATTTCTAAATGCATTTGACACAACCCCTGTACCATGTACATGAGGTCAAATGCACAAGTGTCCTCATTTCTTTGTTGCATATAAAACATTACTGTGATTATTCATACATAACACACTAAAATGCATAAAATTACAGACATTGCTCATTTATAGTCGGTATATGAACTAAACCCTTCTTTCCAACCAAATCAACACAGACACGAGTGCATCTATTTTTAGAAGGGGGGTTTTTGTAATGTACTCACTCACTTTACATAGCTTCATTACAACAGTCTATGATAGGATTGCAAATTTATGATTTATTTGTCTAGGTACTTGTATTAATTTTATGCACTGATTAAATATTATCTGCTTCACAGCTTTTTTTCACAAATACGAGTCCAGTCTGAAAACAACTTTGACCTTACAATACTTCTCACAAATTCCACAACATAGCATTGTCTCATACCTTTCTGACCTATATAATTGCATATTAAAGTTAACTCTTAAATAACATAATACCTAGGCTTTGCTTTCTATGAAGTGTATATTTGTCTGTATATATCTGCTCGATGATTTACGAAAACAGACAATCTAATAAACTGATACTTCCCAGACATAGCGATGTCCACCATTTTTTCCCCCGTTACTGGTACACTTTGAGTTTAAAACTAATTTTACGACAAAATAGTGTACAAGAGGCAGTTAAAATATCCAGATCACCGATTTTATTCTTAAAACATAAACTGCTATATACGTACTATTGTTAAAGTTTCGAAACACAAGTATATGTTTTTATCATCGAAGGATAACATGCGCAAATCGCTAAGGGCCTAGTTGCCAACTCTGGAAATGGTTAATGGTCAATCAGTTATCAAAACATGTGCCTGTGAATGTGCATGAGTTTATTTGTCAGCGTAATTGATATCAATACTAGGCCTAGCTACTGCTGGCTTGAAGAATACCTTTAGCTACAGCACAATACTAGAATAAACCTGCCTAAGGTGAGTGGGCATCTCAAAACGTATTTGTCTATGTACCTCTAAAAAAAAATCACAGGGCGAAGTTGTTTTCGCTTTCCTAACAGAATAAAGCAAAGTTTACATTTTTTAGGCGACTTAATCACCCACTTCGCCTGGTAGCGTGACCCCTGGGTATGTGAGAAAGCTTGCCAGAAGCTTCTTGTGGGTCAGTGGTTCTTTCCGGAGTTTTCCCGGGTTCTTCCTCCACCATTAATACTAGCTGCCATGTATAGCCTATCTTGTGCTGAAAAATGACAACAACAACCATTTTTATAAGTCTTTGGTACGACTTGCCCAGAGTTCAAACCCATGACCTCCCACATCCAGGGCAGATGCTCTAACAACTAGGCCACCAGAGCAGTTGGTATTAAATAAGACTATTTAATTTCTTTCAGTACATGTAAGGAACATGTTTAAAATGTTTGCTGGCAGAAAAAGCGCTAGGTATTATTAACACTTGGCAGCTCTGTTGATACATATATGCTCGTGTTAAAAACCCATCTATTAGGTACTGATTTAAAAATGAAAAGCATCAAGGAAATAAAAAATGCACCAAAGTTAGTCACTTCATTCATTGATTTATAAATGTAACCTGACTGCTGACAAAGGGTCCCTATTACTGTTGACTTCTTTGTGTTTCAAAGCAAACGGAAGCTCCTGTGGTAAACAAGCAAAAAGATTACTTACTGTCCTTTTCTGGTTTCAAGAACAGTCCATTTAAGTAAAAACTGCATCTTCAGCATCCAACATTTGCAATGTCTAGTTTTAATATTTCTAGCACAAACTGAACAAATAAAAAACGAGTGACTCCTGTGTGAATGTTTTCAAAGAGATGTAACTCCTAAATTTATGAAATTATTGAGATTCACAAAAACGGTGAACTATATCACATCTGTTAATTACTGACCGCCCATTCAAATATGGTGACCGTGTTAATACAGAAACTCCAGTTTGATTAGAATGTTGACAGTATTTGGGACTCCTTAAGGACAATCAGAACAGAAATTGTAAATCAATTAATGAAATCATGTTCTTTTGAGGATTTCTTTCCCCCTGAAGCCTTTTGTTTTTAAAATCGGTGGGGAGGGGTAAAAATGAAACTGGATGGCATGAGAATACTATATTAGTACTAACGGCCACAACTGTAAAAGTTCAGAGTGATCAATAAATTTAATCTGGAAGTGTTTGATGAGCTTTAAGGTGCAGAGAATTCAACAATTAAGACTGAATTGGCTTTTGTTTATCTATATTTAATTTCAGAACGACAATGAATATTAGAGTAAATGACTGAGCCTACATGTTGACACTTTACTGGACCTACTTCTCTTGCCCTCTGCCACTATCTTTTTATTGTTTAAAGTTTCTTTCCAAACTAAACAGCTAATTAAATACAATGGAATTTATTCTTTTTGGAAAGCTAGTACTGTTTAATTCTACTTTCGGTTTCCATTTAACATGGATACCTGGTGTCTTTCCTCCGGCTCTGGCCAAATGTTCTTCAAATTATAGTGTAGTAAGTGGGAACATAAGCTGTCCCAAACATATAACTCATTATCTTGTATTGCAATTAAGCCTTTTGCTTCTCCTTGCAATTTCTTTCTCGAGTCTTTAGCGTTGTTTTCACGCAATTTCTTGCAAAAACTGCGCTCATTTAGGAAAGCATGCCAATTGTTGACAACCGCCATTTTCATATCCTAACTCCAACGCAATTGAAAAAGTAGAAATGTGTATTTGTGGAATAGGTTGTGGGTTACCAAATACAACTAAAAAATCATCTTATAAAATTAATATATATAACGAAAAACATTCGCTGTATGGTTAATATAGCATACATTTGCAAATGAAGCCTTTTTGCAGGAAACAGTTGACACGATTGGGGTTTGAGAGTAGATTCGATGCCAAGTCAGTCATGTGATCAATCGATTAAGCTATAGTTCTCAACAAGATGGCTGCAGGCTTGCAGTCGATGTGCGAGTATTGGAAAAAATTCGATTTACAAGAACTGCAGGTAATTATTGTTTTATATACGCGTATTTATATGCACCACATTATGCTTTCATTGTTTTGTTATTCAACTTACCGTATGTTATGCTCACTTTAAGTTGTCAACATGCATCGAACTACAGAAACTATCGATAGAGTATCTATCGGGGAATAATCAATATGGCGAACATGATTGAGTTATCATGCAGCGCGTAGGCCTCATCAGCAACCGCTATGTTGTAATATCAAAAATCATTTGTCGCAGACGCATTAGAAGCGAAAAATAAAACTTTTGGAAACTTTGTTATTTTAACAGTTTTTAATCTATGTGGATGCGACGGACAGTTCAAAAGACCGCAGGGAACTGGTAGCGACAGGCAGACAGTTTGGGACGCTGTACAGGACTTTTAATTGAAAATTGGGATAATAGTTGCATACAAGATGGGGCGCAGTCACTAGTGTGATTGAGAGGCAGTATTGCTGTTGGGTTTAAATATTTAGTTTGGCTGTATCTTTTGTTTGCCTGTCAAGTTTAAGGCACTGTTATAATTGGGAGTAAATGTGTATATAGTGTATGAGCAGGACTGTGTATTGTGTTATCACCCTATTAGCTATGATGCCGTAGCCGTCGACGTAGGAAGGTAGGAGTACTAATATTAGTACTATCTGCTCCTGTCAATAGAGTGCTGGAGGCTTCTGACCTTAACTGACCTGTGCTGGTCACTACCTCTGTCATAGTCGAAGAAGAAAATTAAAACTTTTTAATTGCTTACATTTTTGGAGTGTCATTTGACATTTATAGCAAACAAATGAAAAATAAAGTTTGTTTTGTAAACTGTGCATAATGTGCAGTATAAATTGTTATTTTATTAATAATAAAATCAAAATCAGTTGCAGAGTGAAAATATTTATATCACAGGAATGATGTAGAGGAAGTTGTCACTGGGCCATTGGATCCAAAACTGAGCAATGAACACACATTATGCCTCATAATTTAAAAATTAAAAACAAATCTCCTGCAATTTTACTTAATTTTTTTTTTCAGTGAATGACTTGCTTGTGCTTCAGTCTGAATAAAAAATATACTATTGAAGCTTTTCAGCTTGTGATAGGACAGATTTTATTTTCTTCATTGTATTTATCCTTCATTCATAAAAATCAACATTCACATGGCAATTTTCAAATTTTGAAATTTTTTATACACTGTTCTGAAAGTTAGAAAAATGTTTCCTTTGATAATTTTGACAATAATATCACACTAGCTTCACTTAATTTTTCTTAGCTCCACTGGAACTTTTTGCTATTTGTATATAAAGGTCATCTGCTTATAAGGGTCAGTTTCTGACATGAGAATATTTGTGGTTGTCACTTTCAGACTTGCAGTCAGTCACTTCAGTTTGTAACAACTGCATTTGAAAATGCTGATTTCTGCAGTAAAGCATCACTATACACACACACACACACACACACACACACACACACACACAACAACCCACATCAATGCATGAGTGTCATTTTGTATACAAGTTTTGCAACCCAGGAGAAAGATCCAAATTCTCTTGCACATGTCTGCAGACCAGCCATGATCATATTCAAATGTTTGCAGTCTCTATCTCTGGCAGAATAGGCAGAGTTTTGCAACATGCATCATTGCAGATAGTATGTGTGTGATTTGGTTTTTTAACATAGCTTTAAAAATTTACAGTCATAATGCTATGATGTCTGCAGTGTGGAAGTTTATAGTGATGTCTAGCATTGGGGGAATCATGGTGCAGACATGTAACATGATGTCACACCCAGTCACATTATCCTGACACCAGGCCGACCAGTCCTAACACTAACCTCTTAATGCTGAGCACCTAACGAGGCAGCTGTTAGTGCCATTTTTATAAGTCTTTGGTATGACTCTGCTGAGGTTCGAACCTGCATCCGAGGCAGATGCTCTAACCACTAGACCACCGGAGTGGTCCATTGGAGACAGTGTAATAATACTCACCTTTTCTTCAAAAAGTTTGGGCAAAATCATGATTGCTAACTATTGAGCTGTATACCTACCAGTAATTACATTGCTTAGTTGAATTTTGATTACACTTGATCATGTTCTTCATGAAGTCAGACATATTTATGTATTTTAAAAAAAATACCTTTGTCTTCATATTTTTAAAATAAAAACATGTATATGTTATCAACCAATTACATTACCAGTTTCCTAAAAAAAATAATTAAATTAGTGATCAATTACAGATGATTATGAACTATAGATTACACAGCAAAACTACACGCTACAATTTTGTATATCCTTAAAATTATTTAAGCTAATATATGAAGTATCACATTTTAACAGTAGCTGAAAGAATTCTTTTTTCATGGTGGGTTTTTGGAATTAACTGTTGTAAAGCACTGGACAGGTGATTTTTTTTTCCTCCTGGCTGCCATCGGCATGTTTCAACGAAATTAATGTAACTTGATAAAAATGAGGTTTTCATGAAATATAATTAGAAAATCATAACTCTTCCTTCATGTTTTACAAAGAAGTTTGAGCTAGTGGCAGTAGATTTTACTTGTCCAGCAAAATTTTATAATTATACCAGACTGTCAGACTTTTGATTTTTCCTCCCTAGAGATCTAAATGCTTCAACTAAAGCAAGAAAACTTAGAAGACTACCCATCATTTACTTCATCTTATTAAAATCTCTGGTTGTTCATGTATTCAATAGAAGAAAAAAAACCTTCCTGTTTTGATACAAGTAAGAAATACTGTTTATCACTTCATTTTCAGCTTCATGTGATTTCATTGTTGTTGGTCTCATTTGCTTGAAAGGTAATTTTTGTTTGGTTTTGTAAAAGTATAGTAGTAAATACAGTTAACAAATCTTCACCAACTCATCCATAGCTGAATGATGCAGCTGGGGAATGAAATAAATAGCTATTGTGATTTAAGTCTAACCTGGATCAGATTTCGGCTTATTCAAGAGTAAGAGAAGGTGAAAACATACATTTTTTTGCATAGGATCACTCATATTTGGTTAAAATGGCAACATTGTACTAGCTTTGCAAGAATCTTGGAGAAAGAAAAGATTTTACAGTAAAACCTTTTCTTGTCGACACATCTGGAATATGACCAATCCTTAATCATAACCATGTTAGCGATTCCCATTCATATTGTGAAAAGCAATATAAATTTATCTTCTTAAGTCAGTGCACTTCTCTTCATTCCAGTCGGTTCTTTAATTCACGTATTGACTATGCTCTGTTTACTTGTTTATATACTGTATTAACTTGTAAAAAATGTTCTTAAAGATTTAATTGCAAATATTTATATATAGTCAAACCTATCTTAATGGTCGCCTTTACTCTGTTGTTATCTGTTCACACTGGCCATTCAGATTTCTGCCTGGCAAACTTCCTGCATAAATGTATATAACAGTTACCTGCCTTCTGCAGTCAGAAACCAGATGTTTCCTAACCAGGCTGTGGTTTCTTCCTGCCAGAAGCAGTCACTCGAACTTGTCTACAGTGACCGCTAATTTAATGCAAAATAAGGGTTTTGCTTCATGAGGAAGGCATTGCTTTAATAAACAAATATTATTTTAATTGAATTTGATGTGCAAATATTTCTTATCTCGGTTGTACTCATAAGTCCAGTCACATTGACAGTGTAACTCAAAGATGTTAGTGTGTCACATTGACAGTGTAACTCAAAGATGTCATCATGTCAGATTTTATAGTGAGGCAGTTTTTATTATTAGGGTTAAGGGTCGAAGCAATTTGTTTGCTGGATGGTATAGTCGTGCTATTGAAGCAGAAGTATGACATGTATAGTTGAGTATCTTCATCTATTTGCCTAATTGAAACTATCTCTGAAGATAAAGTTTGTGTTGGATAAAAGATACGAGTTACATCACATATCATTAGGGTCAGTGGTCATTCAATAACTCATTAAACTCAAGCAATGTTTCGTTTTATGGGTCACAAAATATAACCAAATGCAGTTTCTTTAGATTTCCTATTCATCGTAGGCTTCTCACATAAGCTGGCTGTCTTTGATCTTGGCCATTTGATGAACTGGCTTATCCAGATATTTGTAAAGTGTGAACAGTTATTTCTAAGTGTAACTTGTACAGGTTAGCCAGTGAAAGAGTCAGTTCTCTGTTTTTGTTCAAAAATAAATTTTTAAAGTTGAACCTATATACAGACGTCACCTTTGTACAATGGCCAGTTTTGCCTTTTCCATGGGTGGCCACTGTTGACAGATTTGACTACCTGCTTGAAGAACCCCGATGAGTCATTCTTGAACATTTTATCAGAATATTTTGGGGAAAAAGTTGTTTGTAAATGTTAGATAGAAATTTTCAGGCATCAGAGCACAGCAAGGACTCAACAAGTTTTATAGATGTAATTACTTAATAACTGTCAGTGGCTTTTAGTCCAGTTGGTATC
Organism: Megalonaias nervosa; assembly: GCA_016617855.1. Classification (NCBI taxonomy): domain Eukaryota; kingdom Metazoa; phylum Mollusca; class Bivalvia; order Unionida; family Unionidae; genus Megalonaias; species Megalonaias nervosa. The sequence continues at coordinate 278,467 of JAECUM010000005.1, forward strand.
TGATCCAAAAGGATTAGGCAATAACTGCACTGGTTTAAAAAAAAAACTAAGTTAACAATTTTTATTCTTTCAGTTTTGTAATTTTTTTTTTCCTCTTTAATTAGTGCCAGAATTTTTTGTGATCTAATTCAGTGAAAATCACATATCTTGCCAGTCTTGTTGGGGATTAAGACTGTTTTAGAATTTCAAGATGCAGTTTAATGTCAGACATTGCTCTTTACAAAGGGAAATATTACAATGCACATTTGTGTCAGGGATGGGAATATTTGGTACCTTGCGTTTTGTGCAAATTTACTGTGAGTTTGGTAATGTATATCAACTAATTCTAAAAGAAATTGCTGCATTAGCTTTTCATTTTTCATTAAAATTATATTTAATTATCATTGAAAAATCATCTGAATATTTCCAACATGGCAGGTTAGGCAGAAAATATGATATAACACTTACGAAAAGGGAATAATTTTTTCTAAACTAATTTTTACAGTGGTGCTAAGAGCAGTTTCCTATTGTAGTATTTTGTATTTTTTTGTGATGAATATGGAAGGATACTTAATGGTGGTGTATTGTGTTAAGCTGACAGTTATACTCCAAATCCATTGCATTATAGTTGATAGAATCATTATCAGGCATATAATAAAAAATTGTTTATCGTGACAATGTATGTATTGATTTTTTTTTTTTTACTTGGGAGTTTGAACTCTTTGTTGGTTTTCGTTAATCGAGATTGGTTAAGATGGGTTCATAAATTGAGTTACATGTATTGATCTGCTGAGAAATTGATCATGTTGGGAGTTCGCCATCCATTAGTGAAAGGAAATCTATCACCATAATTTGGTGAAGCACATTGAAATCAATATATCCTAAACCAATGGAGAATTCCATCGATTACTTGAACAATATGGGCAGTTACATATATCAAGCTAAACTGTTTTAGTTGTATTGGATTCTATAGCTTATTGCCTCAAATCAGTGCTCCAGGGTTTACAATATATTGATTTTAATAAAATAGTCCCCATATTATGCAATCAGTTATTTAAACATTAGATCACTATTGTGCTTTGAATTTCATTTGTTCACATTTTTTTTCATTTCCATTGTTAAAGGGGTTTTTTTCTTCAAAAAGATTTCAGATACGTTTAATTATTTTGGTGAGATACTTATGTTAATAGTAGATGAAAGTTATATTTTTTAGCCTTCAGCTAAATTTATGCGAGTAAATTGTAGATCTATAGCATGATAATACGGTTTTCTCTATAAAACATTGAAGAAAATCGTTTAATTTGTATGATTTTTGGCTGTAAACAGAATTAGAAGCTACTGCCAACATAATACTGACAAATATGGTAAAATTTTGCATTACCTTTCTTGAAAAGCTTTCTTAGCTGCTTCCCTACATGTTGGCTTAGAAAATGAGATGAAGTATCTCAGTTTGTAGGCATTAACATACCACATTTATCCGATGATACACCATTCCCCCCAACTCTAAAGATGTCCAAAATTCACTTAGGATAACAATGTCTGACTGACTATAGGCCTACTTCCTAAATTTTGACAAATTTATGTGACTTAACACAACTGGGACATGAATGGCGCATGCATTGTTACTTTTTGTTGGTTTGATATGTATATTAATGTAAAAGGTAGAGAATCAATGCAAAATTATAACATACCTATTAATAGTGAATTTTAATTTTCAGTGGCCACAAATATGTAATATTATTTTGTCTCTTTACTCTGTAAACTTGTATCAATATGTATTGTATCTATGGTTTGTATTATGAAACATATCAATACTGTGTGTGTATGTGTGTGTCTGTGTGTGTGTGTGTGTGTGGTACCATATATACTTGTTTAAAAGTCAGATCCAGCTGCAAACAACATAGACACCGATCTACCATCACATAGTGTGATGGAAGGTCAGGGTTTTGTTCAATTGATGACAACTAACAAACAACAAAGGCCCAGATCTGCCAGTGCATTATGCAGCAGCAGATCTGGGTCTGTGCAGTTTGCAATTATACTCATAAGCAAGTATATACAGTACTTAAACATGGCCAGCCAATAATATTTTCATGATTTGCCATCACATAATGTGCTAGAAGGTCAGGGTCTTTGTTGTCTTTGTTGCTTACTCTATTGATTAGCCTAACAAACTGCATAGACTGAGATCTGCTGGTGCATTATGTGCTATCTGATCTGGGTCTGTACAGTTTGCTGTTGGATGTGATTCCTGAATACATACAGTACCTTAACTGATCCTCTGGTCTTATCATGGTGGAAATAGTGCAAGTGCATTGAAACACAATATTTAGAAGTAATCTGAAATCAGTTTCAAGTAACATCAAATCATATTTATATGAAGGCAGTTAAATACTCTTCATTACTTGTATTAAGATGAAGATGCTTGCATTATTGAACATTACATATGTGACTGATGTTGTGATGCTGATCTCCTGTGCATCTTCTACAGCTGTGTTTCTCTGGGTGTATAACTGATCTATTCTTTTCAATTTATTGATTTCTGTTGAAATACAAGATATACTGTGCCTGGGGTTGGGTTGGAAACTGATTATCCTGGTCCCAGCTGATTTGATGCCTATTGGAAAATCAAGAAAATCAATATTTTCATCATATTAACTACAGAGGGGGCTTGAATGGAAGACAAATTGATTTATTGACAACTGAGCTATTGGCTTCTGCTGGCTCCAGACTAGCTCTATACCCAACAAAGTGCTGTATTTAATGGTGTCAGTACTAAGGATTTCTAGGAAGAATTTGTCTTTAAAAAGTGTTGGGTGATATTAATGGGTCTTGAGCAGGAAAAGGATACATGTTGCCCAGAATCTTAGTTTGGGCTCTTGATGTTCCTTCTGCAGAGCTCCTTGTGGGATTTGATTGATTGACTGGCAGATTGCAAACCTTAAACTTGCAACTGTAATTTAAGGGAAACTTTTCCATTTTTTATGTATAAATTCTTTATTTTTGTGTATTTTTTTACTTTTATTTTTTCTTTCATAAAAAATAGTCTAGTTGTAACAAATGAGCAACTCCAGAAAGTATTATTATTTCCTTGCCAATAAAGTTGGTAGAGAATGTAGCATTTTTGCCCACTTGTGTAATTGTTTGGTTTATTCATTACACTATCAATATATCAGATCCTATTTAAACTATACTTATGGCATTGGTATCTGAATGCATCTCAGCAAAGGTAACTCGGTCATAACAAAACTAGGTCACTGTCACCTGATTTGAGTACTTGAGTGACTTTTGTTTTCAGCTATCTATATATTACACACTAACTTTCTTGGACCTGTTTCACCTATGCTCATGAAAATTTAAACTAGGTCACAATGACCCAGTTTTATGCTTAAATGACTTGTGTATTTTAAGCTGTTCATTCATTGCACTGATGTATCATAGACACCATTTCACCTTCTCAAAGATTGGTATGTGATGCATCATGAAAAAAGTAACTCGACCATACCAAATAAATGTGAGGACTTGAGTGACTTCTGTCTTTTCAGCAATCCTTTCATTACACCCTCTTCATTTTGGACTCTCTTTATTTGTAACCTGTACTCTTTGAAAGTTGATTTTTAGATGCAATTCAGTGAGAACAACTCAACCAGACCAGCATTAGATGAGTATGACCCAATTTTCATGCTTATGCGATACATTTTCTTTTCAACTGTCTGTTGTCAAGCCCTTTGTATCTTTGACATTTTTATCTTCCTTTATGAAACTTGGTGCATGTGTAGATCCATCTTTAGAAATGGTTCAGCTGTACTAAACTAGGCCATTGTGGCCAAATTTTCATGCCAGAATGACATGGTATGTGTAAACATCTCAGGGAAAGTAACTCCGCTATCTCCAGACTAGGTCACTATGACCTAAATTTTATGCTGGTGTTGCTTTTGTACTTTAAGCTGTTGATTGTTACACCCGCAGTATTTTAGATCCTTTTTTTATCTACAATACTGAAGATTGGTATGAGGATCGATTAGCACAACAGTAGTTAAATCATACCTGCATTTGTTCGCTGTAACCAATTGTGACTTTTGTATTTTCTGCAATCCAATCATTATACCCTTAATATCTTGGACCATTTTTCACCTGTACTTACAAAATTTGGGTATGTGAATGCCTTTTAATGAATGTAACTGAACCATGCCCACACATGATCATGTGACCCATTTTTCATGTTTGAGCAAGTTTTGATTTCGGCTGTCTGTCAGGGGCACTAGGTTGCTGAGTGGTCTTGGGCTCTGCTAGCTTGGGTATGTGAGAAAGCTTATTAGCTTCCTGTGAGTCAGTGGTTTTTGTTGTGATTTTATTCAGGTTCTTCCTTCATCAAATATACTGACTTCCATGTATAGGCTATCATGTGGTGAAACATGGCATTAAACCCCTCATCAGCTGTCTAATTTGCCCTCAGTCACCTTGACTCTATTTCACAATTGTCTTATGATTGTGGATCTATCTAAAGAAAAGTAACTCAACCAAGCCCAAAACTGGGTTATTGTGGCCAGTTTTCATGTTTGAGTGAAATTTGGTTTGTCATCTGTCTGTTAACATCCTCAGTGTCTTTAACCTTATTTCTTCTAGAAGGGTAAAGTTTGGTACAATAGAACCAGTCTTGAAAGACTGTCCCTTCTGCCAAAAAATAATGGTCTCTCAAGACATGTGGTCTCTCATGACAGGTAATAATGTCATATAACCAATAAATCTGTGCAAGGAGAACCTGGTCTCTCAAGACAGGTGGTCTTTCATGTCAATGGTCTTCCAAGAGAGGTTTTACTATATGCAGATACACTGTACATCTCAGGCAGGGTAATCCTGCCACATCATTGCTAGGTCAGCTTGACCCATTTGTGACACTGGAGTGACTAGTATTGTCAGCAGTTTGTGACATCTTTCAGTATAGTGGAGCCTGATTCACCTACTCATATGAAAATTACATTGTGGATGCATGCCTACCATATGAAAATTATTTTTTATCAGGGGTTGAAATTTTTTTATTGATCCAGGGCCCTGGACTTTTTAATCCAGTTTAGGTTGTGTCTGATCCTGGGATACCTGCATCCCAATACCTAATTGAAACCACACCAAGCCTATAAAACTGTATAAATTATGACCATTCTTGGTAAATCCATTTCCTTAATATATCTTACTTTTTTGTTGTTCATCTCTGGCTACATCAGCAGGTTCATTATTATTGTTGTACTTTGATGAAGACCAAGTGTGCCAAATGTTTCATTTGGGATAAGGAGCTTGGTCCCATATTACAAGTTTTGGGTCCTGGACCATATGCTTAAGGAATTTTTAGACTCTGGCTATTCATTCACTTCCTTTGTGTTGATGGTTCTTCCCAGGTTCATCTTCCACCAGATATACTGCCCACTATGTATAACATATTCTGTGCTGATAAATCACATTAAACCCCACAAAACCAAACCAGACATTGAACAGTGTTTCACCAATACTCGTGAAACTGTGCATATATATATATCAGTTTGGATGCATCTCAAGGGATGTAACTCAGCCACATTAAAAGTAGGTCTTTGTGACATAATTTTCATGCTTGAGTGTCTCATTTATTTATGCTAGTCTGTATATTTTTTGCAACTCCAAATGTGTTCTTGTTGTCAGGAAGGTTCAAATTTATGATTAAACACCTACTTGTGTTTACAAGTACACTCACACTCTGTATTTTAGTTGGCCATACAATTTGTATTCAGTGGTTACACTTTTACAATCAGAAAAATATCAAAAGTCGCAGATACACACAGACATGACAATTGATATTTAGGATTTATTTATGTTTACTCTTTTACTGCCATTTTCAGAACATAACATTAACCTCTTTATAGAGAGAGAGAGAGAGAGAGAGGAGAGAGAGAGAGAGAGAGAGAATATTCATAATTTCATTCTTTATACATTTATCAGAAGTGCTGTTTCATCACACTGGGTACAAAATATTCACTAACGATGGCTTGGGCTTTAGCTAAAGATTGAGCAGTGTTGTTTGTGATCATCATTGGCAATATCTGGGTTACTTTGGTGAGTGGGAAATTTGATACCCTAAGCCAATACATCTGTCTGGGCCACACTAATGATTTTGCAACAGAGGGAGAGAAAAAAAGTTTAAAGAGGGTGACATTATCAGGAAGATGGAGTTTGGCTGGCAATATTAATTAACAATTAGCTGATTTTGGCTGATACAGAGCAAACATAAATTGAGTCATATTATCTTGAGGGTGTATACCAAGAAAACTGTTCTATTCAATCAGCTTCCCAGCATTGTAATACTTTTATCTTGACTCACTAAAGACAAGCTAATCAGGCACAAACAATTTGGAGCAGTATTGGTTGCAGAGTCTGGAGACATGGGGGATTGTTGGGGGTGAATTAAGCTGATATGGTCCCCCTCAATGTTATGGCATTTGAACTTCAGGCATTGGTATTTTGTTCTTTTTAATAAGAAGCAAGTTTTCAGAATTGTTTATGGGAGGGGTGGGGGATAGAATTTCAACTTGGGTATTCACATGATTTAAATGGTTGAATGGTTACCTCCCTGTGTATTTTAATAAAGTAAAGTTCATATCATATATGGAATGGGGAAAAATGTAGAATTGATTCTAATTTAAACCACTAAATTTTGTTGTCCAGATGTATCAGTGGAACAAAGGAAATTGTAGTCTGACCCTCCACCAGAAAAAAAAAAAGGGTTGAACCCATGAAACACCTATTTCAGGAAATATGTGTGGGCTCATTTCCACTTTTTTTTCCAGGGTAATTCTGAATATCACAATAATTCATCATCAGAGGTAGCGGTCACGGTTAAGCTGAGATATGCTTTACCCTCCTAACAGATGGGTACCATATATACTTGCTTATAAGTCGAGTCCAACTACAAAGACCTAGGTCTGCCTACACATAATGGACAGGCAGAATTGGGTCTGTGCAGTTAGGAGTGGTCAGTAGAACAAACATGGACCATGATCAGCAGGTGCATTATGGTATGGCTGATCAGGATCTCTGTTGTTAGCAGTTTGACTTATAAGTGAGTACGTATGGTAACCATCAGTATAATAATTTGCGTGGACCATACAAGAAAAATAATCCAGTCTTTTCCATCCTTTTCCTGGGATAGATGTTCGTTTAGCTAATTCAAGCGTAAAGATAACTGAAGAATATTTTTTTTGTTTTCTTTGCAAACTGCCAAAGAAAGGATGCATTCAGGCACAAAATATTCAGAATCACAGGAAAAAGTGAGCATATGTCTTTTTTTTTTTTAAATGGAATTTATTATGGACAGTGTGTTTAACTGGAAATTCTTGGACACATTAGAAATATTCATTGTAATATGTCTAAAATGGTTGAAAGAGTGTCTAAGACCCAGATGCATAGCCTAATTATGTCTCTACCAAATAGCTTCTTCATCAGCTGTTATACTGCATTTGTTTGTGTGGCCAGATAGTGATTTTTAAATGTACCTGTATGATGCAAATGTGACCGTATAAAACCAGGTAGTGGGCTTCATGCAGCCCACAGGCAAAGGGTTGCACATGCCTGATGATGGAGTGTTTCCATCAAGAAATGTTGTACACCCATACCTGCCATAATTTGTTTAGGTCTTTGTTTCTTTGCAACAGAGTACATTCTGTCTGTACAATGATAAATGTATGATTGATTTTCTTAGCAGAAATTTGGTTACAAAACAAAATATTTCAAAATAAAATTTTGATGCAGCTTTTCTGACTAAATGCTAAATTGCTGTTTCATCCAATAGAAAAAAAAAATCTGGTGGAACTTGGTAAATATGCATTTGTATTTCTTGTAAAGGATCTTTCTTTCCTTGAATTGAAGATCATTTACAGATGTGCTCCTGAATTTCCTTTAGTGTCAAGTGGTACTTTTATTTGTAACACACACACACACACACACACTTTAATCCTTGGAAGAAAATGTTTCCCAATGAAATTCACCATAAAGCTATATGAACAATTGGATAAGTTTTGGTAATAGATCTGGACAGATTTGTGTGGGATTTTCAACAGCTGCAAGAATGCATGATTAATGATGAGTTCGTTCCATGCTGCTTACTAAGTACTTTGGCTGTAGATAGAAACATAATTGTGCTCCCACCCCTCTATTCCCTACCCTGCCCCTCATGCCCATTTTCTGTTTCCCACCATATGATTAAAACCTCATTAAAAATTTTGTTTTTATTTATACCATTTAATTTTGTTAATACATCAGGATTTGCATGGGATACATCAGTGTTAATTCCAGAAGTGGAAAAAGTGGGTCCCATAATGGCCTCTACAACAATTTAAACGCATATCATTATCATAGACACTTGTGTCATGGATTTATTAATACTGCAAAAAATATTCACTGCACCTGCATAATATGCTTTCACTCACTTATTAAGTCTGGCTGCAACATGGTTTTCTCAAATTTCTTTTCTAGTAAAATAGTCATGTCCACAGTTAAAGACACGGTTTTTTAGTGGACATGAAATACAGCAGATGACTGCATCATAGTCTGATTCAAAATACAGTGTATATAAATCTGGAAATGTTGAAATTTATTATGGAAATTATTAAACCAATGACCAGAGCACCACCCATCATGAGCCTTCCACACAGAGATTTTAATTCATCATGCTCAGCTAGCCATTCCCCTCTAGATCTTATTTTGGACATTTGAGTCTTCATTTTTTCCTTGCTGTGCATTATTTTGGAAATAATGTTTTAGTGGTTTTGCTGCTGGTAATTTTGTCATTGCATTTTCTTTCAATGAACAATGGCCACGTGCTGTCAGTTGGTACCCATGATAATAAAAGTTGGTAAGAAATTTCTGTCAAGCCAGTGAAATTGTTTAAAACTTCTTTTGGCAGTGAGCTTACTCTCTCATATAGCTTGAGGATGTGCATGATTCATCCGGTCAAAAATCAGGAATGACGATATTTTATTTTGTCGTCTTTTCCCTTTTCATGCACCCTATGCATGCCATACTGTTAACTTTCATCAAAGATGAAAAATGAGTGTCATTGGTGCAAGTGTGCAGCCTAAAATGAACCCTGCTACATATGTAAGTGCATCATCTATATTTTCAGCTTTTTGTTTCCAAACAAAATGACATCCAGAATTTCATCATCAGCAATAAGTTCTTTGGTTGCCAACAAATATCCCATTGTTTGAACAGAAATTTTAGCTGTTGCACTTTTTCTGTTTATTACATTTTAATATAAAAGATAAGACATAGTATAACGTTTTCTTTAGGTTGTTACAAATTTATGTCCAGGATTCCATTCCTTCAAAACAGAGCTTAGGACCTGTGTGTGTGTGTATGTGTGTGTGTATATATATATATCTATATATATATATATATATATATATATATATATATATATATATATATATATATATATACACACACACACCACTCCCACGATAACTCGCGCCTTGATAACTCGCGAACCCGCTTATAACGCGGGGTCAGGCGTGGATCCCATTTTTTAAAACCAGAAATTACTCCAAAAATAGATCCCTATTTTATGAACTTTATGGAAATCGCGATCAAAATTAGCTACAAAAACTTGATATATCGCTTGTTTTATCGTCGAAAACAGTAGATAGGACCTGGAAATTTTTAATCAACATTATGAAATACCAAATTTAAAAATAAGTCATACAATTTTTTTACATTTTCTTTCCAAGTGACATTCCTAGCACACCGCAATTAACGATATGTAAGGAAATTTTGATCAATGAAAATATCACTTACGCCGAGTGGAGGCAGTACTTTAATAAATAAATACAAATTAAATTATTTTTATATCAATTGAAATTTGTGTTCTAGTTCTATCTTCTAGTTCCTTTTAAGTGTAATCATCATAAATGCAACGTGTCCTCTTGTAATTAAATGTAATATATGTCAATCTACCATAACAGCTATGTCTGCGAGCATTTCTCTGAGAACCTATTTAGGTGCCGACCGTGTTTTGATAACTGACTTGCAGAAGTATTTGTTGCATTGTTGCACTGAATTAAAAGCTGGCCTCCTTTATATTATCATGTTAATTATGTCTTTTGAATCAAATAATGGAGGTGAAATAAAAGAAAAGTTAAAAGGCACGAAAATCCTACAAACTTAAAATCTAGCTGCCCTGGTCATATGTCGGGTGAACTCACTTCAGTTGATCAATTGAACACTGTTATAAATGTTATTGTGTATGTAACATAAACTACCTTAAATTAACTGACTCATTGGTAACTGTGATCAAAGATAGCATGGCAACCAAGCGAAAAGAATACTATACTTCGTAAAATAAAGAGCTTGGTTTCACAGATACAGACCATTGTGGGCAAGCTAGTTTCAGAGAATTCTTGAACTGGCACTTTGAGATATCCTCAAGAATGATAAAAAGTTTCATTATTACTTCCAATGAAATCACGATATCGATACTGTACTAACCAAACAGCACAAAAATTGAGATTCGACGTAGACGATTGTCTCATGAAAATTTCGCTTGGTTTTTGAACAAAAGGAATCTTGTTTGGTGGTGCAACAACAGTCAGTCTAGTTCCCTGCTCTTTTCACTCCCAATTTGGTAGGATACAATGCCATACCACTCCAGGAACCAGACTCATCAAGAAAACAAAAAGCAGTAACGTGATACACATGTTTTCGTGTAAACGTAATAGTTGTTGAAACCAGTTGGAACGATCTTTCACATGTTGGATATTTTGGAATAAATGTTATTTAAACAGAATAATGAACATCTTCATTACAAAAAGTGCGTTATTAAAAGTTATTATCGACGTGAATGTAAAATGAGAATTCAGTCATTAAACAGCGAAGTTCCCTAACCTCGACACCACCCCATTTTCTTGATGTCCAAGCGATTTTTTTCAGTTTTTGGAGGTCCCTCAGTAACTCGCTCCCTCGCTTATGGTGCGGTCTATGTTTGTGGACCCCGATGTGCGCGAGTTATCGAGGGAGTGGTGTGTGTGTGTGTATATATATATATATATATATATATATATATATATATATATATATAGAAGTAAAATGAAGTTAACATATTTGTGACAAATTTTATTTGCAGTCTGCCTAATGGAAATATGCATGTTGCAAAACAGTACTGCTAATGTTGATAAAATTATTATACATTTTGTAAATCTAAGTAATTTACAGGTTTCTAATGCATTGTCTTGGATCTTTTTAAAATTGTATGCTAAGGAATTCATGTATCATGCGAATGACAATCGGTGCCAGTGGTGGATTTATATCAGTATAGATCCAGCAAGCACCCCTACTAAAATTTGAACAGGTGTAGGTTGTGGCCTTCTGTTGGGGTTTGAACCAACTAGGGTCTGTAGACAAACTGTTTACCTCACATCCCAGCCAATTACTCCCTCCACCATGTCCTGGATTGACCACTGGTATCTTTGGATATTGGACAGGTAAGTAATGATTACCTTGGTATTAAAACATTAAGGAGTTTAAATATCACTGTATCATTTGCTTCATAAAACTGGAAAGTACCAATTTGATATTCGCCAAAAATGGGTGAAGAAGATACTCACAATGCCTCCTTTCCTATTCTTTACTTTGAAACTTAATCCCCTTTAAAATTTTATGCGTAAAATATGCTGAGAAAATAGATAGCATCGGACAGATTCTACAGTCCATTGGGTCTCAGACAGTTTACTGCTCAGGTTCCTATAATAAAGGAAGGTAGCAACAATTGTGAAGGGCGTTCAGGGTCAAGCTATCAGCGTCGAGAGGGATCCTTTATTTTGATAGGGTATTGGCTGAATGCCTATATCATCAATCAGCATGAAATCACAGTTCTCAATCTTTGTTAGGAGGACAATATTAGCATTTTTGCGTGCCTATCTGATCCGCATCCCATTAAATTTTCAAGCAAGTGAAGATGGAAAGCCTGATCAGAATTTTTGATGGGCTCCAATAAATACATTGTATATCACAGATATCGAAAATGAAGATTAATAGAGTGTCAGTCAGGTGATCAGGTTATTGCTTCTACACCTGAGTATCTAATTTGCATTGAAATAAACATCGATAAGTGATCAGTCATCTGTCTTTATGGTTGTCTATTTCAAAAGAGATTGATATACAGGTAAATGTCTGCTGAGGATTTTAAATCAGGCTACATGTATTATTGACTAAAGCAAGCCATGTTTTTTTTCTGTCACCTGTTTGTCTATATGGAAAGTTGGTGAGTAAATGATTTATATGTATAAAAGAAAAACCACATTATACTTTAGATTTACTGCACATTGGAATAGTTAAAATCAGCAAGAGAAAATATGTGTTGATTAGCATTTCAGATCTGTTTTAAACCTAGCGTTTATTTCTCTTGTAATTTTTATGTTCATGTACAGTGTAATTTGTTTTCAAGTACAGCTCCTTTTACTGTAGACAACCTTCTTTCTTAATCACTAAATTTGCAACTTTAAATATTCCAGAAGCCATTTCTATACCTCTGCATTTCTTGATGGCCAGAATTGTTAGGGGGTTTTTTCATTCCGATATGTTTTAATTTTGCAAACATGTTCTGGTTTTGGGGATTTAATGTGCTTGGATTTGTATTGTAGCGGGGGGGGGGGGGATTTTTTTTTAGAGTTATAAATAAAGTTGATACATAAAAGGAAACAACACCATGCCAGTTTTATTTAATGAATTCAATAAAACTTCATAACCATGGAAACTTGTGTGCATATGAAGAAAATTATTTGTTTAAATGTTTATTTTTCAAGTAAGTTAATGGCATTATTTATGATGATGTACAATATTTGAGATGTACATGACAAATTTCAGGTGTCCTTTTATTCAAATGGCATACATAAAGTTGTCAGATTGGAAGATTACACATTCAGTGGGCAACATATCACAGAGGGCAAGTTGACTGAAAAACTGAACTTGCCCTTGGAAAATTGAGCTTGCCACAAACGTAATATCCAATATGAGTAAAAGTATAAGATGAAATATGGGAAATTGCATTATATTTATTATAACTTTTGTTTTCTTGTTTACTTCTTTGGCATCTTAAAACCCTATGCTGATAATTAAAGTTATTACAAAAGATGTATGTAAATAATGCATGTAGATGAGAAAGGGTTAAAATGCAGATATAGTTAGATGAGCAAATGCAGTTCATTTTTCCAGTCAGCTTGCCTTGGGCAAGCAGACTTCTATAACATTTGTAAATCCGTGCATTAGATGTAGAAACTTTGTCAAGTTTCTTTGTTTTGTTGACTAGATAGCAGACTCATCTCATCAACTACATCAGCAATATTGGAAGCTAGATGGTTTGTAATGATTTATTTGTAATCATAGCTAAAGTATTTGTGCACACTTATTTTATCCATTTACTTGACAAGTATAATCTAGTCACCTTGATATTAATAACATACATGAAAATAGTTGACAACTTCTGAGAGGGAGAAGTCTAAATTTTACCATTTTTGAGTGCTGTATATTTGGTACATTGAACATGTTGTGAATGAGATCCTCCTGGTTGATAATTAGAGGTGAGTGCATTTTATTTCCAAACACACCTGTCAAGGAAATCTTGTGAGTTACGTTATTAACAATTAATGCCTACAGTACTCACCTTAAAATCAGTGACATACATCAAAACAGTTGTTGAGAGTTGCTCGCTTCGAGTCGGCAAGCTCACAATCTGCCCAAGACTATACTAGTATCTCCAAGTCTGCAAATCCCAGATACATGCAGATATGATTAAAATGTAACGGATTAGCTAAAATATAAATATTTATTCCTTATTTGTCCAATCATGCTTTAAATAGTAATTACCTCTGCACAAGAAAATGTGGGACTGACCTTGACATTGACTACAAGATGGAAATGTGATGCAGTAGATGCAAGAAATGGTGGATGGCATTGTAATAAAACAATATGGTATTTATTAACACTAAATGACCACTCAGGTGGCCTAGTGGTTAGAGTGACTGCCTCAGATACAGGAGGTTGCGGGTTTCGAACCCTGGCCAAGTCATACCAAAGGCTTATAAAAATGGTACTAGCAGCTGCCTCGTTTGACGCTCAGCATTTAGGGGTTAGTGTTAATACTGGTTGGCCTGGTGTCATGATAATGTGACAGGATGGGACATGATGCTACATGTCTGCAGTATGATACCCCAGTGCTAGACGTCACTATAAACTGTCATACTGCAGACATCATGGCAATATGACTGTAAAATTTTTAAGCTATCATGGGCCACTGTCCTTCAGGAGTACCTTCAGATTCAGTCATTACTTTCATCATGACAAAAATGCTATAGTAGAATTACCAAAACAATCCTAAACAAATATTTAGCTCACATTGACATTATGGTATGGCCCTGCATCCATCAGTAATTTTGATTTTTTAAACTACTTATAAATCACAGGACCAATTCTGACCAAAATTCACAAAGAACAATCTTATGTGAAGGGTTTTAAGATTTGTGCAGATACACATCTTCCTCAATAACTTGTGCACAACAGGGTTCAAAAACATAGGTGAGGGCACGAGGTGCACAGTGACCCAGTAAAGAAGGGGAGACTGTCCACTGGACATCAAGACACGATTTTGGGATGGTGGAAACATGCTGTTTACTGGCTGTATACTCATTTAATAATCATGTTGGGAATTTTAAGTAAAGTGGTTATTGTCAGTACTTTTTCGTTTTCATTAACAGAAACAAGTACACATGGTTGCAGAAAGACCAGTGTGAGAGATCAGATTCTTCGTCATCTTTAGCACCCCAACCTCTTCTAGATAAGTTGTTGTTGTTGTTGTTGTAGAGTTTAATGCCATTTTTCAGCACAAGATAGGCTATACATGGCGGCCAGTATTAATGGTGGAGGAAGAACCCGGATAACCCCGGAAAGAACCACCGACCCACGAGAAGCTACTTCTAGATAAGATTTTCCTTTCAAAATGAAATTGCAATTTCATCTGTTTTTAAGATAACATAGTAATGCCTTCATGCAATGCAAAACAAAGCACATTTTAAACAAGTTGAGTTTTGCATCAGATCAAATGGAACAGCTTGAAATGTCCAGACGGGTTGAATTAGAATCACTAATGATTAGCAGGTAGTCTGTTTGGATTTTTTATTTTGTGTCTTGTGATGATAGCATATAAACAGTTGACAAGTCAAGGTCTGTCTGCAAACTACATAATGAAATTAGGACCAGTATGTTGACACACATGAAATGGTGCCATCCTACTTGACTGTCCTTCTAAAAATGATAAGACCTTCAAATATACGTATATAAACTTTGAACAACCATAAACCTTCCTTTGCACAGAAAAATTTTGATAGCATCCTGGCAGAAGTTCTCTTTCAATTTTGTACAAATCTTGTAGATCATCAAATTTGGACATCATGACTGAAAATAGAATACCATTTAAAAAGTTCTAAACTTCAGTTAACAAAATTTGACAGAAAGTATCCTGGCATAGAAGGCTTTCAGATTTCTACAAATGATGTCAATCCACCACTAAAAGTTCAAAAACAGGTAAACAACTTGACGTAAAAGATACTACTGGTCATATTTTGACTAACTTTGACAAAAACATTATGGAATAGTATCCTTTCAGTATTTGAGAAATTATGTTGATGTGCCATGAAATATGGATGGATATATTAAAATAACCCAAAGAAACCTTACAAGAAACGCCTTCAAAACCAGTGCAATCTACAGCATTGAAGGGGATTTCAAAGAAAGCATCCTACTGACCCAGATTTCATGGCCAGCTGCTCCTGCATGTGGCTGTTAGGCAGATGTAAACAAGGAATGATATTAGGCACACTGAGTATCTTGTTTTCTTTTCTTTCAACCTTTCTTTCATATACCTACTGTAGGTTGGTTCAAGAATTGTCCAAAAAGTAGTTACCAAATTTTAGAGTAAAAAATACTATCTGGTTCATTTAATGCACTGTCCTAGGAAGGGCTGCATGGAATTTTCCATTCCAGATCTTATTCCTACTGAACCTTATGGTCATTACCCATTATTGACTTGTATTTTTCTTCATAATTGTTTACCGTTGAAAAATGTTATATTCCCTTTTCGTTTGTAAAATGTTTACTTTTTTTTTTTACATTTTCACCTTTTTTAGCTTATCTTGCTTTTTTTACATTTATTTTGGAAGGGTTTCCCTTCTTACAATTTTTTGTGCAGTTCTTCAATTTTATCTTTTAGAACTTACAATTGGCAGCTCATAGCCATTATTGTGCTGAAGTGCCATTTAACAATAATACATACAGATATCCCTCACATCATTTTGTACATCCTTGAAAATATGTTTATACTTGCAGACGTTAGTGATTTTAAATGCAAAACTTTGCAGGCAACAAACAGCACATGCCTCTAAATTTTCAATTGCCACATATGTTGTTTTTGTTAAAATAACTCACCATCTGTGAAGTTCGATTACAACTGGACAATTTCAGTGATTGCTAATTCTAACATAATATCTTCAGATACAGTAAAATTATGTTTAATAACTTTTATTATACACTTTGAAATGAGTTAATGTTAACTCTGTTAAGCATAAAAACAAATAATAAACTATTTACTGGAACAAATCAAAACATGAATGTAGGGTTTTTTTTTTTTAAATTTCTAACCACTACAAGAATAATAAATGCTACATATACAGTTATCTTATGATAAAATAAAAGTATTTTTTGTAACATGGAATTTAAAGAGTAAATACAGCAGTTACTTTTGTAAATATGAGAAGTATTATGAGTGACAGTTTATGTTATAATGTTGTGCATCTATTATTTCTGCACAGCATCTCCATCATCTACAGTTACCAAATTTTGTTGATGGCTTACACTTGGGGTAAGGAAGAATACTATAAATTCAGGGGTCAGGAGTGCAAAGGTCAACATCACTGACTGATATAAGAAAAGTGGCGTTTGCACAAAAGAGTTATCCGTCATCTACAGTTACAGAACTTTGTCGATGGTTTGCATTTAGAATAAGAAAGAAGCCTATGGAAGTTGAGTTTCCGAGGTCAGGGTCACTGACTAAGATTAAAAATGGTTTCCATGCAATAACCTCGAGCTGTGCAGTGTTTCCCTTTACCCTCATTTGCACTTCAAAGACCCCCAAATTTTGAATTTGACCCCCAGTTTTGATACCATAGTTTGGTTTTTACTCAGTCTGACCCCCAGTTTTGACACGAAGGAGAGTTTTGACTCTCAGTCTTGCACACCTCGGGGATACACTGGCTGTGGTTACTTTACTTTTTGTAT
The DNA here is from genome assembly GCA_016617855.1 of Megalonaias nervosa. Lineage (NCBI taxonomy): Eukaryota > Metazoa > Mollusca > Bivalvia > Unionida > Unionidae > Megalonaias > Megalonaias nervosa. The sequence goes on from JAECUM010000005.1 coordinate 295,786, forward strand.
TGTTTGCGCTTAGATTAAGGAAGAACACTAAATTTTGGATCAAAAGATCAAGGTCGCTGTGAGTGAGAGAATAAAATGGTTTCTGCACAGTAACATTAGTTATACATCACATACCTGATCCTGACTTTCTGGATGGGTTACACTTGTGATAAAGATAAAGTCTATTGATGGGGCAAAAGGTCAGACATCAAAATCAAGTCTAGCAATGCATCAAAATGTCAGATATCAAGGTCACTGTGATTGAAAGAAGAAAAGTTGATTTTGCACACAAATTTGAGTTGCCTACTTTGGGGATGATTAAACACAGAGCTGGCATATAATGTACAATTGAAGATGTGCTTTTTTTGTACATGTTTTAAGCAGCTATGTTCTTTACTTCATTCAGTGCAATTATAAGAAAGCTGACTAGAAATTGTTCCATCTCAGATAGTTGTATCAATAGCTTCATGGTTGATTTTACTGTTGCCTGTATATTTCAAGTCTGCATTGTGATATAATATTGCCAGAGAAAATATTTGTCAATACATCAGTAACACAGAACTATCGAACATATACTGATGGCCCCAGTTATCCATGCTTAGTGAAATGTGTATACAGAACCATTTAAGGAACTATTTGTTGTGCATCTGTTTTTACCCCAGCTTCTTAGTTTATAATACAGCCTCTGGATAACAGCTGAAGTCGATAGGAATCCTTGTTTCTACCTGCAACCTAGTCCTGCAGTTTGTAATGGATTACCGTAAATTATGATCATCACCTGAAAAAATGCAGATCATCAGATTAATTTTCTCCTGCAGTTATTTGCTGGTGTGGCAATAAGGCCATGTATGCTGAAGGCACATGCATGGTCTTGTGTAAGGCTGCAGCGTGTACCAAAATATATGTAAACATTTGCAATAACCTAAATGATTTGAAACTTGACCTATCCCCAGATTTGATTGCTACACATCGTTTATATGTGAGTCATTGATCACGACTGTCTAAATGTTGTACATCTTTTGCCTCTTTCTATGGTGTGATTCAGTTCTTACGACATGTCTGCATTGAATATATCTGATCATTTGGGCAGAAGATCCTTTGGATTGTTGTTTTATTTTTTTATAATGTTACTTGACAGAATTGATAATGCAAATGGATGTAATGCTTAGGCAAGCATACAGGACACTTTTGTAGGATCTATAATGACTATGAACGTGCATTGCCTTACAAACATTTAAATGATGTTTCTGTAAATTAAAATCTTGTTCATTGAAGGATTCTATTCATGAAAATTTAGTTCAAAGGTAAATAACATATAGCTTTAAAGAAGTTTTTGGCAGCAAGATCAGAAAGTCACTTTAGTATGTAATTTGTGGCGTAACCAATTCTTGTCAGCTTGTGCTTTTTCCTTGTGATGTCACTTTGAATGTGAAAATCATCCATACTTTAAGAAAACAGAAATCATAATAAGCAGTTGTCTACGCAGAGATGTGGGAAATAGATCATTTAATCAGAATTGGTATTTCCTGCGTCACTGAAAGCCAGGTGCATGTTCGTTTACATATATCTGATTTTGTAAATGTTCACAGCCTAAGTCACCATTGTTGATTCCAGAGTTCCCAGAATTGTCAGTGCTGTAGAGCTTCTCTCTCAAGGGAGATAAATCAGTTTCTGGAAAGGTCTGTACATTGTGGCCAGTATATTTTGTGGAGAAAGAACCACTGACCAGTGGGAAGCTACTGCCAAACTTTCTCACATACCCACCTTAGTCAAGCCAAGACTCAAACCCATGTGGGCAGAGGTAAGATGCCAGTGATCTCTAAAGATGAGCCCCCATAGATCACACGACCACTTGGGGGCCCTCATTAAGATTAAAGTCATATTCGCACATGTTAATGAAGTGATTTTGCATATATTTTGATCATAATATTTCTGAGTAGATTTTAATCATATGTAGAATGTGGGTGTATTGCAGTAGCGCCTTTTTGATGGAACTGTGCTATGGGAATTAGTCACAAGCAAGAGGGTTTTTCTTTTCTATATTTAATGTAACTCAGATACCTCTAGTTCTTCATGCTGACTCTCCTTGCACTGACTGACTGACTGAAGGATTTAAGTCGCCTGTGCACTATGTGCTTTTGCGACTGGTTATAGTCCCGGGCTGGACCTTTTGCCCCTGGCTGGGCTTGTTTGCCCCGGGCTGGGCTATTAAGTCTGTTGGAGATGTGAGCATGGTGCCATCACAGCCTCCGGCAACGAGGATAGGCGGAAAGGATCCCAGAAGGCAGCAGCACAAAACGACACAGCAATGCCCCGGGGGCACCCCCGAACCCAGAACCATGTGCCCCAGCCAGACGCCAAGGCTGGGCTTTCTGTCAAATCTAGTCCAGTTTTACTAGTGGACAGCCCTATACCAATGTTGTGTAAGCCACCTTTGTAATTGTTCAAGCGTTTCAGGTTGTGAATTTAGAATAATTTGCTGAATTGGAATTTTGTGTACTTAGTGTCCTTGTGCGTTCACCGAAAAAGATTTCCAATTGTGTGGGGCGTTAGCCATCCCCTTATTGTTATTTGCGTTCAGGCTTTTTTGGTGGTTTTTATTTTAGATGGTGGAGCCAAAGGATCAAGTTTGTTTTGTTTTTGGTCTTCATATGCCAAACAGAAGACCCTTGGTTTTTTAAAAAGGGAAAGGGCTCGCTCTCCTCAACTTCCACTATTTTGCCTCGTGTGCGGGTTCTTGGTGGGAAATCTGTTTAGTCAGCCTTGGCTTGCCGCTATCAGGATCCCACCCGGGTCTTTGCTAGTATGTTTTCCTTAGCACCCGTTTTATGCCCGTTTTCGCTTGTCTTGTGGATAAGTGTGAGGAGAGGGATGTTTGTCCATTTCGAGTGGGGACTACAATAGCTCCTTCTTTTGAGGAGGAATTGTACCTCGATCTGGTTAGGTTTCACTTGTTCGGATCGCTTTTGTGGGGAAGGGGGTTTGTGGGGCAGCAGGTAGAGATTCCTGGACTGCTCTTTGCTTTGATATTACCGCAGTGCTTGTCCAAAAAAAAAAAGGGGGGGGTGGCAGGTCTGATGTCAGGACCTTAGTGGGAAGTCTTTACTCAGCACTGGCTTGCCGGTATCAGGCTCCCACCCAGGTATTTGCTAGTCTATTTTCCCTTGCACTGTGTTTGACCTGGCTTAAAAACAATCCTAGCGGACTTCACAGAGAGCATTCCCAGAAGATCTTTTCTAAACTAAACTTCTGGTCTGATTGTGTTAGACGCAGACCCTTTATCTAACTCTAATCTACATATCAAAATGCACAAAATCTAAATTATGTAATCCAAAATAAAGTCATATATCTACTCTCCATACACACTCTTTTCCCACTGATACTGTATGTTAGAATTTTCAAAAATATAATATTAAGTAGGAAATTACTTGTAAACTTTATCCTTATCAACAAATTAATTCAAAATTAAACTATAACTACCCAACTCTATTTTTAGCACTTTATACCTACTAAAAGAGATTAAAATTTCCCTACAACTGGTCACTAATTTTAATGTTTAAGTATTAAGGCAAACTTGCTTTAATTGATTTTAATCAGCTTTACAAACACATAATCCAACTGTCCTACTGGCTTCTTTGTTTCACTTTTTCAGCTAGCACTGTAACTTGACACCATTGCCTTGGAGTAGTTGCTGATAATACTGCATTTACCCAGGATTGTAACCTCTGAATTTAACAGTGACTGAAGAGCTACTAGTCTGTCATAGACATACTATTATTAAATTTATGGAGACAATTTACAAAATTTAAAAACAAATATATCTTCTCTTCTAAAACTTATACAAAATACCATAGCACCTGAAATAAATAAATTTAGCCCTATAATATGTATAAAGCAGAAATGATATGGACCAATGATTGGCAGTTACATTTTTGCTTTATTGGTTTTGTAAAATCTTTGCCTAACAGGTTTCTCATTGCCAGTGTCAATTTTATGTTGGTAGAAATCTGTACATCCTAATTCTGATAAGTCCACTGCAAACACATCTCTATTTCTGTGTGTAACTGTAAGTCGGTTGATTTTTAGGTCCAGAGTTACACATCCAAGAGGCTTTTGTTGATCACCATTAACTCCAATGATGATATTGCAGGTTGTCAATCACTCAAAATTTCCAATGGTCTCATACTTTTTGTTGACTTTCTTTCTTTCACAGGTCAGTGTGTGTGATTATTCAAATTGTATAAGAAATTTTCTTTTTCTTTATTTAGAAGTCACAGCCTTGTAATTTTATGTCCAGTTGCAGCAAGAGTTCATGACTGAGCAGTAAAAATTGATTTTGTACCAGCAGAGTACTTTAAAAACACTTGCTGCACTGTTGTGTGTGTGTTCTACATGTAATTTGATCATCTGGAAGCCTACAGGAAAATTTTTAAGAAGAATAATTCCATTGGATCTTGGAAGTGCAAGGAATTTGAACTACTTTGCAGTTTCAGTAGGTTTTCTTTATGTTGGAAAAAGTGATCACAGTCATCCAGTTTCTGACAGCTGATGCTTTTTCAGTGCATCTCATCTTATAATTGCTCCAAAATAGACTTTGAACATGATGTTGAAAGCTATACATGTACGCTACTGTTCTAATTTAAAAAATGATATGATATCATCTACTCTTGAAAGATTTAGGTTGACAAAAGTATGTTCTTGTGTGTATTTAAAAAAATCGTTTGATTGATATAAATAGGAGTTTTTAGTCAGGATATGGGCTCTTGAAGCCTCTTGTCAACATACAATTACTATGATATACAGCAGACAGATACACATTGTATTCCTTAGGAAGTTACCCTGATAGACTTTGAGTCATTAACAGTAAATACTTAAGATCTTGGTGTTTTTGTATATTCATTGAGAACTTCCTTAAATTCATTGAGAACATCCTCAAATTTGAATTGTCAAAGCTACCAATTGTTTATTTTCTTTTATAAATAAAATGCAAGCTCTTGCAGTAGAGCATACAGTGTTACACCTAAAATCCAAAAGGCACTGGACACTGTGCCCCCCATCCTCCGTAATTGGGGTACATGCAACAAGGATAGTGTTACATCTAGGACCCAAAGGGCAGGGGACACTATTCCCCACCCTCCATATTTGGGGGACATGCAACACTTTAAGAAGAAAAAGAAAAACTAGTACATAATGTACCAGTAGCACCAAAAACACGAGACAATTTTACTTGGGGGCCCCGAGTGGCCGAGTGGTCTAAAGCGCTCTCCGTTACGGATCACTGCCATCTCACCTCTGTCTGCGTGGGTTCGAGTCTCGGATTCGGCGAATGTGGATATGTGAGAAAGCTTGCCAGTAGCTTCTCGTGGGTCGGTGGTTCTTTGCGGGTATTTCCCGGTTTCTTCCTCCACCATTAATACTGGCCTCCATGTATAGCCTATCGTGTGCTGAAGGATGGCGTTAAGCCCTACAACAACAACAACAACAACAACAACAACAACTTTACTTGCTTTGACAGTTTTAACATCATAACTCAGTCATCTGCTCTGTACTTTGATATTTTTCTAAAAGGCTTACTGTTACTTTATTACATAAAATGTTTTATATGTACTCATGAAAACATTTACATGTTTGAATATCTTGTTAGCTGCAAATGAGCTGTACCATGGAATTTTTTGTTCAGAATATTGCTATCATATAATTCTATTGTTCATAATTTCCAAAATTTATTATAAGAAATACCAAATTTTCTTTTCAAGTTAAAAGTCACTGAGTCATTGACAAATTGTGTATTTGCTTAAATTTAGTCTCTTTTGTCATTAATTCAGCTTCTTCCTGTTTTCAACTTGAATATACCCAACACCTGCAGCGGTACAAGACTTTATATTGCAACTCGGCTGACTACCATAAGCCTTGAACATTTTCATTGTCAGATGTATTGTTTTAAATTGGATAGTAATTGCCATCCTACAGTTTCTATCGCCTTTAGTGGCTTGGAACATTGCACAGGGTCACGATTTGGTGACATGCCGAAATATTATAGGGAAATCCATAATTCCACACTCAAGGTGCTATGTTGGATAAAAGCTTTTATTTTATTTTTCATCATTAATGTTTGAATGCAAGTCCAATTTAACTTTAATTTTTCCCATACAAGAAAATTATGGATAATGAAGGATAATATAAAAACAAACAAAGCTGAATGCCCAATTTATCACATTACTTAAGACAGAGCTACAGTATTCAGCCAAATTTTAGAGAGATGAGCAGGGGAGGTAGATGATAGATGGGTATGTACTGTATTAAAGTGAATCACAATCATTAGACTCTGAATCTTTAAGTTTGGCTTGATTGCCCATCATATTGAGAACAATAAGTGGACAGACATGTGATCCAGGGGGCTGATGACATTGAGTGCCATGGATCCTTCATAAAAATTTTTGGGGCAATTTGTCTCCCAAAGAATTTACACAAACAATGAAGACTTTTTAAGGATGTTTTGTAATTGTTTTAGTAGTTATAAGAATGCTTTTTGATTTTGTGAAATGAAATGAGTGGAAAGTAAAGGATTAGTAATAATAAATTGAAATAATGCATAATATTTTGAAAATATCACATTGTATTATTAATACTGGTGGTAAACTGCTGCTATTACATTAAAACCTTTTTTGATAAAAGGCAATATTTTTGGAAGACCAACTGTCCTGAAAGATCACACTGAATCAGCTGTTGTTATACAATGTTGTGATAATATGTGATAATAATAATAATAATAATAATAATAATAATGATAATAATAATAATAATAATAATAATAATGTCTATATTTAAAGAGAGTAACTCAGTTAAATACAACTGTTTCCCTTGAGGCCCTCAAAACAAAACATATTTACATATATATCTTCATGCAAATGTTTCTGTGTTTTAAGTAAGCACAGTTACAAATGCGTTATGAAAGTAGGTGAATTTAATAACTGTGTTTTGTTGTTGCTGTAGGGTTTAATGCCAATTTTCAGCACAAGATAGGCTATACATGGCAGCCAGTATTAATGGTGGAGGAAGAACCTGGGAAAACCCTGGAAAGGACCACCAACCCACGAGAAGTTACTGGCAAGCTTTTCTCACATACCCACATTGGCCAAACCTGAGACTCTAACCCACGCAGACAGAGGTGAGATGGCAATTATCCATAACGGTGAGCACTTTAGACCACTCTGCCACTCGGGGCCCCAACTATGTTTTGAAAATGACTTTAGCAATATCTTCATGTATACTTGTCAGTTAATGATCGCTTCTGCTTAGATATACGTTTAGGTTATTCTGCAAAAAATGTGGCATGCGGTAAAGTTTACATAAGTATTATACTTTTTCATAAAACAACATCAGGTACAAAAGTAGAAAGATGTTCATATACTGGATTTATATATACAAGGTATTTTTACATACTTTTATAAATATACTAATATAAATTATGCAAAACAAGCAAGTGATAAATTTGAAGAGTAACACTATAATAAATCCATAACATGAATTTATATTATCTAGTTTGTTTATTAATATGTAGGCTTGAAATATTGCACGTACATTTTTTTTATGGGATTTAACTGAATCAGCAAATCGAATGTGAGCAGGAAGTGAGTTCATAATTTGCCCCCAAACACTGTAGCCTTCCTTTGAATTAATAAGTACAAGGTTTTGGTACTTCTAAATAGTTGTTAAAATTCGATCTTAGATTATAGTGAGAAGATCATTCTTGACTTTTGTTAACTTTTTGTTACTGCAGCAACAACAACAATTGCAGCAACTACTACTACTATTACTACTGCTAATAGTGCAGTGAACACTCATTATAATGTTGTTCATGGGATTTGTATCACATCTAGATCAGATCCAACTGATCTAATCATGGATGTTGCTTCTGAACTAGAAATATATACCAAATTTGTTTTGAAAAGTATGGAATCTTTATGTGAACATGGATTGGGGAACCTTTAGTAACATAACCAAGGAGAAAATAAAAAAATACGTTAAGAGGGAGCCGTGAAATTGCCAAGAGATGATGAAGACGAGCAAAATGCTATGACCCATGAGCCCATACCAACAAACCAGGAAGCTTTCGTGGTGTCATGCACACAAATCTTCGATAGTTGAAGATAGTTCTGGTAGAGCATCAGGACCTAGCTAAGTTCAGTATACCTAAAAGGGTTCTTTGTGTACTTTTTACATGGAATACACTTTGAAAATCTATCAGATGCTCTTTTGGTTTTAAAAAAAAATGCAATATGTATCTCCAGTTTTTAGTGAATATGTTTTGTTGATACAATAATACTTTATTGATTGAATTCGTATTTGTGGTTATCTAAGATTAAATGAAGCTATTTTTATTGTATTAGTTTCTTCTGTGAGTCTTAGATTCCTGACCTCTCAGTTGAAAACTTTTTGGTCTATAGTTTTCAGTATTTACAGGCACTATTCCAGCACAATCAACCTGGTAACATTCTACCTGTTTGTGATACTGTACTAGAGAACTTTGCGTTGGAGCAGAATACTAGTTGATATTAGAAATGTCCACTGTACTTCTACCACAATCAACATGCCCAGATTCTACAGAGATGTAGTTAAAACTAGAAACAATATATATTGTTTAAAATATGTAGATAGGTCTGTATATTGATTCATGTGGGGATAAATAATGTAGTATGTACAGTTGAGTGTGCAAGAAATAATGTATTTGTATTCATGAATGCCCTTGGACATCAGTAAAGATGCTACCCATGAATGGAGGACAGTCCATACGAGTGAGATTTTTTTCTCATTGTCATTCTGCATCTTCTGGTTTCAGATAGAGGATGTGTTGCACCTTTTTAAGCCAAGGGGACATTCATTCCAAACTACTAATGTCCCCATCAGTACTTCCCCTAGGGGAAGAGGTAGTCTAGGGGTGCAAGATTGAGAGTCGAATAATCCCCTTGGTGTCAGTACTGGTGGTCAGACTGAGTGAAAAGTAAATCTTGGTGTCAGAACAGGGGTCACATTAAAAATATGGGGGTCTTTGACACAAATAAATCACCATATCCAGATTATTATTCTAGACATTGAGGACCTCAGATTAGACTAGATTTCCAACAGATTTTTCATGACTCTCTTGAACTTGAGAAATTTCTTGTTTATCTTCCTAAACTTTTATGAAGTTCATTTTTAATTATTTTTTTTACTCTGATCTTTTGTTGGCACTACACAGACATCTTTTATGTTGATGTGCTTCAAAACACTACTAATACATATTTTTAGCTCTACAGGTCATAGACCAGAAGAACTTGTGGTGTGCTTAGGTGTCCATTGAATATCATCTGTTTTGTTGTCCATCTATTAGTACAAGTTTGTTACTGCCATTCCTTCTGCTTTTAAACTACTTTGAGGATTGCCTTGAAATTTTATACACAGATTCATCCCCTTGGTCTTGTTGGTCCTGAATGAAAATATTGCTGCTTGGACATACATTATCGCTGCTTCATAAGTTCTCCTGAAGATCTGTTTCCTACTCCTCCTGAATGGATGGTCATGCCAACATGGGGCTAATAAGATGACTGTCCTAAAAATGTTTCACTACTCCTCCTCAGTGGATGATCATTATTGCTTGGGTTTTTTTTATAATATTTACTTTGACCTAATGAAAATGTTGCTGAGAAGACATCTAATATGTGTAACACAGCAGCTGATTTGAACATCTTGTTACTACTACAGAATATAAAAGAGATGGTTTCAACACTTGGCTTTGAAAAGGAAGAAATGGTCTTGTCTTGAATTCCTGGAAATTCTTTGAGCCCAGTAGAGCATCAGTCCCTTCAAGAGATTCTTCATCTTTTTCTTCTTCTTCTTAGTAATAATAGTAATATCATTATTAGTATTGTTGTTATTATTATTATTATTATTATTATTATTATTATTATTATCATTATTAACAACTCTTCACTTTTAAGGAATTATAGCTTAAACTTCAATTTTCTTAATTCTGTAGAGAGCACTGCCACTACAGCCACTGTGTTCTCTTGTATGATAAAGGCAGATTCCATTTGTCATTGAGAGAAGATACCTGTTGCAGCGTTGCACCTTGAGCAAGCCCAGGGAACGTTCTTCCACCCCAAACTGTCACTGTCTCCCTTGGGTACCCATGCACCTCTTTGGACAGTTTAATCAAGGTGCAACACTGTTATTATGTGGAGAGAAAATTTAAGGAGGAAAAGAAAGTTCTGAAGTTACTGAAATATGTATAAAGTTTTCATAGTGATGACTTCTCAAACAGAAGACAGTATACATTTATGTCTCCTTGTTTGCTCCTCCACACCCACCCCACAAAAAATGTTGAACAAAGTTGTGAAGGTTGATCTTCTTACAGGTCACTTTCCTTTGAAAGGTTAGCAGGGATCACATGTCTAATTTGTGCTCATATAGTTTGGATTTTCCTCTATCTCCATCCTCTTGTCAGCATAGATCTTCTGCAATTTGATCCATTTTCATTTCTTTCTCTCTAGGTATCTATTTCCTCGGCAGTCTTGGCTAGATCAATCCTGACTTCTTTACAAAGTGAAAGTAGATCAGAACTGACATTTAGGTGTGTTAAATTCCAATCTGATGTTTGAACACTGCATTACTCTGATCCATTTGTTTACCTAAATACAGGAATTAATCAAGATGGCAATTTAAAGGATCCCTGATCTCAAAGCATGCTGCTGCGCATCTATTGATCTACACTAAGTACATTCCTGATATCTTCCTCATAGGTATAGTCTGATATACATGTTATAGATAGCTGTGTTATCTATCCTCACACAGATCAATAAAGATGGAGACTGAAATATACATTCTGCAGTTTGTGAGCTTGGATTCTTAAACATTTCCATGACTTCTCTACAAGATATATTGAAATGCTTATCTGGAGCTGAAATTAATGTAACTGCATTTCTTTTATACAGATTGTTTCTAAGTAACATAGGATTAAGTTTGTTTTATGGGCATTTCTTGCTCTTTTGCTTTCATTTGATTTCAGCTTCTGTGGCTTTTTATCTACATTGATTTTTACATTTGTGTCCAAGTTGACATACCATTGTATGATGGCATTTTCTTCAATTTGATGTTGAATGAACTTTGGACCTGAAATACTCTAGTGATGGAACCTTTTCCTTTTGGAATGAGAAATTTCCTGTACTACATTGCTACTGTATGTACCCATCTGCAGTGTTCACAAAGCTGTGAGCAGCATGGTTCAAATCTTCCATCACATAATTCACAAGTATCACGTGTACTAGCTTATAAGTAGAGTCCAACTTCAGACTTCACAGACCCAGATTTTTCATTGCATTCTGAGCTGGTATATTTGGGTCTATGCAGTTTGTTTTGAATAATCAGAAGAAAAAACAGCATAGACCCTGATATGCTGACAGATCAGGGACACAGGTGCTCGACGCGAGCTTGATGAAAAAAAAAAAATAATCTGAAGGAAAAAAATCATACACAGTAACATAAATACCTTAGATTACCCCCATGACCCGTTCTGACATAGGACCCTGTCTATCATACTATATAAGAGACAAGGTCAGTAACTTCCCAATACTTCGTTCCACCCATGACCCTCGATTTCCTTCTGCTATTTCCGTCTTTAAAGGCATATGACCATATTCTCTGGCTTGTTTTACTCCTGAGATATTTTTCTATTCATGAAGCCATCATTGACGTTGCACCAGACTGAAGTTGTGGGCTCTGAAACGTGCGAATTTCGCAAATTTTTGCCTGCCATGACAATGTTACGCTCAGGTGACAACCGGTGCAAAGAGCTACATATACCATACTTAAATAACATCCATGCATCAGATAAACATTTCCATTCATTATCTAACGTATTTCTGGAAATTTTAATTTGATTAAGTGCAATCATACATTACTGTATACTCTTATTAATTTAACACATTCAAATGATTTCTAACATGATGCGATCATGTTAATGCCTATTTTTGCTGGGGTTCAAATAGTCTACATCGTGAAACAGTGATGGTGCACGGATGTTATTTAAGTATAACCTTTTGAACCAATCATATTTGCTGTTGACGTGTGTGACGTATAGTGTACATGTATTGAAAATGAGTGTAGTGAAGAAGACAGTGTCTAATTCTTGCATGGAACAGGATTCCTAAAGTTGGATCGAGTTAATGGTAAATAAAAGCTTACTTTTGCATCTACCACTGTTCTGTAATTAAAGAAGGGATGTATCGTAGAGTCGTAAACATGGTATATGTAGCTCTTTTCACCGGTTTTCACTTGAGCATAACGTTGTCCTGGCAGGCAAAATTCTCGAAATTCGCATGTTTCAGAGCCTGTAACTTCAGTTTGGTGCAACGCAAAATAGTCAATGATGGCTTCATGAATAGAAAAATATCTCAGGAGTAAAACAAGCCATAGAGTATGGTCATATGCTTTTAAAGACAGAAATAGCAGAAGGAAATCGAGGGTCATGGGTGGAACGAAGTATTGGGAAGTTACTGACCTTGTCTCTTATATAGTATGATAGACAGGGTCCTATGTCAGAACAGGTCATGGGGGTAATCTGAGGTATTTTTGTTGCACTTTATGATTTTTTTTCCTTCAGATTATTGTTTTGTTTTTTTTCTCAACATCAAGCTCGCGTCGAGCACCTGTGGTCAGGTTCTGTGTTTTTTCATGTGATCAGGAGTTACAAGTTTATATGGTATATTGGTGTTTTTTAGCATTGACTTACAGTTATCTCTCTTGAATGTTGAAGTATTAACTTCCTGAAAGGAACTTAGTTCAGGCAATTTAAAATCACAATTATATGTACAGGCTGGTTAGCATTTTCCACAAATTTAAAATTTTGTGTAGTATAAATACATATGTCCAATAAGCAAAGTATAGAATTTTCTCTATTACAAAAATGCAGCAGGAGTCTGGAATGTTTAATCAGCAAATGTACTGATCTTTAGAATTTTGTTCCAAAGCAGAAAGAACACAGTTGGTAGCAAAACCAAATGCTTTAGTGACCTTATTGTTCACTTCATTTGATCTCAAGGGAACAGGGTTCCACAACTTTGTGCATAAATCTAAACCAGATGCTTTCTGAGCAGATCAAGTGGCAAGTTTGATCATGATCTTGGCAAATGGCTATTAATAGTTGAAGGATGATGACATACTTGCTATATAGCTATTTGACTGGAGCCCTTTGGTTGGCTCTTCTCAGTTTTGTTCTTAACGTTGACAAAGGTCTAATGCAATTAATATTCTTTTGTCCCATTTGCTATTAAATGGTGAATGAACTGTGCGGAATCTCCCAATTACCTTATCCCTTGTTGGCAGAGTGGGACAATTATTCCATCTTCAGTCTTTAAACAAAGTCTAATAATTTCTAGAATTGTTTTTCAGTCTTTGAACAAAGTTCAGAATTATATTTGTATACATGTTTATACCATATTGGTATTGGGACAGTTCATCCCATGCTGTAAAGTTGTCCAAGATGCTTTCATTCCACCAGCACATTCATGTTGATTTTTACATGAAAATTTTTTGTGAAAATGTGTATGGGGCAGTTTGAAAGTGTATGGGTAGTGTCTTGAGACAATATCAAGACAGGTTCTTGAGGTGGCAAAATGTCTTTAATTTACTTTAAATGGAATTACTGTCTTTGTTATGTTTTTTTTTTAAAAACTCTCTTCATCTTTTGTACAAAAAATGTGATAATGCACCCAGGCAGTGCTGGATTAAGGCCTTCCAGGGCCCTAAGCACAGAAAATATTATGGTGTGAACCCCCGCCCCATGTGAAAATAAAAAAAACAATATTCAGAGCTAAAAAGGCGGGAAAATACAGCGTTGCCTTCATTTCAAATCAAAATACTCCTACATGCAGATCAAAATGGTCATATGTAATTTCAATCAAGTTAATCATCAACATTTAATTTGAATTCTTTCTGGTGCCCCTGTTGGGCTGGCGTCCTAAAGCGTGTGCTGAGTGTGCTTAATGGGTAATCTGGCACTGCACCCAGGTAATGATGAATATTTATAGATGTATCTATGTTTAAACACATACTGTAGTTAAGCCATAAGCAGAATTCAGGAGGATGTCTGTCAGTCAACATCTCCTTTAGGTTTGATCAAGAATTGCATCAGAGTATCATGTGCTCCATTATTGAGATATACAATGGGTGAGCAGGAACACAGATAAAATTATAGACTACAGGGTGAATTAATTTTATTCATATAAACATAATGAATACTTGTGATGCTTTAACTGATGAAACTGTTGATAGAAATCTGATTTTAAAAAAATAAAATCTTGTGATTTATGTCATAAGTAGTAAATTTTATGAGTATTCTATATCACTGTTGTTCGAAACTTTTGCTGCACACTGTTATTGTGACACAAAAGGGGTGTAATGACATCATTTGTTAGTAAGCACCATTACTCTCAAAGGTTTATATATCTGTTCAGTCTGTGTTGATTTTAGTCCATCAAGGCTTGTACATGAGTGATTATTTTGAATTTTTAAAAGGCGTGTATTGTGGTCAAAAGGCTGTACACATTAGTGTGGAGCACACAGTATCAGCAGAGCTGTACAAGTTGGACATGTTATTTTTATTAAAATCATATGTTGTATTTTTTTATTTAAAAAATCCATGTAGAAAATTTGTTTTTGTTGAACTTACACAGATGAAGATGTCACTTATATTGGTTGATTTAATTTAAAAAAATCTTTAAAAAAAATATTTGTTGGTCTTGGATTGTGTAACAAGAGTCATCTCCATGGATGTGTTTCATGTTAATTTTAAAAAGTTTATATATATATGGAATAGGAAACCAGTTATATTGATAACATTTGAAAGGTAATTTGATTTTTTTTTAATTATCATCATCTCATGGCGTGAAACCCACAACATGTACATGACACATTGGTCCCGTTGTAGTTTGAAACTCTTTTCTAAGTGCACAAAAAACTGTAAATGTAATAGACTTTTTTCTGTTAGGTAATGTCAAAATTTGGGCTAGCTTCAGTTAATATTTTGTGAGTCACATGTATCAAAGCTCAGACAAAGCTTCTGTGTTGTCTACATTTTATTCTATCATGTATACTCGGTTATAAGACGCGTCCAACTGCAAGCTGCACAGATCCAGGTCTGCCATCACATAATACTCCAGCAGATTTGGGTCTGTGCAGTTTGTTAGGAGTTGTCAATGGAACAAACAATATTGACTCGAATCTGCAGGTGCATTATGCTACAGCTGATCATGATCTTCATTATTTGCAGTTTGATTTGACTTATAAACAAGTATATATGGTACATTGTGTGACCTTGGTAGGTTTTGCTTTGCTATGATTAAGCACCAAAAAAAGTGTTTCGGGTTTGCAGACTGTCCCTGTGTGGCATTGCCAACCCTGACACTTCCACTCCCACCCCCACCCCCAAAATTAAAAAAATATCCTGAAATTGATTTGTGCATCTAATTGAGCTTGCTTAGCCCAGTACTGGAAATGCTTAGCATGTTATATATACTAATCATTATAATATATATAATTTTAAAAAAAACCTATCCTAATTTTAAACCATTGCAATAGGAAACACCTTTTTGGGGGGTGGGTGGGGGTGTCTTACCCTGTTAGGTAACCTCATGTGGTCTTCATGCTAGACAGCAGCTGGTGGCCCTTGTATAGGTAAAAGGTAAAGTGAGGAGATGTTTAGTAAAGTTGATTGACATCTTGATCAATTTATTTTAATTATATTTTAAAAAAATAATTGCCACTCCCACCTATCCCATGTCTTTATCTGGATGTACAGTGTTTATTCTGTGGGTCACTTTGTGCAAAAATTAATGCTGTAAAGAGAATTGTGACTTGATATTAGCCAGTTCAGTTCATGGATGTGTGATTGTATGACTTTTGCAAATTTCTTAATAAATGAACTGAAAATCGCACATATTTTCAAAAACTATATCGGGGCCCTGAGAGGCCGAGTGGTCTAAAGCGCTCACCATTACAGATCACTGCCATCGCACCTCTGTCTGCGTGGATTCAATTCTCGGGCTTGGCCAATGTGGGTACGTTAGAAAGCTTGCCAGTAGCTTCTCGTGGGTTAGTGGTTCTTTCTGGGGTTTTCCCTGGTTCTTCCTCCTCCATTTATACTGGTGCCATGTATAACCTATCTTGTGCTGAAAAATGGTGTTAAACCCTACAAAAACAACAACAACAACAACAACAACAACAACAAACTCTGTTTCAGAGTTTATTTTAGGCTGTGCCATTGTGCCATGGACCCTTATTTTTCATCTTTGGCATTAGAAAGTTTTCTGTTAGGCACCCATAGGATAGAGAAAAAGAACCCCAGATTGTTACAGTGGATCTGGACACAAATGACCAGAATAAAGTCAGGAGGGGAATTGTTACTTGAACAGGAGATCCCGATATAGAAGGCTAGTCCAATAGCAACATGTATTTGATATTTCTTGAATAAACAAGAAATGGGTAAGGATATTTGCAACGTGGGTTATTTCTTAGTTTTCTAAATGACCCCACTTTTTAACCTGGTAGGGTCCCTTGGACTCGGCTTTTTCCATTTCTGTAATGAACACTCACCTTTATTTCTTCATTAATTCCCTCCTGTATTTAGAAAACTTGTCCATTTTAATTTTAAATGAAAGGGGGGGGGGTATATTCCTTAAGTTTTCATTTTTACAAAAGATACAGTGTTAGACAGACAAAACAAGAATTAAAAAGTAGTCTCAGATCATCAATTTGTTCACATTAAAAACAATTTGGCTTTCATTTTCAATAGGAAAATTACAGATCTTTTTGTTGCCAAATTAACACACTGGCTAAATTTGCAAATGTTAGTCACATAAACATCAACTGTTGTACCGGTATATGATATACATCTTGCCAGTGAGAAAATTGAATTAATTTTGTCTGAAAATATAGAAATTAAAACTTTGAAAAACATATTTCATGACATAAAAATATACCTGTATATTCTACGAGTCGGGATACTTTAGAACTTTGAATGAAATAGTCAGTTTTGTCCCATCCAGGTACTGTGTACATGTGGATGTTATAGTAGAATAACAGAATTATGATTTAATGAAATTAGGCCTGCATGGGCATCATTTTGGTACTTGTACATACTGGGTTAATAATTTTTTTTCCTTAACTTGAAGGCTTGGAATTTTGTGATACTTTATTTCCTCAAAAGAACCCTAATGCAGATTTTCCTTAAAAGTCCTTAACAACAAATGTAGAATATCTGTTGCTGTCCAGTTACATGCATGTGCTCTGTGGAAGGGATCTTCATGTTCATTTTTATCCTGTTTATACTTGAAAAAAAAGGCTTATCGAGTCATTAAAATCATGCACTGTGTTCTTTTAAGAAAGGATATATCTTTAGGTAGCATATTTTTGAATGTCACCATGGAAAAGCAAATGGACAAAGGTTGTCTGGAAATTACATAAATATTATTAAAATCTAATGTCTTGGGTGTTATTTGCCATTGTTATGTATTTATTCTTTTACAAAGTACCAATAGATTTTTTTGGATAAAAGTTCAGTGGATAAGTGATTCTTAAAACATAATGACATTATTTAAATTTGACCTATAAGTAATCTATAAATATGTGTATTTTATAAGGCAATATCATGAAAAATCATGGCTTGAAAACTCACCTCCTCCACTTGTATTTACAAGTGCTGGCAGAGCAAGGTCAAATCACTTTTTTATCCAGTTAGAACAGTGGTATTTTAAGACAAATTTGGTATGACGTACAGTGTAGGACACATGGCCAGGTGAGAATGTTGTTTTAGTCCTGAAAATTGGTACCTTCAAACACCTGAAATAGAAGCATCCTAGTTATAAAAGTTATATGTCAGTATTTCACATGTTGGCTTGATATGTGTTAAATGTAGGAATGTTCAAGTTATAACCAGCTCCAACTGTGTGAAACTTGAGAAATTATTTAAAATTTCTTTGGATGGGTTAGTGTTCCTGAATTGATTTTTATTGCAATTTGTACCTTTACATTTTTTATCTTGTAGTCGGCTCCATAGAGCCAGGACTGCTCACACACACACTGATGAAGAGTTCAGAGTTGTGTCGTGATATTACTGGGTTTAACTCTGGTAATACCATATCCAGAACAATATTGAATATGAGATCACATTATAGTAAGTTATACCAGCAGTTGTTTTTTTTGCAGACACATTACCCCATGCTAACAGCAGACTGATCTCCTGTTGTTTTGTGTTTATCCATGGCCTTACTGGTTAAATATTTGTATACCAGCCTGATCTTTGCAGGCTGCAGACATAATTTATGTTCCATTGAATCTTAATGTGTAACCCAAACCTTGTCTGTTTCTGGATATCTGTGTATCATCAACAAATTCAGGTCTAATCAGCTTTGTTATCTATTCAGGTTTTACACTTATAATTAAGGAAGATTTTTATGCTAGACTGTCTTTGATATCTGTCATGGAGGTTTTGCCTGATAAATTCTGGGTACTTTCTGACTTCATTTGGAAAGATCATATGTTTGGCTAATTTGACAATTAATGAGTTTTATTAAGAAGTTGGTGAGTCTGACTTGAGTATTTGAAGGCAGGAAAAATATGGAACTCCTGGATCATACTATACTACAGTATCTTGCATTTCGATAATTTAGCTCAAATAATTTTTAATTTACCTTGATCTTTCTCCTGCTTCCATTATGCAATAAGGGGAGATAAAGTTATTAAGATCCGTCTGTAAACAACTTTGTTTCTGGAGTAAACTTAAAACATCTCAAGCTATTTCAGCAGTAATGGAGCAACAGTGTTACCAATGCTGGTAAATGTCATAAAGTGACACCTTGCTTGTGACAAATACTGACTCTGATTTCACTGGTAAATATCATAGTAGGATGTTTACCATGGACTCTGGAAGCAGTGCTGCCAGTAAAAGGAATAAATTATTCCATTTACCATCATTGTAACATTTACTGTTGACACTGCACCTGTAAATTTCACAAAATTGTGACAATTACTGCATGTCCAACCTCACATGTAAATGTCATCTTGTTTGAGACAAAATTTTCTCCATTTTGTCAGTTTGTGTCATTATTATCATCATCATCATCAATCCTTTTTGCCCAAGAAGTCATTGGGGCACCACAGTTGACTTTACAACCAATTCTCTCAATCTTTCCCTGTTTGCTACTGCCCTTTTAGAATCTCCAAATCCCATGCCTGTCCACTCCTTAATGTTGTCTTCCCACCTCTTTTTCTGTCTACCTCTTCTTCTGCACCCTCTCTGTGCCTTGCAAGATTGTTTTTGCTAGTCCAGATGATCTTGAAACATGGCCGTACTATTTCAGTTTGTGTTTTTTTACAGTGGTCAAGAGGTATTCATAGGATCCGATGGCTCGTTGGATCCTGTTGTGGACTTCTTCGTTGGTTACATGGTCAATGTATGAGATGCCCAATATCTTGTGGTAGCATCTCATTCAAAGGTTTGAATCCTTCTTTGCAGAGATGATGTGAGCATCCATGTTTCACAGGCATACAGAAACATGGATATGACAATCGAGCGCATCAGCCTTATTTTGGAACCAAAAGCAATGTTGGTATCTTTCCATATTGGTCTCAACCTTGTTATTGCTGCTGTTGTCTGGGCAATCCTGCAAAGTAGTTCTGGTTTGGCACCCTCATCTGTGATAATTGAAGCTTGTGACTCTTTCCAGCTTCTGTCCACTGACCTTTATTTCTGCATTGATGCCATTGGTGTTGTTTGTCATCAGTTTGGTTTTTTCTGCGCTAATCTCCATACCGTATGCTGTGGAGGTTGTGTCAAGGCACCCAACCAAGTCAGCCAGCTCTTTTTCATCTCCTGCTAAACCATTATTATCATCTGGGAAGCAAAGGTTGGTGATTGTTCTTTCTCTGATGCTGACAGTGTCCTTGTGGTCATGCAAGGCATCCTCCATGATCCTTTACAGGAAAATGTTGAAGAGTATAGGTGACAGTGTCATTATACAATTCATTTGCAAAGATGCAGTATTGTGGTCCATAGGTTTAATCCTAAAAATTTCATAAACTAAATCTTTCAAGAAATACTGATAAGGCTGCTGTAGAAGTATCCTTCACGATTAATAACAAAACCCTACAGCCAGATTAATCTTGATGCTACATTAGAAGCTGTAATCATTCATGGCCTACACAATTCCTGTGCCAGTGCAGGTAAAGTGGAGAAGAAACTTTAAACAAATACTCTATCACCTCTAGCTCTGTTCAGGGTCCAGTATCCTAAGGGGGCATATGGGATCAATTGCCCTTAGGTGGAGGGCCCCACATCACATAAGGATTCGTTGGAATTATAGATAAGGGTAGGATATCAATCCGATCCCCTTCCCTGTACCATGAGTACTCAGAGTAATGACTGGTGAAAAGTCAGCGACTGGTTCTACAAGATCATTGGTGACTGGTGCAATCTGATTAACCAGACACTGACAAACTGGCTGGAGATCTGTGACTGGTAACTAGACATTGACTGGTCACTGACCGGTCAGATGACAGAGATAATCAGAGCCTAGTTAGTCTTCATCACTCATCATGTTGCAGTGCTGCTCCTCCCATTCAGGAGGGCATGGCATGCTACCCTGAAAGTGTTGAGTGCTATAAAAGGAACTGATCAGATCATGTAACTTCAGTGTAATCAAATGAGAATCAACATATGAAACTTATAAACCAATACGATTGATACATGGATCTATCCCCATGATTGATCAATGTATAGAATTTATACACAAATCTGAATAGTGTATGATTCTGTCACCAAGGGTGATCAGTGTATGGAATTGGAAAAAAAATATGAATAATGTATGTTTCCCTCCACAAGTATGATGCATGTATTGATTTTCATTCATATAGTGTTATTGAATTATTGATTTCACTGATATAGTGACATTGAATAATACTGATTAAAAAATGAAACATTTGTATCTTATGGCATCCAGTTGGAGATTATGGTGCGTTTCCAGCTCCACAACTTTTGATGAATGGTCAAGGAGCCACCACATACAGTCTTCTCCCAGTCTGACGAAGGATTCCTCGAGAGCCTCCATTTTCCCTGCAGACCTATTGGTCCTGAAACTTTGGTCTGACATTGCAAGTAATCCTATACCTTCCTCCAAGCCATTGTCACAAATGGCTGCAACATTCAGCTTTCATGAAACCCAACTTCGTTCTTTGACTTCTCAATAAAAACAGCTAATGGTATAATGACAGAGCCATGTAGTACATGAGACCGGGTTCAGTTCTCATACAGTAATATATATTACCCATGTGCGCACATGAATTGGCTTGATTACAAATTAAATGATTTAATCAAAACTTACGTACAAAATTATTAATATAATAACAACATTTCACACATGAATCTGTATCTGAAAAGAATAATCTCATTTAATTATACAAACTTGAAAATTAATTATCTTTTAATGCATGCAACATATAACTGAATTCAGTCTCTGTTCATTTATAAAAATGGCTAACATGAAACAGACCATAGTGTATTTGATACCTCTACCAGTGTTTTATCTACCCATGCATCATGCGTCAAATACGCAGACTTTTCGGATTTGACGCACAAAAGTTGTCGATGGTACATAAATTGACACACCCCAATGTTATATCTTGCTGATTAACACAAAACAAAAGTTGGGTCTAAAAATCGTCGCCGGTATGTAAATTGACGCATACCAATGTTATGTTTTGCTGATTAACACAAAACAGAGGTTACTCTAACTATTTTATTGGCTATGTTACAACTCTCCCGAACAGGGAAAACATGCGCACATCATTTCTTACGCTGATGTTATCATATGACATAATACATAGGGTTACAAGTGAGTGTGGAGCCTGGAGCTGACCTTATGTGACCTGTAACTGTCGCATCATTTGTAGCCACAGGATGTTAGAACCGTATAATCACCACACACAAGAAAGAGGCGGAAAATAAACATGTGATTTTAAAGTGATTCTCATGAAAAACTATGATTTTATGCGCATTCTTGTCACGCAACGAAGCAACAATTTCCATTCGTTCAGTTGTATGCCTTGCATTGTTCCAAGATACTGTCAGCATTCGACTGAAAATGGTGCCCAAGGCAAACAAATTAAAATAGATCCAAAACAAACAAAATTATCATTTGGATCGCGTTTTTACAACCGACCGTCAATAATAGTATTGTTATCGAACCAGTGAAGCCTTCATCATTGAAAGATGAGGTACCGGTTACTCATAAGATAAAATGTAATTTTGTGCAGCAGTAGCTGAAAACATACAGCTGGCTACGTTTTCAAAAAGTTAAGTCGAGTGAAGAATGTGACAGTGAAGATGCCTTGATGTTTTGCCATATATGTACAGAGGCTAAAAAAAACCTCCATGACCAAATGTGCAAAAAATAATAACTTTCAGAACAGTACACTGGCAAGACATGCTGGGTTACCAGAACACAAACTGCTGATTGAAGGTCCACAGTACCAGGCAGATTTTAATGCAGTTTTACAAACAAGACATAGCAGTGAAAGTGCTACTTAAGTGTGTACTTTGGCTGAGTGTAGAAGACATCTGTTTTTGAAAATACAAATCTCTTCCTAATTTAATACATGACTTAACAGCTGAAGAAATCGATGCCATTGGCATTTTGAAGAATTCCGCCGTTCAGTATGACTAGGCTACTACCTGTTCAGAGGTACTGGAAAGCCTGTCAAACGTTGTTGAGGATAGTCTTATACGTGACCTGCAAAATTCATCATTTGTGACAGCAATGGCAGATGAAAGCACTGATATATCCAACAATAAATTCCTTGTTATATATGTTCAGATTATTTCTGATGACATGAAATCATCAACAAGATTTTTAACAAATGTAGAATGTTCAGATGCTTCTGGCAAGGGAATAGCCTTATTGGCTTTAGTCACATTATATAAATAATATTTTTGTTGTGTATTTGAATAATATAATTATTTTTTAAAAACTACTGAAGACTGATCATCAGCTTGAATAAGACTCATTGGTTTGGATTTTGACTCACTGTTTTTTGCCTTCATGAGTCAAATGACTTACATGAAGCCATTTATAGATAAAACATTGCTCTACAGTTGAAGATTTTTCCTGTAAAGTGGACAACTTCCTGGTGAAACACATATTGTGATAATGTGCTGGGGTGCTAGTGGATGATGTGTGAGATCTTCCCCACTCCTTATTGTTTTTTGTTATTGTTATCTTGGCAATGATAGATCATGTTGTTATTGCTCGGTTTGAGTACTTAATTACATAAAATATGAAATTAATGGATGGAATAACAAACGACTGAGCATAGATGTAGAATAGAATAACTTGAGCCCCTGTATGTAAAATGCAACAATTTAATCAATTACATCAACAAAAATGACATGTGAATGATTCGTTTTCTCTAAGATATAGTTACAAAATTATGTGAAATTCATTTAACCATACTGTTACTGATAAAATAAATTTCATCATATGATTGAGTGACAGATCAAACTCAGATTGCCAGCATGACAGCATCACCTGGGGTTTGTGGTCTTTCCCAAATCACAGCTGTTGATCGGTTGACATTTCTCTCTCTCTCTCTCTCTCTCTCTCTCTCTCTCTCTCGCTCCCTCCCTCCCTCCCACTATGCAGTCAGGTTTGTGTAAATTCCTTTAAATACAAAAGATAACACCCAAACTAAATACGTCAGGATTTTTCTTCTGTGATCAACAGATATTCCACCTTTTTTTTCCATCAGATATCATCTATCAAATTCAACAGAACTAGCAATGGTTATTTGTACTAAATACACAAACAGCTTTTTATCATCAATCAGTGTATTGTTAGTGGCTACCACATTCTTAACTTAGTACCATGACATAATTAGACCTCTTTAGATAAACCTTCACACTCTGCTGTGGCTATAAATTTACCAGCTGAGCTGTGCCAAACATTAGCTCCATTCTCAGTTGAAGAGAATTCACAACTTAATTACACACGAATTAATGGACTTAACTCCTTGTCCTAACTAGGTTACTTTGTTAGTTAGCATTCACTGACACAGATTTTCAGACATAGAAAAATCAATCCTTAGCATAAATAATACAAATCATTTAAGACACAGTTTACATATTCACACAGTTTGCATCAGAAGAAATGCATGACATCTTATTACATGATTCCTGTTGTACAAAAAGCCTCTAAACCTGAACACATTCATGTAACAAAATATTAAATGACATTCTTACAGGATTTGTGCTTTGAGATTCACTCCTACTGCACAGCTTTTGTGTCCCTCCCTTTCCAACATGCATCCTTAGACAATCTAACAAGAAATAATGTTCTATTCCCTGGAGACAAACTTCTTCTTTTGCAGAAAACTTGGACTGATTTGTTCCATGAAGGGAACTATTTTAAAAGCCCCTGAAAAGCCCCTGAATTCCAACTGGGAACACAACCCCTCATTTAGCTTAGCCAATTAATATTAGTTCTTCACCAGAAATCTTCACTCAGTACGAAGTCAGAATAATTCCCTGTAGTTCGCCTTTATTAGTAACTAAGACCATGAAATAAAGCACTTTGACATTATACAAAAGAAATTTTGCACCATTACAGATAAGATGAGAATTTATTCCAAGTACCCCGGTTGTGGTGAAAAATTGATGATAGATTGAGAGATTTAGAGATAATCGGGTTTTTCACTGCCTGAACTTTCCATGTACAGCAATTGGTAAACCGAACTCAGTGTTTTGAAACAGCTAAGGCTAAAAAAATCCACCCTCAGGTAACCTAATTATTTTTGGTCCGATATAATGCATAAACATTCTACTGCACACAATTCTGTGACATGCGTGGTGCAGGTCCTAGTTCACAGGAGGGTGTGACACTTAGGGAGTAAGATGAATGTTGCACTTCCGTCTTGACAGAAGGCAGCAATACACTAGTATGAACTTTGTGGAGTGTTTGACTTCTCTTTTTTGAGGGTAGGTGATCTGTGCCTTGAATGTTCACTCCCTCGTACAGGAGGGAGCCTTACGTGTTACCTTTCTTTGTTGAGTGGTCCCATAATCTCCTGGGGCCCAGGAGAGTTCTTTTGAGCTGAAGAACTGATCATGTTACATTGGGCTCCATAGGGCTCTCCAAGAGAACAATTTAAAGTTCTGATGATGAGGGAGCTTGACATTTTCTCCGCCATGTATAATTATGTCTGGAATGGGCCAGGTTCCAGATTTCATTAACCTTCTTAGAGCCACAATTTAGAAAACACACAATGATATTTTATGTGCATTTTGAACAAGTGAGGCAGTCTGGGTTAGTGTCCCAAGGGCCTTTTTGTGGCCACACTTTGCCATTGACTGTCCTAACATAGTTATCAGAAATAAAAATTTCCTGAAAGAAAACAATGAATAATGACAATATGTTATACATATGAAACGTGAACTCACCTTTTGTATATATGTCATGTGCTACATGTATCCCAGTGCATGAACTCAACTATGCACAAGGTAAACAATGAGAATTTAGGAGTTTCTCTAATATGAAAGGAAGACATTCCATTGTTAACTCTTAATTGAGGATCTTGAACTCACATGATTGCAAAACACATACTACAATGACCAGGTGATATGCATTATGAGAACAATCATTAATATACAAAGGTGGAAAAATAACTGATTAGATGTTTGGATAAATCATTAAAATCAAGGAATAGGTCATTCCTGTAAGGGAAGACCTCTGCTGTGTTATTTATTTAACACAACAGACATAACCGTAACCAGTGTAATTGATAATGAATACAAGTGTACCATAACCTATAAGTCAGGTATCAGCAACCTATGGAACGTGCACCAACGGTGGCACAGCAGACTCTTTGGAAAGTAATGTGGTATGGTACGAGTTGTAGTTTTGGATTTTATATTCTAAAAACAATAATGAAATTAAATAGACAAATTTGACTTGGATTGTGTACTGTGCAGTTGCGTGGACTAATCGTGAAAGGTTGCCAGTGCCTGCTCTAAGTAGTGGGTTACAGCATGGTAACTTTAGAGATCCCTTAACGAACCGAATTCTGAATTGGAGCAGTGGGGGTGGGGCTAATTGCATGTAAAATGTTGTTGTAGGGTTTAATGCCATTTTTTCAGCACAAGATAGGCTATACATGGCGGATGGTATTAATGGTGGAGGAAGAACCCAGGAAAACCCTGGAAAGAACCACCAACCCACGAGAAGCTACTGGCAAGCTTTCTTACGTACCCACATTGGCCAGACTTGAGACTCGAACCCATGCAGACAGAGGTGAGATGGCAGTGATCCGTAATGGTGATTGCTTTAGACCACTCAGCCACTTGGGCCCCCCCCCCATGTAAAAAGTAACACTGAGTTAGCATTTGTTGAAGGTAGACTGCAATGCAGTGAAGAACTAGAAACATTAGAAAATTTTTCTGCATTCACAGATTCAATACAAGTTCATTAACATGGTTTCCTTGAAAAGGATGACTATTCTGTGCATGGGCATGCAAAGTGCATGAGTAGACCATATTTTAATGACAATTATCCACTCTGTGGGAGGATGTATTCATATCAAATAGACAAGTTTTTTTTTAACCAGAAAAGTAAAAGCTATGCAGTAGCAACAGGTAAGTTATTCCTGCTGTTGAAACTTAAAATATGATTTGCACAGCCTTGAAAAGTCCTTGAATTTAACAGGTAGCCTTGAGAAGTCCTTAAATTAAAGTTGGATTTGACAACTTGAATATTTGATAAATGGACTTTAAAACCCCTTGATTTTCATATGATCAGACCTTCTTTCCAGAAAAAGAATCATATTTTAAATTGTTAAATTTACATTTAAATTTATTTTTTTATTATTAAAATAACGGTGAATTTATGATTGTTAAAATGCACAAAATACTATTATTGCATTCTTAACACTATACCCATACTTTGAACTGGATTTCATATTATATATATTCAGTCACAGTTGCAATTACTTTTTCTAAGCAGCAGAGATGTTGAGTTCAGTTGAGAGAGAGAAAAAAATAATTCCTCATGACAGAAATGACAGTGATTTTCATTAATAATATACCACTCCCTTGATAACTTGCGCACAACGGGGTCCACAAACATAGACCGCTCTAAAAGCGAGTGCACGAGTTACCGAGGGACCTCCAAAAATTGAAAAAACTCGCTTGGACATCAAGAAAACAGGGGGGTAGGGGGTGTTGGGGTTAGGGAATGTCGCTGTTTAATGACTGAATCTTCATTTTACATTCACGTCGATAATAATTTTTAATAACGTACTTTTTCTTATGAAGTTGTTCGTTATTCTGTTTAAATAACATTTATTTTCAAAATGTCCAACATGTGAAAGATCATTCCAACTGGTTTCAACAACCATTACGTTTACACAAAAACGTGTGTATTACGTCACTGCTTTTTGTTTTCTTGATGAGTCTGGGAGATTGGGAGTGAAAAGAGCAGGGAGCTAGACTAACTGTTGATACACCACCAAACAAGATTCCTTTTGTTCAAAAAGCAAGTGAAATTTTCGTGAGACAATTGTCTACATCAAATCTCAATTTTTGTGCTGTTCAATTAGTACAGTATTGATATCGTGATTTCATTGGAAGTAATAATGAAACTTTTTATCATTCTTGAGGATATCTCAAAGTACCAGTTCAAGAATTCTCTGAAACTCGCTTGCCCACAATGGTCTGTATCTGTGAAACCAAATTCTTTATTTTACAAAGTATAGTATTCTTTTCGCTTGGTTGCCGTGCAATCTTTGATCACAGTTACCAATGAGTCAGTTAATTTAAGGTAGTTTATGTTACATACACATTAACATTTATAACAGTGTTCAATTGATCAACTGAAGTGAGTTCACCCAACATACGACTGGGGCAGCTAGTTTTTAAGTTTGTAGGATTTTCGTGCCTTTTAACTTTTCTTTTATTTCACCTCCATTATTTGATTCAAAAGACATAATAAACATGATAATACAAAGGAGGCCAGCTTTTAATTCAGTGCAACAATGCAACAAATACTCCTGCAAGTCAGTCAGCAAAACATGGTCGGCACCTAAATAGGTTCTCAGAGAAATGCTCGCGGACATAGCTGTTACGGTAGATTGACACATTTTATGCTTAACTACAGGAGGACACATTGCATTTATGATGATTACACCTAAAAGGAACTAGAAGATAGAACTACAACACAAATTTCAATTGATAAAAAAATTACTTAATTTGTATTTATTTATGAAAGTACTGCCCCCACTCGGCGTAAGTGACATTTTCATTGATCAAAATTTCCTTACATATCGTTAATTGCGGTGTGCTAGGAATGTCACTTGGAAAGAAAATGTAAAAAAATTGTATGTCGTATTTTTAAATTTGTTATTTCATAATGTTGATTAAAATTTCCAGGCCCTATCTACCATTTTCGACGATAAAACAAGCGATATATCAAAGTTTTTGTAGCTAATTTTGATCGCGATTTCCATAAAGTTCATAAAATAGAGATCTATTTTTGGGGTAATTTCTGGTTTTAAAAAATTGGATCCATGCCTGACCCTGCATTATAAGCGGGTTCGCGAGTTATCGAGGGAGTGGTGTACAGATGTTCTGATTGATTGAGAAGAATTTTTAAAATTCTGATTTGACAGAAAAGGCAGAGCGATTTCCTGATTAGCAATACAGATGGCTGACATACATGAATGAGAATTATTCTGCTTTGTCAATCCTAGAAAGAGCATTTTCAGTGAGAAGTGATAATCAGGCAATGGGCAAATGGTACAAGGTGTACTGCATGAATTTTGACCTTGGAAAAATCTCTGAAAGTGCTGAAATCGCATGCAGAAAGTAATGAGCACCAATGTTGCGAATATGTGGACTTAAACTAAGTAACAGAAATAAGTGAAACCAACAAGTGTAGTAAACTCAACAAATCATTTAGTTCTCGAAGTTATAAAGTGAAAATTTAAGAGGAACTTACAGTATTGTGCATTAAATCTCAAATAATTCTAAATGTTCTATCACAAGACCAAACGGACATTGTGTTCCAAATGAATCCCAATATTGAATGAGATGATATACTGGTAGTCTTGAATAGGTTGATGTACCCAGTCTTAATGTATCTCAGTGATAAAATCCAGAATGCCTTGGAATGAATTCACAAAAATCCATAATAGTGTTTTATTCCAAAAAGTCATTGAATATTTTTTAATTCCATTGAATAATATTGAAATAAATTATTTGTCTCAAATTATATCTGAACACAGTTGAAAATTACTCCAAAGACAGATCTTAAGATTGGAATGAATAATTTTGTTTATCACGACCTTATATAAAAACACAAGACACAGTAAAATGACCAGGATGTGGGTCACAAGTTCTCTTCCAGAATATTCTAAGTTTGTAAATAATGTTAGATACTGAAAGTCAAATTTCAGTAACTTTAAACAAGAAAGATGAAATTCAGGTAGGCTATAACTACCCCACCTTCAATCAGATGAAGTCAAGCATACACAATAAGTATACATAACAACAAACACTTGCAAAATCTTTGGAATCATAAGCCTCAGTAAATTTCTTTGTTGTGAAAAAAAAAATCCTATTAAATGACAGCAGAAACTGTAAGCTCACATATAGCTGAGAGTAAATTGAAAACAAAAAATACAGCAGCCAGTTGTGTGTGTACATTTAACCCCACCCACTCCACTAGCTGGCCTATGTACCTCTTCTACCAGCATACAAGGTATTGGTGGCTTTGTTGGAAAAAATAGTGTATTGAAAACAAAAATTTTGTGGTCAGTGCAAACAATTGTGAGGCACAACTTTAATGAAAAC
Organism: Megalonaias nervosa; assembly: GCA_016617855.1. Taxonomy (NCBI): domain Eukaryota; kingdom Metazoa; phylum Mollusca; class Bivalvia; order Unionida; family Unionidae; genus Megalonaias; species Megalonaias nervosa. The sequence goes on from JAECUM010000005.1 coordinate 325,688, forward strand.
AACACAAAGCTTTTCAAGATTACATTTCCTGATAGCAACATTGTTTGCCGATTTTCATGTGGTAAGAGAAAGACTTCTTATTTATGTGTTTTGCACTATCAAAAACATACAGAAACATCTTTGAAAGGTATGCTTACTTGGTTTAATGGAGTCTTAAAAGTGGGCAACAAGGCCCTAAAAAGCCTATAAAGTCCTTAAATTTCTGTATGTACCATGTAACGGCCATCATAGGAGTGTCCAGTTTAATCATACCGGTATATAACAAACTACTCGCAGGTAAATTAATGTTGTGGGGACAGTTGATGTGATTTAACTCTTTCCAGTTTATCTAGTCTTTTACATGATCATATTGATTAGAATCCATATTTTTAAAAAAACATTGCCACTTCTACATTCTAAAACATACAATCAGAATCTTTACTGAACACTGACCCCAGACCACCCTACGGACTTGAATGCTTTGTTTCTCAGGTTGAGCTCTGCCCTGTGTAGTAGAGAAATGTGTGTTTATGTAAGTTAATTAAATGGCTATTTACAGTACTTAGCATACACTTTAGATGTTGAAAATGTTAAAGATATTAGAGACAAGATAGTAGATTCAGTGGCTCCAAGTTAGCAACAGTAACCTGTATGTAGTTTTAAGAAGAAATATAGATTTTATACTTCAAGTTGTATATACTGTATCTTGCCTGACCTCGGACACTTAAGGCACATTTATTTCACATTTATATTTTGTTGCTGAGGTTGAAAGTGAGTGTGAGTGTGTTCATAGTTGTTGTAATCATTTGCATGTTAACAAATCATCTTCTACACAAATCATTATTAAGAAATTTAACATAGGAAGCACAGATTTCTATATCAGAAGCAATCAAGACAGAAATATGATATCAGGATGTCTTCTGTGAAGTCTGCTAGCTTGATATAGGGCAGTAATGATTATCAATGTGGAAATTGTGAATTTGAATTTGGTTTATGTGTAGATTAGCAGTTAAATATGTTGCCTAAAAGTTTGTATGCTCTGCTGGTTAATTCCCATGTAGCCTATACACCACATTGGCTACAATATTAATCTGGGTACTACATTACAAGCTATATAGCTGTTCATGTATCCACCATACACAGAACTCTTTACTTGGCTTAATCCATTTCCTTCCAAGCATAAATCCAGTCCATCAACCTGATCTTAATCATCTTATTGAACAGTTACCAGCACTTCAATGGCCACAATACATATTGGGGATATATATATATATATATATATATATATATATATATATATATATATATATATATATATATATATATATATATATATTAGAGAGTTAAGAAAATGAAAGGCTGTTTCAAATCACTCTTTGCTTTTCTTTAATGATAGCCTTGTATGCTTGCCTACCTGCATCCTGCAGCAGGATTCTACATGTCCTCAGATGTGACTATTTGTGATCCATCTCTTTAACTTTACATTCATGGGAAGTTGGTAATGACATTGTTTCTAATATACTGGATGTACCCGCTTATAAGACAAATCCAACTGCAAACTGCATAGACCCAGATCTGCCAACATATAATGCACAATCAGATCTGGGTTAGAGCAGTTTGTTTGGAGTAATCAGTAGGAAAAAAAAGATTGCAGGTGCATTATGCTACAACAGCTCAGGGTCTTTGTTGTTTGCAGTTTGACTCTACTAAATAAGCCAGTATATATAGTAATTAAGAAGTAATACTCCCAGACCTCAAAGATTATGGCAGAGGTGGAAATTGAGCAAGGCAGATAGGGAATAAAATGTTCTGTTCCACTCATTAACCTTGACAGTTAATTATTTTGAAAACATAATGGCCAAATGCTCATATTTACAGAATACACCAGGATGTTGCTGGGGATACAATGACAGAAATGTTGGCAATTCTTAAAGGTGTCAACAAACTGTTTTGATGGTGTCCACAAAAATGCAATTAGGGATGGAAAAAGATCCTAAAATATTTTCAGCACCACTCCAATAAGCTTAAATTCTGAATTCATACTGGATAACCTGAGCTAAAGTCTGTTGTAACATATAGAGAGATAAAGAAACAAAATTTGTAAATCCTGTCTTTACATTTAAAATCTCACACCTCTATGGTACAGTACAGAAAATTATTGGCAAAAGTATACACAGCTGTATCAAGCACTTAAAGAAACCTTATGAATTGGCCATGTACTTTCCCAAAATTTCCAATACGTTGACTGAAACATTCTCCACCAACAACTATATTTCTACAAACATGGAAATAATGATAAATGGGAGACCCCTCGGGTGTACGAGTCCAGCACACTACTTTCAAACTTTTACTGTGAATTGAGATGCTAGAGAAGCACCACTGACCATCTTGTCAGACTTGTAGCATTTATTACAGAAGTATTCATAAAGAAAGAACATATAGTTGCCATCGTTTTTTTACTTATGATACAATAGGGAAGTTTGTTGTAATGCATAACCTATTCAGCCTAGGTTTAAAGGACTGTCTACCTATTTTATATCCAGTTTTTGAAAGACAGAATTATTTCATAGTTGAGATACATTGGTAATATCTTTTCTGAAAAGTATCCCTGTGCACAGATGTACCTCAGGACCAGCATTTGTTGACAGTCATCCTTTTTCAACATCAGAATTAACAACATAGTGAAATCCCTTAATCCAGGAACTGTCTGCTCATTAAATGCTATGACTTGTACATCAGAGGGTATGCATAATGTTGAGCATCAGCTAAGATATTCCCAAATAATGTTCAGAGATGGACAAAAGAAAACAGTATCAAATTGTAAAAATCCAGAACTGTTTGTATGCACCTTTGTGAATTATATGGGATTCAATCAGGATCCCAAATTCTAAATTGATGGTTCTCTTATCCCTTTTGCAGAGGACACCACACTTTTTTGGACTTTGTTTTTAATACAAACCGGCTTTAGTTCAACATATTAGATACCTTGGGAACAATTGTCAAAAGTGTTTGATTTTAATATGAGACATGGCAGAACAGGTTGGGGAAACTAGAAGGTCTTACTCTGACTAAACAGGACTTTTGTAAGACCTAAACTTGTCTATGGCACAGTTGTGTATGGGTCAGCTTATAAACCAGCAGGTGCTTGATGTGATACACAGTCATGAACTTCAGTTTTGTTTATGTTGAGGCAGATAAAACATTACTTTGTTTCAAATGAACGAAAATAATATTTTATATATGTGAATTAAAAAATTCCTCAACAGATCTTTCCGAAGTCCTTTTAGCTATACTGATAATAAATTAAAAGAGTTTTATGGCATGGCCTATTGTCCATCTTCCTGTGTCTGCCTGTCCATTAGCACCAGTCTGTTATTGCTACTCCAACTAAATTACTTGGATTCATCCCATGGTTTAGTTAGACCCAAATTTACAATGTACTTATCTTATATCCAATATGGTCACCTTGGCAGTCATTTTGAAAATTTTGTTACTGCTAGTCCTACACAGATGGTCATATCAACACAGAAGTTTTCACTAAATGCTCTTTTATTATGTCTAGTTGGTCCTGGCAGCAAATCTTGAAAATCTTCTTATTGCAACGCATGAATAAAAAGTTGCATGAAGTGAGGTTTTCACCAACAGACTTCTTCTGATGTCCAGTCGAACTTAATAAAATTGGCGCCTGTCTGAAGCCCAAAATGACAATGGTCATCTTTAAAATCTATTAATTCTCCTTCTCAATGGATGGTTGTATCAACACAACGTTTTCAGTAGAAGACTTCTTATGATGTCTAATTGGTCCTAACTGAAAATGTTGCCAATCTGAAATTCACTGTGTCTGCCACATTAGCCATCTTGAAAATCTTACTGTTGCTACTCCTCCTAAATGAAAGATTGTATTAACATGAGGTTTTCACTAAAAAAAAAACAAAAAAAAACCTATGATGTCTGGTTTGTCCTAAATGAAAATGGTGCCAGTCTGGTGCCCAATATGGCCACCACAGCAGCCATCTTGAACATCTTGCTGCCATTTCTGCTGAATGGAAATCATATTGACCTGGTGGTTTCCCAAAAGACTTACTATGATGTCTATTCGGTCCTTAATGAAAATGGTGCAGATCTGAGGCTCAAGATGGCTGCCGTATCATCCGTCCTTCTAATTAGGGCAATACAACTTAAAACTCCTACTATAAGCCACAACACGGATGCTATGTAGCCCCCACATTGTTGGGGGTGGGTTGTAGTGGAAATTGGGTTATGGTTATCTAGAGGGTGATCGCCTTTGGTGTTACTGCCCAGATCGAGTAAATATCAATATAAAGTGTGAAACTTATAGGTGGAATAGATAGAGATCTGAGCAGATATATAAAACAGAATGACACGAGCCCCCCATACATGAAAATAACAATTTAATTAATTACTTAAACAACCAGGATAATGCATTACATTAGGAAGATACACTTCTTTTTTAAATAAATCATTCACCAAATTTCAAAACACAAATATATTTATATAAATAGCCGATCTGTTTTAAATGATAGAATTAGTTCATCATAGAATTGAGTGAACAATCGAAGTTATTGCCTTGTACAACTTCATAACCTGATTATTTCCAGTTCATTCCAACTTCACTGTGACTGTTCTCCAACTGTTCTGTGACTGTTCTTCTTGGTCCTTTCCACTTTTTCCTTCTCCAAACTTTCTATTGTCTCGCCTCTTTTGGCCCTCGAACTTTGTGTGGGTAGGTGGATACGTAAGTACGTAGATACTTGGATAGGTAGGTACGTCCCGTGGAGTATTTCACCTTGCTTTCAAGCTTCGCTCGCTTCTACTGCCAAAACCATGTCCGTCAACTTTCCAGACATCGGGCCTTTTGGATAATTATTTTACGAGAGAATTTCTTCTAAATTCAACCTTGGAGTCTCCTACCTTTGTTTTCTCTTGCAGAAAAGCGTAGACTGACTAAAATTTTGTGATGGGACATGATAAAACCAAGGAATTTTCATGTGGGAACCACGCCCCTTACTTAGCGTAACCAATCCAGATTAAATATATCTCCCACCTTTTATAACTAGGCACCAAAATTGTGGTCTGCATGACCTCGAGATTCCCTAATAACTGATTCTGGAAAATCTCAAATCTGACAATTCCGATACAAGATCAAAGTTAACCCTATACTTCCAGTCTGTCTGACTGTTAAATAAACTAACGCTTCATTAAGAATCACTTCTCTCATGACAGAGACATTACAAATCCGTGCATTATGGCGATTTAGCATGCCACGGTCCCCATAAATCTAATTAATCGTTCACCTGCCCAAATTAATGTGCTCTTCGTAGATCGACATAAATTTGCACCCTTACAATGGACGTCCATGACAACCACTATATCTAGGCCGTGATGGAAACTGCACGGATTAGTTTCCACTGTGGGAACATGTATTTTCCATAATCCACAATGTATGTACTGTATAATCAAGTGCACCTTGAACTAGTCTTGATCATAAGGCCATTGGATGAATAAGACTCATCTGAGATTATAAGTTTGTGTTTTCCAGTGTTTACAAAATACCACCTTGAATGTAAATAAGAAGATACTCAATTCCAATTCAGGAAGTAATTTACCCCAAAAATTGGTACATCTGCCGTAATGTGGAGCTTAATATGTTATGTTGGTGTCTGTCTCTCCATCTACAGACCATTTTTTGTGTGTAGTTTGTGCTTGGAGAAATGAAGAATGCATTTATTTCAGGGTCACGTGTTCAAAGTTCAAGGTCACTTAGAAGGAAGAAATAGTTTCCTGACAATAACAAATGTTCTCCACCACTATTTACAGTTACCCAAGCAATGTAGATTGCACTTGGGATAAAGGAGAAGACTATCAGTTTTGGGATCAAATGTCAAGGGCACTGACTGAAAGAAGAAAAATGGTTTCTACACAGATGTTGCAATAACTACATATAGGACTATTAAACATGGAGCAGGCATAACAAGTACCATTCAGGGTACACTTGTTAAATTCTTTATCTACAGCGCTTATTAGGCAAATATAACCTTGATCATGGTTCTAAATGTAACACCGAAATTTCATTTCCTTATTGAAATGTGTCAGGGAAGGAAATTGTAAACCATATGATTTTCTTACCTTTTCACTGAAGGTAGTCATTTTTCAGAAATCTGATATTATAGCAGATTGAGATATGCTGAAACAAAATTTTAACCTGTATAGACCACTCAGTCATTCTTATTTGTAAATCATGTTTATCAAGAGCCTTTTCATTTTCACTAAATTCTGCCTCTGCTTTTTTCATCGTAAAAAGTTTTGTAGTTGGACTTGATAATTTTTGTAATATTTATGCAGTACATGAGAAGTGTTTTAGCCAAGCAGCAGTTGTTCCGGTGTAGAGTGAGTTTATTATTTAGTGAAGTTCAGTGACATGATCTGTATTTGTTCCACCTGGGGCTTCACTGCACTCAGTGGATGTGGGCACAGTTAAATTAAAATCAGCACCACACAAATTTGGGGCAATGCATCTGGCCAGTTTACCCAGTCTTTATGTTGTCTTGCTGCAGGATGAAGCTCAGTCTGTCGAATCACCTTATAGATGGGGCTGGGGGATAAAAGGACCTTTACTAACTCAAATCTCTTATTTTCTTTCAGACTTTGGAGGTGAAGAAACCTCTTAATAGTTAATAGGGTGGCACACATATTTATGAAGCATTCCTTAATAGTTAATTGGTTGGTCACTTCTGTGCTTGATTGTTTTGATGGCCAGATCTTTTCTCCTGTACAGGTACAACAACCCAATGTGAGAATCCTCAGTTATAACATCTGGGTATGCCATAGTGTAGTAAGGTGTAAATAGTGGCAATATCAGAGACATAAATGACATTATTCAGTACTTTGTTGAGGTAGACTATGTAAAAATTCATGGTTGTCACTGGGCAATCAACTTTGAAAATCTGTGTGCCCATGAGTTTTTTTTTTATTTTTCTGGATGCCCAGTAAATTGCTGTGGTCGAAGCCGAAGATTGCTGTTATCAAAATTACTTAATAAATAATTTTTTTTTTCATTATTTGTATCGTATGAGTGTGTACATGTGTGAGTATGATTACTTGAACCAGAAGAGAAAACACAAAAGTCGAAATCTCCACATAAACGGTTATGATTTATGTGTTCACTGCATTATTTGTTGGTGTTACTGTTATTGATCAAATGCAGTGTTTCAGCACAAGATAAACAATATATGGTGGCCAGTATATTTTGGACAAGGAGGTACCCAGGAAAAACCATGGAAGAACCAGTAACCCATGGGAAGCTACAGGCAAGCTTTCTCACATACCTAAATTGGCTGAGCGGGAAACTTGTGTTGACAGAGTTCAGATGTCAGTGATCTATCTGTAAAGGCAAGTGCCTTACACCACTCAGCCACCCAGGGCCCACATTATGATTTGTAATTGGATTAGGGTCAGCATAAGCTATGTGTGAGCAGTGCGCTTGCACAGGTAGCTGTTTTCAGAGGGTTACCCAGTCGTAGACAAGAAAGGGTGCAAAATCAGACAAGGAGCTAAAATGGAACAAATCTTTTCTCTTTTCTTCATACAAAAATCTTTTATTTGGTTGTAACTTACATCAATTTCTTACCAGCTTTATTATTAGCAATTTTTTTAAAGGAGGAGGGGGAGGGGGCAAGAGCTGTTTCTCACACGGTGCTGTATTTCCTCATGCAGGCCATGAATTGGAATAAAAGAAGTAATGCATCTATATACTGGTCTCTGGTCCTGGCATTTGAAAGTTATTTATTTGAAACTTGCAGCTGGTTAAAAATTACACAAGTTCAAATTATGCATATGAGTATTAAAATGATTATCAATCCTGCTGATGGAAAAATGGTATACGCAGCTATTTGAGATCTTACTTATAATGGTAATCAACAGGACTAAGACAAGTTAGTTCTAACTACATGGTCTTATATCTCATCATCAGACCTGCACATATTGATTTAGTCGTATTGATATTAGGAAAAGAAAATAATTAAACAATTTCTTTAGTTTTGATTGTGTCTTGTTGTCTGCCAGCTTTCCAACAGTTGTTGGGTTTTTTCTTCGTAAAATGTTTATGGGAGTTACATAACATTATTGTTGATCCAATACTGCGTTTGAATTGTTTGTTAACGGTAAATTTTTAACATTGGATTTTTGTTTATCTAGTTGCCATTACCCCAATAGCCAACAGAGTATGCATCAACTGTAATTGGCTTGATTCTTTAAACTTGCTATGTTCTTTTAGCCAAAGTCATGAAATGGAAACAAGAGTTACAATGCTCTACAGCAAAACACCTATTCAGCAGACCAGTGAGAAAGCATAATACTAGATCATACATTCATAGCCAAAGATGAAAGAAAGGTCTATGAACTGTTGGTGTGCTGACAAAAGATAAACATTTGCAAGTCTTGGTGTCTTTAAGGATTCACCCTGAGGGGTTGGCTTTATTGACTGTGACTACTTAATCAGATCAAGCGTAGTCAACACCTGTGGCCTCATACCAATGACACTCAAGACTCAGTTATGGATTATATGGACATAATTTGGTCACCATGCTGCATCTACCCTGAGGGCCACTTTAACTGTTGCAACAGATATATTTTGGAGGTTGGCTGGACTGGGCTTTCAACAATGGGGACAAATGATTTTCTGGGAATAATTTTAAAGTTTTCCATGGTCAGTCCCAAATGGAAATAGTGCCGATCTCAACTTCTGATTTTCAATCTGTGCTGTCAGGTTCAAGGTCAAAGGCCACCACAAAGAATTTTGTACTGCACTTAACTCGTATGTTATGAACATGTCGACTTGTACCAGTAAGAAATTACTTGTGTTACAAATCTTGGTATGTTGGAGTTTTCTCAAGAACATTTCAAAAATGGTTTCAGTACTCAGCAGTTGAAAAGAATTAAATGACATAAGAAAAACTTTTATCTTGGATTCCTGGGATTTCTTTATCAGCTGTTTGAGCAACAGTCCCTTTGATATTGATATGCACTTGTTGATATCATGTAGTGAATAGTCCACTTTAAGTTATGATTGATTGTAAGGGTTGATTCTGATCAGTTCCAGTCCAAGACAAACAGTAACCACCAATCAGAATTGTGTGTGTGTGTGTGTGTGTGTGTATTTTGGATTTTTAACGTAGCTTTAAAAATTGTTCAGCAATGGGGCATCATGCCACAAACATGTAGCATATGCCCCACCCAGTCAAATTATCCTGACACCAGGCCAACCAGTCCTTACGCTAACCTCCTAATGCTTAGTGCCCAGCGAGGCAGCTGTTATTACCATTTTTATAAGTCTTTAGTATGACTTGGCGTGGGTTCAAACCCGCGACCTCCTGCATCTGAGGCGGATGGTCTAACCACTAGGACACCAGAGCAGTCCAATCAGAATTGATTGTGTAATATTCACTGTATGACAGTGTATTGGGGTACCCTCAAAACTGAATCCAAGAAGACGGAACATAAGCAACATCGAAACTTCGCATAAAGTAGCCATTAAATGATCAGTAAAGTATATAAATTGTTCATGGGGGTGGGTGGGTAAGGTGTGGAATATCTCCTTTAATTTGATATAATTTATTAATGACTGAACATAACAGTATAAGAAAATAAACACAGAAACGGCGACTTTGAAACAAATATTCAACTACCAATTTTCATTCAGAATATTCACGTGAAGTATTCCGATTTGAATATTCAGTTATACATTTCAGCTCTGATCTGCATGCCTTATAAGGACAAGGTACATGTGTGTACAGGATGTGCAAGATGCTTTATTGTAAAGTGTTGTGAAGTTTAGTATTGGCCAAACAACACTAATGCACAGTCTCAAAGTAACTGCTGGATGCAAGTCAGATCCAATTGCAAATTGCATACCCCCAAGCCTGCAGTTGTATGGTGCACTGGCAGCTCTGGGTCTGTGCAGTTTGTTGGGACTAATCAGTAGTACAGACTGTATAGTTCTTGATCTGCCAGCACATTATGGAATAGCAGATTAGGATCTGTTGTTTTGCATTTGGACCCAACTTACAAGCGAGTATGAACAGTACATGCCCAAATTGTTAAAAACGTAAAATCAGGATGTGTCAAAGGCTCTCTTAAAAATGCCATATCATGTGTAAAAGCATGGTTTAGGACAGCATTAAGAAAAGCACAAAAAGCAGGTCAGTGTGATGCTGTATGTTTTACTTGAATACTTGCCTACAGTAGTTATTTTGTATTTTTGCATCAATATTGAGAAATCTGATAACTTTATTCCAGAAGGTGAATTTCGAAAGTTTGAGGACACTTGTTTTACTTCTTCACTTTAACATTAATATGAACATGTAAATTTCAAATATTGTTCCTAATGTCCATATTCAAATTAAATTTATACCATTGTTTTTCCTTTGTTTTTTGGACATAGTTCGGCAAAGTAAACCACTGCCAGTAAATGCTATTCATATGACCACTGAAAATCTCTTCATCTTAAATTGATAGTTTTTTTTATACATTTTTATTATCTTTAATCTGTGTCTTCATTGTACTTACTGCTCTGGAAACATCTTGTACTTACTGATTGACCTAAGCTTTGTAGAAAAAAATATTAACAATAATAAATATCAACAGAAAACTCCAAGAGAAGAAGCCTGGGGAGCATCCAAAATCTCTGGATTATACATCTTAAGAGATCTTGTATCAATTTAGGTTATTGCTATTTTTCAAGTGTGTTAAGGCTACTGACTACTGTACTGCCATAATCTTTTCCTTCCCTGTCGATGAATCATCAACTGGCGTTGATCATGATTGTGCTGTTTGGTTCTTTTTGATAGATCATTCAAGAGTTTGCTCCCACGCCAAATAAGTTAATCTATAGTAGGTATACTGTTTTGTTTATTGAAAACACACCAGTAATTGTTAATCAGACTGAATCAGCCTCAGCAACCACAAAAAAAGATCTTGGTGGAAATTATTGCTCAGAGCTGTGCTGCAATCACATGTCTTGGAATATCAGGTTACAATTTCAATACAATGGTCTTGAAAGTACAGTGATGCTGGGTTGTATGTATCCCACCATAGATCAGCACCAGAGTAATGAAAACTTTCTTGAATGTTTTTCTCCCTCCACTAAGTGGAAGGGGCATATAGTGTTACTTTATATCCATCCATTTTTCCATCTGTCCATTCATCAGTCTTGTAGGTTTTGCATTAGGTGATTGTTGACAGAGCTTTCTGTTTAATGAACATATTTAGTTCAGTGCTTAGCTGCTGTTGATTAAAGTTACAATTAACAACAGATCTTAAATAATAATGCATACAAACGACTTTAAGATTATCTTGGATACATTTTGCTACATTTCCATTCTGGCACTTGTATACATAGTCTCAAGGCCCTTAAAAATTTATTGTCACTATGACATCCCTGCTTGAAACTTGGTGTAGTTCAAAGAATCATTCAGTATATTCCAATGCAATATGTTATGAACATTGTTTCATAAACTTAGATGTACCTTTTATGGGTTTGTGTCATCAACTCCTTTTTGGATGGACTTTGGCCGCTGATAATCAACTTTCTAGCTTTATATGGATTGTTTTTTGTAACTAGCATAGCTCAAGAACCATTCAGCATTTTCTGATACAATTTCGTATAAACATTGGCTGATAGACTTTATATGCCTTTTCTGACTTTCATCTAGTCTGTTGCATTTTTGACAGTTGTTCACCTTGTCAAGTAAATTCTATTCTTTGCTTGGAAATCTGAAATGTATACAACATGATCACCAACATTGTTTTGCAAAATTTGAATGCTTTAAAAATTTCCTGTTGTGCTGTTTAGTCTAATTGCTTAAAATATGCAGATACACTGCTTATCTAGATCTCGGAGACACCGATGTAATTAGCTTTTTTAGTTCAATAGGTAACCTAAGTTCTATTCAATCCACCCACCCCCATCTCTACTATCTTACTCTGATCTTTTGAATGATCTTTGATTTATTTTTTGTTATCGATTTTTTGAAAAATGACCTCTTTCAAATGCAAAATATAGTGATTTCAGGACAGGTGGATGCTAATATTTTAAGGAAAGAGAAGTTTATGAAATTTGAAAGAAATGCTGTTGTCAGGCGTTTTCCGAACAGATGTGCCCACTCAAAATTTACGTGACTGTAGGTTCTTGATAGTACAGAATTAATGCATATGCTATTGCACTGCTTTGGTCCTACATATTATTTATTGTTTCAGTTTGTACACACGTCAGTGGTCTTATGTCTGTGTAGATGATATTTTCTAGGTTCTTCCATTTATTCCATGTTAAAGAACCTCACATTGATCAGCATCTTTGTAATTTAGTTATGTTGTGTTACTATAGAAATTGTATAGCTTCGACCTCCTGAGGACCGAGACCCTGCTGTGAGATCAGGAGTTTAGAATACCCATTATGCATTCTAAGAGGCAGCTAATAGAGGCAGGAGCTATGTTGTCTTTCATGCCTGGACTTGTGACTGAAAGGATGTGGGTTCAAATCCTACTATTGGACCAGGTCAGCTACCATGGTGTGTCCTTGGGCTAGTCATTCCACACAAACTGCCTGAGCACTAAATAATCTACTTGTGTTTCTGTGCCATAAAATACCAGACCAAGCCAAAGGACAAGGTAAATCAATTCTAGGGTTGTGGAGCTTCAGTGGTTAAGTGGTTTGGTGCCAGACTAACCAACTGGGTGTTGGTTAGAATCTTGTCCAGGCTACTCCAGATTGACTGCCAGGGTGTGTCAGAGCAAGATGCTTTACTCCCTTTGCCTCAACAAAGAACAGTCTCCCAGGGCTGTTAAACACAATCAATCAATCAAGAGATCAATAGTCTGAGTCATCAGATTTAATATAGTTATAGATCTTATACCAGGTCATATACACTAGTTTGAGTGATCCCAGGTGTTTGAGCTAACATTGGTTGAGGCAACAAGATTGCACTAAATCAGAGTTGTCCCAACTTGTTGTGCAATCAGTATGAAAAAGATAAAGTTTGAACTGAATCTGCTAAGATGGAGAATCCAGTGACTCATGCAAATATTTCATAGATCTTTAAATTAGCAACAGGGACTGAAAGACCTTATGTGGAATGTATGTATGGTCATCAGAGCTCCCAATTCAACATGTGTTCTGTTTTGATAAGATTGCTGATCAAGTGTTGCTTATACAAACACAACACAGGAGGTTTCCTCATTTATGTCAATTCCACTGATTACTTATTCTTATGAATTGATAATACATATCTGTGCTACAACATGTTTAGTTAAAATGAAGAGGCAGGTCTTTTATTTTTCATAAAATGTTTAATGCCCCAGAGATGGGAGTATTTCTGTCAGATCAGCAGTGTACAGTGCTTCCTTCAGAGTATATTTTATTGACTTGAGTACAGTGAAATTTATAAGATTATATTTTAAATGTCTACTTTGCTAAAAGGTGCACAAAATAACAATATTTTATGTTTCCACATGGGTATCTTTGTCTCAGCTTTTAAATAAAGCCCATGCACATAGTCATGGAGAAACGTTATTTCTTTGCGAGTACTTTAGCTTGAAAAAGCTGTTTAATTTAGCTCAGCGTATTTCATGGCTAGAATCATGTTTACATCATCTGTCATGGGCACATCTGCCTAGGACATAATTTCACACTTCCAGCTTTTATCGTAAATTTGGACCCCCTCCCCACTTCTGGCCCCACCCCACCAAGTACATGTACTAAATCACAAAGTGGGGGGGGGGGGCATTAATATCTGTGAACATATTTATAGTTCAGCATATGTAATTCAGTACACCTTTGGACTTTACAGATACACTTCACATTTAGACTCATAAAAATGTGTCAGAATATGTTATGAAGGTTTGTTTTCTCAGCACCGTTACCATTATCAGAAAAAATGTTTTTGCAAAATGTGTGATTATCCAGACTCACAAATGGATAATTCAGGTTTAACTGTCTCTTACCGGTAAAGCAATTAAATTAAGCAAGCTTATGCTTCATAACTACTTAAATACATGTTTTTCTGCATAGTTAATGAGAATAGCCCTTTTATTTGCCCCAGCATAAAGTCTTTCATGTTTAAATTGATTGCAAGATGCAAGGTATGATTTTACACTTATAAATAATAAACATTAGATAATTAATCTACTGTCACATTTCCATGTGTCATATGTTTAATACATGTACCGCTTCAGATTTTTTCACTGCTTGTGGGATCTACAAAAAGAAATTCTTCCTGGAATGTTACATAAGCTGTTTGCTCTATAGTGTTTTGCCATTTGGAAAGTTTCCCCTTTTCACCATTTACAGCAGTCTAATTTCAGATTCAATGAGTTCTCCCTGATTTAAATGCCTGTAACAGATGTATTTGTCTCGGATTTCTACTGAATAAAGATGGGAGCTCGCATCAGGTTGACATATCGAAGTCGTAACAATAGAAGATTTGATCCTGACCTTTGATTTGATTTTGAAAACTTTGTCACCGGAGATTGTCAAATTTCTGAATCAGGGCTGCTTTGAAAAGCATCCAAGTTGTTGGACCAGTAGATCATTTTTCCCAAATCAGTAGGTAAAATAAGAATAGATTGTTCAGGTGCGCCAAGGTATAGAGACCATCACCAATTAGTGTGAAGGCATTGATTCTGAAGAAGCGATTGCTTGTCTGGTCGTCTACATTCCTTTCAGATCTATTGGGGGGAAAGGTAAGAAATAGATGCATGGTGTGCTTTTTTAAGGGAACAAAACACTGTAGATCTGGAATGCTATTGTACATGACATGTTTGTATTTTACATGGCAGTATGTTTTGATTCGCCTCCTCAGTTCTTAGAGCAGTTTTTCAAGACATGTACATGAAAGCATCCTGTGTGTCTGACATAGATACTGCAGTCATTGAAATGTTATGTTTGGTTTAAATGGGAAAATATTTATATTGAAATTTTTTTAAAAATATGCTAGTGAAGATGTACACTAATGACAATGTTCACACAACTTTAAAACACTTCAAATTTCAGGGGTTGCTTTGAAAACTTGTTGAATTTTTTAAGGAGTTGATGTTATCCTTGAGAAGTACGTGAATTTTGTTCAAAACTCCTTGAATTTATCACAGGGAATACAATAAGGTTAAAATTTAATAAAATGTATCACATTTTAATTCAGAATTCTTGTTATTTATGCATTTCCCCAAATAATGAATAAAGAAATGACATTTTTGTTGTGTTTTTGTGGCACTTTTAACATATTGACTACTTCATGCTGAGGAAGTGGTAGCTAAGTGTCTTTCTAAATTTTTTTTAAAAATTTGAGGTAGCCGACCCAGGATGACCTGTGTGGGTATCTAACATGCAACCTCTGTATTACAAGTCATATACTCTACCAACTAAGTTACTGTGGCTTCCTGAATAAAGAAATTCAATGGGAAAGAATTGTGCAGATCAGATGATACATGGCACCAGTAATAACCATATGGTTCTTTTTGTTGTTTTTGGTTTAACACCATTTTTAAGCACATAATAGGCTATACATGGCAGTCAGTAGAACCGGACGAGGAAGAACCCGGGAAAGAACCACCACCTCACAGGAAGCTACTGGAAAGCCTTTCTTTACATACCTTTATTGGTTTTTTACGTACCCACATTGGTAGAACTTAGACTCGAACCCACAGTGGCAGTGATCTGTAAAGGCAAGCACTTTAGACCACTCGGCCACCCAGGGCCCATTACCAGATAGGCTCGAATCTCATAGCTTTAGTGGCTTACATTTGCTGATGCCATTTACAAGGTCCTTGTATCTTTCAGCTGAAATACAAATGTACTCCATGAAAATGTTTAGAAGTGCTTGAAAACCTCTTGAAAAGTCCTTGAAAAAAATTCTCCAGGGCAGTACAAATATAATAGATACAGATCTTAACAAAATTATTCAGACTGCCATGCTTGTCTAGTGCCATTCTTGATGATAATCCCACCCCATGTTTCACAAAATTTTGGCAAATCTTTATAAAGTGGGGCATTCCCAAAGTGTCAATAGCCAGGCAATTTACCCCATTAAATCAGCAAGAGCTACCAGCTACTTTGCTGCCTCCTGTACCCCCATTGGGGATGAACCCCAAACCAACCATTTCTTTAAAATCTTTACCTGCTAATTGCAGTTTTATGGAATGCCCTGTCAGGGACATCTTTGTCTGATAATGAACCCACCATAATTTCAGACAAATTTGATAGGCTGCCTACACTCCCACCCCCCTGTGCCAGGTCATGTTGTATGAAAATATTGTATCTCATATGAAATGTCTTTTAATTTCATGACAAAGAAAATTATATAATGTAGACTCTTAAATGTGCAGTTGAAGAGATACATATACATGGGTCAGACTATTTAATTGGGAAGGGGGTGGGCAGATGCTTGGGGTTTTTTTTTTTGTTTTTACAGATACATGGGTCGGACTATTTAATTGGGAAAGGGGTGGGCAGATGTTTGGGGTTTTTTTGTTTTTTATTAATTCTGGCTCAGATATCTTGGAAGAAATTCTTGCTCTGATTTATACAAGTAAAAAGAGAAAACAAACAATTATTATATCCATTCAAAAAAGAAAATGAACAATTATTATATCCATTATGTTAGTCTAAAAATTATCTTGAGGTAAAAACTATATGTATCCTGGCTCGACTAAAGAAAATCTCAGTCCCCCTCCCCTTAAGGAACAAAGAAACCTGTTCAGTATAAAATTTTCAAGCCAGAGCTTACTGTACGATTTTAAAAATAAATGTACAGGACCATGCTTTTCTAAATATTTTAAGTCCCTTCGCTACATGTATATAGAACATGAGATCAGATTTTAAAACTGCCTACAATAAGAATGGGAGGTCATAGGCTGTCACTATTGAAGAACTCTGCAGGCTGTCATGAATTTCCATCTTTTAATACTGAGCATTCTTCGGATGTGGATAGAAGTCACATGACCTGATGCGAGCTGGTCAGGTGATAAAGTTTTGTGTGGATTGTGGGAATCCACAAAACCAGAGGAGTCATTGGGAATTGGAAAAGGGAGGGGGGACAGCTGCTGCTCTTTGAATAGAGGCTGGATATATGTTACTTGCAATTATCATGTGACTTTGAGACACATCTGATAAGTCTTCATGATGAAAGTTGAAGTGTTTTATCTTGAAAAAGTATCTTTTATATGAAGAGAAATAACAAGAGGCATTCAAGGTCTGTAAGTCAGCACCATTGGCTGCAAGTACAATGCTCAGAACAGAAGGATGATATAGAATTTTAATAAAAATAATGAATAAACTGGCACACATGGATCAGGTAAATAAATTTGTTCAGCTACAATTATTATTATTTAGATAGTAGTTTAAATCATGGTTAATAATGACTCCTGACTGATGTCAGTACAGGGACATGTAATAGAATACCGGTTGCTGGAGACACTTGACAATTTGGCCACATTATGTTCCTAGAGCTTTGTCATATGATCATATGCTGTCAGGTAAAAAGTTTGTTGTATATATTTGTGTACTATATATACTCACTTATAAGGTAAGCCCAGTTGCAAACTGTATAGACCCAATTATGCCCACATTTCTAGCTGAACCAAGCTTTTTATTGATGAAGTGCTTTGTTACCTCTGGAAATCTACCTTGCCATATGAGGGTGATGAGATTGTTTAGCTAAATTTTCTTTGGTAGTATACAATACCACCTCTTTATAACTCCCTTCATTATAACATGATTCTTGTTACTAGAAGGATATAGTCATGGATCCCATTTAATTGGTAGTGGTAAAGTCACAGGTATCATGTGCTTCATTGTTTATGGTGATTCTTCATTAAGACTACTCTGGCTCTAATGGACAGCATTATAATGAGGGAATACAGTATTTCTTTGTTGAGGACTGAGGGAAGTTCTCTTAAAGTTAAGTGTCAGGTATTTTAAAGCAAGAAACCTTGGTGAATGACACTCAGAAATATTGGTTCAAAAGATAATGGACAGTTTGTTGTTTTGTTGGGGAGTTTTTTTGTTGTTTTTTTTTCTTCTCATTTTTCTCTTGAAATTATTTAGCTCCAAAAGATGCCCTGTTTGAAGTTCAGTTTTTCCAAAAATACAAACATTGGTCTAAAAAATAACTCATCAACAAACTTGCTTATCCTGTATTGATGGTATTATATTGGGAAGGTCCACCATAATTCAACCCTTGATTTTAGCCATTAATAGTATAGGACCTCAGTTTTCCTGTTACAGTGTCAGTTAACCAGCCCCACCCCAATCTAAATGGTCAAAATACCCATTGATACTCGTTGATGTTAACTTGTGTCTAATTCTTACAATGAAAACAGTAAAACAGTGTCATCAGAATTTCTTGCAAATTTTTTTTATAGTTCTCCAAATTCCATCTGTACTAACAAGTAAAGGTACACATCTGCCAATTCATAATGTGCTGGCATGCCTGGATCAGTGCAGTTGGTAAGGACTAATGAATAAAATAGATAATATCAACTCTGATCTGCTGGCACATTATGCAGTGGCGAATAAGGAACTATGTGTTTTAAGATGATTTGGCTTAAAAGTGAGGGACTATTCAATACTATAGATGAAATCATACCCTACAATGTCAAACCATGGGAGTGGGTGATTCCAAACAATTTAAACACAATACAGTGCATTTAGATGATGTTTTTGGGGGGTTTGACAGGTAGCCAGGGATGCACTGACTTTAAACATTTCTTGCATCAATATCTGAAATATTTATTGCCTTTCATTTTTAGTACATGAGCATATAGATTTAAAAAGAAGCAGTTTAATGTTTGTGTCAATACAATTTCCATTAAATCACTACCATGCAACAAAGATGAATCTTGATGATATCAATTGAATGAAGGTTTTAGCTTTCTTGTCACTGAATATGAACTAAAAATTTCTTTGATACTGTGTGCCATTTTATTGTTAAAAATTTGTTTATATCAAAAGATCCAACAAACTAGAACACACTGATTGTTATATGATATGGATGATATAGGCATAGAATTATGCAGCCATACAGGTGTATTTGAAATATATGCTAGTTCAGGCTGCTCAGGAATCAAAACCTTGAGAATCTGGTTGATAAATTTGTTTTATACACCTTGTGATTTATCTGTTCAGTGTATTAAGTTACACATTTGACTACCAAAATATCTGGCCATAGACTTTTTTCCACCAGTAGTTAATTCACCCTAAAGTCAGAGGGCCTAAAGATCACTACCAATTAAATCTCCTTCATCCACAAATAATGTTGATTTATTCTGTCAAATGATCAAATATCTGTTTCACTTGAAACAGACATTCCCAAATTTTAAGAAAAACCCTGAATTCCCGAGAAGTATCATTTAAGTTTGATTGCATTTCATAGTGGGTCGAGATGGTGCACTAACAATGGATTTATGGCAATGCATTGATCAGATTTCACTACTAGGGTATATAACTATTTCTTTATGTCATGATTGATTGGTCAACATCTGGGATAGAATGTGTGCAAGTGACCTTGCAATTTATGTAGTCAACAGTTTCAGCAGAGTATCTGATGGCAAAACTTTTGTACTGATTGAGGGAAACAATAGGTATAGATGCACTACTTGAATAAAGTGTGTGTGATTTATGGAAAAAGAAATAAAAGGTGGATCATTATCTATTCTGATGGATCTACAGCAGGTTTTTTTTAAATTAATAGCTTCTAAATGCAATCAGTAAAATCAGAGAAGTAATAATTACACTAAGTTGTGCAGTGTATACAGAAAGGCTTCAGGTAGGAGAGATGTAAGATTGGTTATCATTTTATCTCTCCATACTTCTTTCCACCTATCCAATTTTCTGACCATTGGTTGTCTGTCTTTCTCTTTACTTCATGTACAATATCTTTTGTTGTATCCTGATCAGTTATGATACCAGCATGAAATATTCATTTTTATAACTTTACTTATGATAGGCAATCTCGTGGGTCGGTGGTTCTTCCCGGGGGTTCTTCCAGTTATACTGGCCGCCATGTATAGCCTATCTTGTGCTGAAAAATGGCGTTAAACCCTACAACAAAAACAACAACAACAACATAATAGGCAAAATATAGCCATTATTGTGCTGACATGCAATTAAATACTAAAACCAAAAGTCTGATAAATCTGCTTTTGTAAATATACATTAACAGTGCAATACTTGCATGAATACATATTTATCCCCTGCTTTTTAAAAAACATTGCGATAGGGGCCTGAAAATTATGGTAGTCTTGAGTCTTGGGACTAATCTGGCCACAGACGTGCTATATGTTACCAGCACTAGACAACCAGAGTTTTAATAATTGTTCTTAGAAATTGAATACAGCAATATGGCTGGAAAGAGTCATACTAATGAAAGCTGAAAGTTGATTGTTTTAGAGACATGCTCTTCCATTATTGGAAATCAACACCTTGATCTTTGTCAATTAGACATTTGTCTTTCCTTAACCTTAACTAAAATGAAGCATCTACTTTATGGGATTACTCAATGTTCTTGATGATTGTGTAAAATATTTATTTATCAGTTTGTCAAAATCAAGCATAAACTAGTGTGGTACCTGTTGCACTGCATGACAGTTAAATTCCAGGTCCAAAAATGGTGCTTGTTAGGATAAAAATAAAGTTAAGACTGTGTCTGTTTCTTCCTGTCCAGAGAGGTGGAAATGGTGCCAAACGACTTGCTGTGCAGGTTCAGATTTTCATTGTAAATTATAAAAGATACAAACAGAAAATATTGGATTCTAAGCAGATGTTTGAAGTAATGAAATTTAATAAGCATAAATATATAAAACCATTAAATAAATAATATATAATTCAGTAAGAAATACATTTCGAAGATGTCTGAATTTTTGGTTTGTACTGTTTGTAAATTTTTTCCTGTGTTTTGTTTATGTTTTTTGCACTGAAGTAAATATTTGCACATCAGACTTTGTTGTTGGACCAGTGCTTTTTGTATGTGGATCTGAGCAATGAAGGATCTTGCTGGTCCCAGGTCAGAAATAAAAAAATTTCAGGCCTTGGGGCAAACATGATAAAAAGTTTGGAGATTTGATTTGGCAAACCACTGAAGTAGCTTTGTTTACTTTTGCATGAACTGACTAATTGAGTAATAGCCCTTGATATTTAGTATGTACATGTAGTACATTAACTCTTTTGTGCAAAAAAAAAATGTATGCAGCATCCCTGATGGTAGATGCTGGGAAAAAGAATCAATCTATATGATTATAGTGAAAGGTTGACTTAACTCCACATCCTGTCTTACTGATCATCAGTGCCTGTCATGCACAGATTATGGTTTTCTGCTCCCTTATCTGCCTTCATTATCATCTATGAGGTTGTAGGCATAAAGCTGATATAACAAGACACCTGTCCTGCATTTATCTCACTAGGACCCAACACAACCACAGCCATTAAATGGGCTCATTAGGCATTATACAGAAATTGTGAGTCTAAACTACTAATTGCATGTTTTATTTTTTAAAATAAAATTGAACAGGACAAACTGAGAGGGAGGTGAAATGTATAAATCTGAGACTGGAAGCTTTATGAAGATTTAAATAGACTGCATACATACTACTTGTTACAGTGTGCTGCAAGATAGTGCCTGACTAATCTTGTGCCTGGAGCCCTTTCTGAGGGACTACTGGAATGATGTGTCCTGACTATAAAGTTTATTTCCAATAGCCCAGAGGACAACATCAAGATTCAATGACTTACGTTTTGTGTTTCTTTTCAACACATAGCTTTATACATATTTCACAAGAAAAATATTGAAAGTGAGCAACTGAGTTGTGAATAAAAACTTGGCTAGCTATAACCTTGCGCTGATTTATTCAACATCACTTAAAGTTAATATCCTGATCCTGATTGTTGTTGTTGTTGTTGTTGTTGTTGTTTTAGGGTTTAACGCCATTTTTCAGCACAAGATAGGATGTACATGGCGGCCAGTATAAATGGTGGAGGAAGAACCAGGGAAAACCCTGGAAAGAACCACCGACCCACGAGAAGCTACTGGCAAGCTTTCTCACATAATCACATTAGCCAAATCCGAGACTCGAACCCAGACAGAGGTGAGATGGCAGTGATCCGTAACAGAGAGCGCTTTAGACCACTCGGCCACTCCGGGCCCCTGATCCTGAGTGCATGATATGTGTTATAATTTCCATCAAGTATTGCTTGGTGATTAATATGGCCTTGCAACACAAATAGGTTGTTTGGTACTGAAGCAGTTGGAACAATGCTGTCTTGCCCTAGAACATACCATGGTACCCAATCTGGGCTGATCCAGTAATAGGATTCGAACTTACACCTTTGTGGTCACAAGTTTGGCATGCTGACCACTGACCCACCTCAGCACTTCCTTTATTGAATATTGCCTATCAAAATGCCACCTGATGCCACAGAAGCAGGTGGTATCTTTAAAACTTCTGCTCACTTACAACTCTTGTTGAAATGTTTTTCATATTTTCTATGCCTCACCATATCGGTCTGTCCATCTTTCTGATTAAGCTTTGCTTTTAGAGCGGTTTTCAGTCACTGTAGTGGGCATCCATGTTCCATAAACATTTGTTTTCACTATTTTCATCTTTTAATTTACATAAGAATTTTTGTTCTTGTTCAAGTCCTTTGAATTAAGACACAAATGAGTATGTATTATCATTATGCACAAAAATGAGTTGAATGCTGCAATTATTGCAGTATCTTTTGATTCCAAATTGGGCTAAAAAATTATTTTTTTTAATTGTCTATTTTTACAGAAAGAACTTGACACAACTGCCACAGAACTCGCCAACAGACAAGATGAAAGTGATATCTCAAGAAAAAGACTGGTTGAACAGAGCCGAAATTTCAAGAAAAACACACCAGAAGTAAGGGCTTTTTTATGTTTAGTTTGTAGAAATTTCAAACTTTGATTATATACAATATACAGTTTCTGTGGAATTTTGGTGTGATATAATCTACAATGTCATTTTAAATTTAGAATCTACAAATCAGACCATAAAACTCCATGTAAATATAGAGGTTTATGAGAGTTCAAACTTGTTATCACTCTGTTTTGCCATGACATAGATTGAACTTATTTCTGCAGTTTGATCAATATTTTGAGGATTTTGTTTAAAGAATTAACTTCTGAAGCCTCACAAATCAATTCATTGATGCCTTTCTTCAAGTGCATATGTTGTAAGGATTTTTTATGTGGTTCATTTATCTTTTATTTCATGTACATTTTACAGAATTTTATCAACTTTATATATTTTTTTTATATGTTTACATTTATTTAGAAGGGTTTATCTTCCACAGTTCTTATGCAATCCATTGTTTGTTTTTTAAAACTTTTCCTTTAGGTGACACAGTGTAGTCACTACTGTTTAAAAATTTGTGCACAAGTCTAGCCTTTCTCAAAAATATTTGTTCACGTAGTGTTTTAACATTTACTCTAACTGATTAAATACATGATTGCATAACAAATCCTCACAGTGTTATAACACGTGTTTATCATTTCTGTATTGTACTTTGAATATTATCAAGGTATATGGGTTCCCCAGCACATTGCATGAACACTGGCATAAATGTGAAACATAACGGATGATTTACTTTCATATTGTCTCACCCAGGTAAGAGCATGTTGATTCATACTTGTAGGTATCAGTTTTTCTGGGTGATGTTGGTGTCAGCATTAGTGCTTTTTACTGAAAGTTTTATAAGCAAGATAATAAGGTTGGATGTGGAGGAGAGGGGAGTGGTTCTGTGTGCAAGTTTTATAAAATGAATCCTTTTTTATTCATCTTTATAATCATTGTTCCATATATCTGTCATCCACTCCTTTCTTTTTGAGAGACAGCAGATTACAATTCAAAGAACGACACTGAAGAATATTCTGAGCAATTAGTCACCGCATTGCCTCAGACAGTAAAAGTAACTTGTGTAGTTCAGTGGCACATGTGTGCTCCATGTGATATACGTCCATGTCGACTATCAGTTAGAAGGTAGTCGAGATGTGAAACTTGCAGACTTCAGATAATTCACATCGGTATCGAGGACAAGACAGTTTAATTCTCAGTCAGGGTCTGTTACACTAGCTGCCATTTATATGTTGTAATTAATCATTCACTATCCTTCAGGCAAAACACAAACAGCTTCAGAAATATCTGTATTTATATTGAATACACAAAATATTAATAATAGTGATAAAATTCATATTTTTATTTATTAAAAGTGAGCATAACTTTTGGGGGCGGCTACCATTGGCTCACAGGGGTGGCAAATACAGTGGTGCCTCAGAACAAAAATGTAACAGTAAACATCTTTATACTTGAAAAAAAAAAACACACACACACACACTTTTTTAATAAAAAAAATTGTCCTTTACATTTGCCAAAAGATGTAGGCAAGCGATCCATCCATCAGTCTGCTACAGTTTTAATTTCTGCAAAATAACTTTAATTCTCTACCATCTATCATTGACAAACTTTGTAAAGAGGTTCTATTTGGGGTAAGGATCAACCCTATTGGTTTTGGGGTCAAAAGGTCTTGGCCATTACAGCTGATGGAAGAAAAGTGGCCTCTGCTCAATAACAATTTATCTACATCACAGACTTGGACCAAACTTTGTAGATGGGCACTTACAAAGCTATAAAATTTGTGTTGAAAAAATTTAAAGGTCATGGTCATTGTGACAGAAAGAAAAATGATTTCATTACCATATATTTACCTCTGCATTACACACCTGGACAAAATTTTGTAGATGGCTTGCCCTTAGAGTTAGGTAAAGCATTTTGATTTGGGGATCAAAAAGGCAAGATTATTGTGGCTGACAAAATGCAAAATGGTTTATGCTTATAAAGTTCAGTTTTCAACCATGTGCATGTATCTTTACTAAAAATTTGTGGATGACTTACACCTTGGGTAAGATAGTCTATTAATTTTTATGACAAAGGTCAAGGTCACTATGGCATTAAGAAGAGAAATATTTTGTTTGCATAATATCTTTTGTTCTAGGGTATATAAACCTTAACCACTTGAGGAAAGAAAGAGTATGGTTCAGACAGCCGTGAGAAAATCCTTGAATTTGAGGGGATGCCTTGAAATTCCTTGAATTTATAAAGTTGGTTTTATACTTGAAAAGTCATTTAATATGTTAAAGAAAAAGAAACTGAATTTTGCCAAAAACTAATTGAATTTATCATTGGGACTCCAAAACAATAAAATGAATAAAATATATCACTTTATAAGTTAATAATTCTTGTTATTTATGTACTGGCAAATCTAAAAATAGGATAAATTTTGTCAGTCATATGACACATAAACACCAGTAGTTAACAAACTAATATTGGAAAAGGTTCACTTTCCAGATGACATAATACTCCACAAAAACCTTTAAAAGTCCTTAAAAACTTATTAAAGAATCTTTGAAAACAAGACTCTCTGGGGCTGTATACCAAACATGAAGAGACCTGTTGATTTGGGGGTCAAAGGTCAAGGCCAGTGTTTCATAGAAAATGGAGCTTTTTCACCATATCTTTTGTTGTAGAGGTAGTTTTGTGGATCGCTTGCACTTAGAGTAAAAAAGGAATCTGGAAGTTAAGGTCATAGTCATGTGACAAGAAAGTAATGGTTTCTGTAGAGAACGTTTATTTGAAGGCAACAAACTTTGAGCAGAGGTGGTCATTGAGATTGATTGGTTAATAATCTCCAGAGTCGGCCATGTTCTCCTATTGCCTACTTGTGGACTGTTCAGCTCGGTGACTGAGTGGGCTTATGATATACCATGGATGGTATTCTTGTTTATTAATAATAAATTATGGCTTTCTTATTTCCTTCCTCCCGTGTTTCCAATCATTTGCTGGTAATATCAGTACCTAAATGAGATTTGTTCCAATATTCTTTTTGCGCATTTAGTCTGGGAAAATAACCTCAAAAGACTTTGTGATAGAAACTTACTTGCAAAAGAATTTTTAATTATGTTTCTTTATGTTTTATTTTGAAGTGGTACACATCTCAAATACTATCTGCCAGATGAGTCAGATTAAGAAAAACATTTTCCTTGATTATAATGATTTATTTGCATGTTCCATCTTTCTGGTTCTCCCATGTCGCCAACTTGACTGAAAATATTAGTATAAACTCCTCTTGATCTAATAATTATTAATGCTTCAGTTAGCTTCAGAAAATATTGATAATTCCAAGGCTGTTAATATGGCAGTCATTTAATGGGTGCTAATAAAAGACAGGTGGATGTAAAAAGGTCCATTTTAAAGTCATATTAGAGATTATACACCTTGACAGGGATTTGAACTAGTGGGAATTTTTTTTCTTAAATTCTGCCCCCCCCCCCCATTGCATCATGCCCCACCGACTTAGTTTTGGATACTTAAGATTTGAAATGAAAAGGGTAGACACCGATTTGGCAGCACATGTGAAGGCAGATCTGGCCACAAGTGACAGCAGATCAGACAGACTGCAGTGCATGCAATGGCAAATCTGGATATACAGTTCGATGAATATTATGCACAGGTAAATGCGTTACAGTACTCCCTCATTATAATAAAATAAATTTCTTTGATTGACTGCCATGTTTGACAATAAAGCAAGTGATATACCAAGGTTTTATTTGCCAGTTTTCATCATGATGTTATTAACTTTTTGCATGTAGGGTCTTATTGTTTGGTACTTTCTAGAAGAAAACATTATACACCTATCTCCACATTATAAGCATGCTTGCAATTTGTCTGGGTGTGCAAAAAGGTGGGAGTGGTGCATAGTGAAGGGCCTTATAGCGGGGGAGTGCTCTACTACTTATGACAAGAATAAACAAAGACAAAATTCATGTGTTTTAGAACTGCTGCGGTGGCCTGAGTGGTTAGAGCATATGCTTTGGATTTGGGAGGTCATGGGTTCGAACCCTCTCCAAGTCATACCAAAGACTTATAAAAATGGTACTTACATCTGCCTTGATAGGCACTCAGCATTAAGAGGTTAATGTTAGGACTGGTCAGCCTGGTGTCAGGATAATGTGTCTGGGTGGGACATGATGCTACATATCTGTGGAATGATGCCCCAGTGCTAGACATTACTGTAAGCTGCCACACTGCAGACATCATAGTGATAAGACTGAAAAATTGTTAAAGCTACATTAAAAATCCAAATCTCACACACACACACACACATACACACACACACACACACACACTTGTTTAAGATACCTTTCTCAGAAGCAATGCATGGGAATAAGTGTCAAGACTGACATTTATTTATTATCAGAAAGTGTGACCAAGTGCAAGTACAGTAAATTAACTATTTTTTGCTTGATACCAATTTTAGTGGGTTTTAATGGCACTTTTCACACTTCATTGGCCATATCATGCCAAAAAAATGGGAGCTAAGTGTGTTTCTCAAGGATACACCAAGACAGCTGACCTGGTCAGGATTGGGCAGGTACTGAACCCATGATCCTTGGATTACGAGTCCAACACTGTACCAACTTAATTACTGTTCAAGTCCAGTGCTCCGCCAACCAAGCTAATTGTTCTAACAGACTCTGAAATTAAGAACAAAGGGTTTTGTTTAATCAGCCAAAGAGATTGGTTTGAAAATGTTTCCTGGAGCTTGTGTATGATGGAAATAAATAAAAATTGGGTTTCATCAAAATAACCTCTTTCAGGGAAATGCACATAGAGATGGCATCTCAGATGAGATGTAAAATTGTTCAAAATAGAAAATATAACACCTTGGTTGATAGAAGGTAAAATTAATCAGTTGTTTCCAAAAATAATATACGTATTTTATTTACCTGATGAAGAGAATTCTTTTGATTGAATTAAACATTAAAGAGACACTCCCCATATTGTTATTGAGATATCCATGCTGATTGACCATTTCATTCTCTGAGAGGAGGGCCTGCCATTCTTTTTTTAAGAAAAAATAAGTCCATCAAAAATAGCTTGAAAAAATATTACTCAAATTTATAGCAAAAGAAAAAGTCTATTATGCCTAAAAGCAAAAAAAAAAAAAGAAATATACTGGCTTGAAAGAACCTCTCCTGAAAATTAAATTAGTCAAACCCTAATATGCCAGTGAGCAGAAAATTTCAACTATTATCCAGTGCAAGAAAAATGAAAGGAGTAAAATTAATCAAGAGAAGTTTAAAATATTTCTCGCATACATCAAAGATAATTGGTATTTTCCAACAGGAACATAACAGGTTAAAGAAACTAAATAACACTTGATTATTTTATATGATTATCAGTGATACTGATTGTTGTTACTGTCCTAAATATATTGATTGAATTATATTACAGATTGCCTATTACATTGTCATACTTATGCCCTCTGTAGCATGTGTTTTTATATGTACTAATAATCCCTGTTGTTATGTCTCAGTCAACATTTTCCTTTATCTTTATTACCAGAAGTAATTCTGCAGTTCTCATTATTGATCAGATATTATGTCTCATGATTTTAATGAACTGTACTAAATATATTTGAAATCATAAGTCAGACCCAAATATATATATGTCTTTGGCAAAGCTTGATATTTATATATTTTTCAACAGAATCTTTGTACAAGAACAAAATTAAATCAGTGTGTGGAAATCCGTGCATTAAAATATACTCTCCATTTTTAAGGGCTAGAAAAAACCCTAGCCAATGATGCTTTTGCGAAACAAATTTTTTTTCCCCTGAATTCACAAATTTTAATATTGATGAACATATTATTATTCATAAAACCATATAAATTGATATCCACAAAAATAAATGAATTCACTGTACTGCATATCTCCGGTCATAAATCTAAATGGAGTACACATTGAGGGGACACATTGTTTTATTTTTCCACTTATTAATTCATATACAAGTTAAAATCAAGTGTTAGGTGAAGATTGCTAATGATTTTCTGCATGAGAACATCTGCCTAATTGTTATTAAGTGAAGAATACCACATTTTTTCAGCATTTATTGATGAGGAGTACAAGTTCAGGTTAGGTTTTTAAAGGCAAGAAGTACTGCCTTTTTTAGTGAAAAATATGGTTGTTATGCACCATTATATTTGATATTAAAATATTGCATACCAGAGAAATATGAATGCTGTTAAAATTGGCGCCATACCAGGTTTTAGGTAATATAAAGAAAAGAACTTATGAAGTCTTTTGGAAAAATATTTGTGCAATACAGACTTGAAAGCTTTGTATGTAAATTCCTTTTTTTATTCAGTGTATAATATATGCATTGCAAGTGTGAGGTTGATATTTCCTTTAAGGAATAATGCTATGATTCTGGTGGAGTAAATATTAACGTGGATTCTTTTAATACAATTTTACATGGAACAGAGTTACATTATTATGATTACTGGTTTCCTGAACATTTTTGGGGTCATTTAGGTTGAAGGAAACTTAAAGACTTTGTAAAACTGTTTCATACAAGGCAACAAAAATGAATTTACAGCATGTTCAGTTGAAGTCAAGTTCAGAATATAATTAAATTATTTCCCTACTGCTATTTTAGAAAAGCAACTTTAGTGTGATTTATAAATGGAGAGCCCCCCTTGAATAAATAAACTGGTTTGACACTCAGGACTGGGAGGGGGAAAGTCTGTTGTGTATTGTAAGCCTAACAAAGTTTATGTATCACACTGATATATCCAGTAATTTAAACCATGGTGCCAATAAGAAAACACATAACTGCCAATAAACTGGAGCACTCAGTGACTGCCTGAGAGGTTCAATTCCCATAGCTTGGCTCATTTTTTCAAGAAAATCATCTGTAAAACAAAGTACTCAGCATAGATGTGTATTTAAGCAGAGCCATTAATACAAAATCCTGCTGTGTCAATTTCCTGAGATCTACATTGGCCTAAATCGGCACCACTTAGGTCTGATCAGCGGGTTCCATTGGAAAGAATTATTAACTGAAATTCTGTTTCCATATACCAAAAACACTGCTAAGCAAAATTCCAAAGTACCTAATGATTATGAGTGTTAAGGCTGCAAGTTAAAAAAAGAGCTACATTAACCAAACTATGAAACAGGCTTCATTAATCATGTTAGAGTGGAGTGCCTTTCAAATGGAATATTAGGCAAATACTCAGACATAAAGTTTTTACGTCTTTTCTTCCAATTTTCTGTAGAATTACCAACTCCTGGAACTAATCAGTGTGGTAGAATTGTCCCAGGATACATAAAGTATTATGTGACAAGAAATATGTTGATTCTTTGAATAGGCACTGTGGAATAATTGACTTGTAAGTGCTGATCTAGCAGCTTCAGACAGCAAAAATAATGATCTACAAAACTGATGATCAACACAAAACTCATTCCTGAATCATATGCTCAATTATCACTTTGAGCTGCTAATGTTGTTCTATTCTAAACCTCCAAGCTTAGACTGGTTTTATGGCAGTAGCAAACGCACAGGATCTTTATAATGACAGAAAAATCAAGACACCAAAAATATTTTTGCTTGGAGTAGAGATGGATGATGCATAGATTATGTTGCTGAAGTTGGTTGTGGTACCCAAGACTATAAAAAAAATTGATAGACAGTAGTAACATTACTGAGTTTAACAGCTCTGCTGTAATGGATTTGATGGGGTTGATAGGTACCAGTCACCTCAAAACTCTTACGTTGTTGAGAATGCCTGTATTTACTATATACCATGATCTGCATGATGGTTCACTGAAACATTGTCAGTGCTCCAGGTGGACAGCCAAAATTTTGGTCTGGTTTGGTGAATACCATACAAGTAGGTTATTGAGTATGTATGTATGTTTAACATCACCTCAGCTCAAAAATGGCTTATATGGTGCCAATTAAAAATAAGTTAAAATCATGAAGAATTTCAAAAAAAATTTCAGAAGGTGAACTATTACAGTAAATGTAAACATGAAGTAGAGGAAGATAAAATATAAATGTTAAAGATAGTAAAACTGTTAAAGGTATAGGAAATAAAAGATATGTAACACATGTAAAATTCTAAAATTTGATTGCCAAAATTTTTTTATATATACTTCATTCCTAAAAAAAGTCCAAGAGTTTCTTGGGTGGTACATCATTTATACAGTTTCTTTGAGTTCACTTCAGAATACTTTCATCTCACAGGTTGAAGTCAATGTACTTGGCAAGAAGTGTGCCACTCAGTGGATACTGATAGGGTAAGCATGCTGGTCAATGATAACCCATCAGTTATGTGTCTGATACACAAGTGGCACTGAACCATCTCATCTCTCTGAATTGTTCTATACAAGAAATGCGCTCTATAACAATGGGTTTCACATTCTGAAGCTTGGTTTTGGAATTTTCATTCCATGTACTTTGCCAAGAATGAGGCACATGCTGATTGACTTAATATTTAGGGTCAGAATATGGAAGCTTACATTTCAAAATTTGTGACTACCAGGCAGCTTTCACTGCTTTATCTGACCATTCATTACCCTTAATGCCTTTGGTACTAGGCAACCAACAGTACAGTGCCACGATAATTGGAGTCAAGTGCCTTGCCCAAGGTTATGCCATGGTAGCAGCCAACTTGTGCTGATTCAGTGGTAGGATTTGAACTTGGACCCATTCAGTCACAAGTTTGGCATGTTGACCACTATTCCACTGCAGTTCCCATCCCCGTTTGTTGCCTCTTATGACATATGGGATGGCACGTTGTGCATATTCTATGTCCGTGAGCCCACAGGGGAATACAGCACAACACAGCTTATGACAGAGATTTAAAGTTGTATTTTCTGCTCTTTGTTGTTGTCTGATATTATGGCACTGCCAGCTTGTTTGGGTTAATGTCAATGCATCAACTGGAATTAGAAAAAGATGCATGGTATGCTTCCGAGATTGTCATAACTTCTTGTACACTTGACTTCAATCACAAGGACTATTCTAATATGCTCATTTATGGGATTCACAGTAATTTCCCTTGATTTAGTGCTGAAAAATCAACCACATGCAAGACAAGCATGCATTCGCTTTTCAAGCCCTACCTTTATTTTGTCTTTAAATCCCTCTCGTATGCCAAAAATTACCCCCTGGAGGGGAAATTTGCCCCCTAAATTTTTCAGTTCTAGAACAGACTCAGCAAATAAATGTCTTGCACATTAGATATTATATATTATTAACTTCAATAAAGACTCTAAAAGCAACAAGACTGTGACCACAACTGTCGATATGCTTATAGCTTTTTAAAGTCTTGACTTAGATATTCAACCAAGTATTAAATAAAAGAGATTATGTGATATTATTCATCTGGATGCGTGAGCATGCATGCATACATTTGTTATGTTACATAACTCCTTGGGACTTGAAACCTTGAAATATATTTGAGGGGTGGTTGGCAGATGTGCACATCAATATGGAGTTTGCAGGGTATAAAGGCTGTTTCTCTGTAATTGTATATAAATTTTGTAGCAGTTTCTTTGACATGCAACTCCTCTTACACCATGCCAGACTTGAAACCTTGGTATATGATTGAGGGTGGTTGTCTGAGGCACAATGGTTTTAAAATTTAGAGCCGTCTTCAGAGGGTGAAGCTAGGAGGTGGGGATGTGGCTCCTAGTCATAACTTTTACTATTGAAATTACCACACACACACACACACACACACACACACACAGTTCAGAGAGATGAATTTGGATGTGTAACATTGGTCTCAGAAGAACAGATGTAGGGTATGGAACAAAACAGGGAAGCATTGAGTTGTGTGTTTTATAACAAAAACATAACTGATGATTTTTTTTGTCCAAATATAATCTCTCTTTTCTACTCAAAAGAATTGTCCCATTATAAGTGTTATTTATTGCTCAACAGAAAACAAAACATGGATGTCAGAGTACCATGGCACCAACTCTTGTTTGTTAAGTAGATTCATTGAGGTTTCTGTGTTCGTAGCAGCAAAAGAAGATGTATATTCAGTTACTCTGTGTTCTTGGATGCTTAATGAATAAGTCTGATATTAATTTGAACAGTTTGGGGGTTCTTGCTTTCTGACCTTGTGCCTATTGACTATAAACGTTTTTTTCATTTTAGATCTTATGTTTGCTGTTGGTCAGATTTGTTCTTGAAATGGACATGTGTATCTCCACTGGTCATAGGCCAAATGAGCTTATGGGATGGTCTGTTGTTTGTTGTTTATTGTTTGTTAGTATATTATTGCTACTCCTTCTAAACAGCTTGGAGAATTGCCATGAAGCTTTACACACGTGGTCATCACATCGTCTAGTTGGACCTAAATGAAAAGGGTGCCACTTGGACATTGAATGTGGCTGCCACAGTGAATATCTTGAAAATCTCTTAATGGTTACTCCTTCTGAGTGGATGCACATATCAACATGGGGTCTTCACTACAAGACTACTTATAATGTCTTCTTGGACCTTGATAGAAATGATGCTGATCTGATGTCCAGTATGGTCACCACAGCAATGATCATGAAAGTCCTGGCCTTGCTACATCTGCTGAATGGATGGGATTTTTAGTAAACATTTTTGTATGGTGTCTGGTTTGGCCTAAATGAAGATGGTGCTACTCAGATATCCAATATGAATACCACATTGGTCATCTAAAAAATTCACGTTATTGCTACTTCGCTTGATTGAAAGTCATATCCACATTTTGTTTTTACTAAACGACTTCTTATGAGGTCTAGTTGAACCTAAAATGAAAACTGTGCTGGTCTGACATCTAATAATGTCTCAACAGCAGCCATTTAAAAAATCTTTTTTTGCTACATCTTCTGAACAGAAAAGTAATATTGCCTTGGGGTTTCCACCAGAAGACTTATTATGATGTCTGTTTGGGTCCTAAACAAAAATGGTACTTATGTGCTGTTATTGTAATTGGTACTCCTGAATGAATGGTCATATCAACATGGAATGTTTACTGAATGACTTTTTATGATGTCTAGTTGGTTCTTTATGAATGTGGTGTTACTCAGACATCCAATATGGATACCACAGTGGCCATCATGAAAATATTGTTTTCACTAGTACTGAATGAATGGACATAATCAGCATGTTGTTTTTACTGAAGGACTTTTTTATGATGTCTAGCTGGTCATAAATGAAGTGGTGCTGATTTCACTTCAGACACGTCTACCATGACAATGGCAATCTTGTTATGGCATTTTCTTTTAGATGGCAGGTCATGTAGATAGTTTTCTTTCACAAATAGATTTCTTATGCAGTCTGGATGGTGCCAAATGGAAATGGCGCCAGTCTGATGTCCAATATTATGACTATGGTAGCCATCTTCAAAATCTTGTTATTCCTCATCCAAAATAGAAAGTAATGTCAGCATGGGGTTTACACCAAAAAACTTCTCATGATGTCTTATTAGTGCCAAATGATGTATTTATTGTTAGTACTGAATGAAAATGGTGCGAATCTGATATCCAGTATGTCCACAACAGCTAAATTGAAAATCTCATTATTGTTGAAGATGAGAGATGGTTTCAACACTTAGCAATTAAAAGAAAGAAATAGTCTTACCTCAAATTCTTGGAAATTCTTTGTGGCCTTTAGGGTGTCAGTCCTTCAAATGACATTTGTTAAATTTGTTAGAAAGATAAATCTGGAGAAAAGAAACTGCAACAGAAATTACAGGAGTGATGAAGAAAAGGAGATTAGGGACCACTTTATAACACCCTTACATGTTCAAAATTTCCCCAAATACTCATTTTGCATTAAAAATTCCAAATTCTATGAATGGGGGCCCAACAGTTTTATTGTTGGAATCTCCCCAATGTCAGAAAAGCTATTTTGTTCAGAAATTATGATTTCAAATCGCCTCTTGCTCTAATGCTAAAGATGATAGATGTTCATATGTGTACAAGTAATTTGTACATCAGTACTTTTTCTGCATGTGTAAACAGCATACCCATAATTCACCAAAGGTTGATCATACCAAGAAGAACATGCTTATCATCCGTGTGTCAGTGCCATATGAGTGGCAAAAAGGTGTTTTTTTCCAGCCTGTAATGGGTTCCATTTTGTTAATAAAAAAATTCAGTTAGTAATATTAATGAACATGTATATTTTTCAGGTATTTATTTTAAAGTGGATATATCATGGTGATTCACACAAAAGCAGGTTCCACTCAGTTAAGTCAGTCTAAAATATATCATCTTGTACATTTATTCCAGTGTTATTTTTTAAGGTTATTATCTGTTGTAAAACTGGTATGTTGTGGTATTTCACACAAAATCAGGGTGGACTTAATTGAGTAAGTCTAAAATCAATCATGATCTTGTACCTTTTTTCCAGGGTCTTTTTTTATGTGCCCTTTGGGTGACATAGAGAAACCTATTTGCATAAAAGATGAAAAAATATGCACAACCTAAAATCAGCACTGCCCCAGACTCTAATTTCAGCAAAATTTTTATTTTGTAAAAATTTTTTCCTTCAAGCTTACTTTAGTGAGAAGCAAGGCAAAAGAGCAGTTCTTTTTCCACTGGTGGTGTCAATGAGGGTATCAACAGTTTGTTAAGGTTTTAGTTTCAATTTTTCCTTTACATAAATGCCATGATAGGTTCTTGCCATACTTAGCATGAATCATTATACTAAAACAATTTATTCTGTGGCATGGTTATTTATCCCATTTACCTTGGGGTGAAGGTTACAATTGCATTAAACCTTCAAGATGGTTTTAGTTATTATTTTTTCTTTATATTTCCTAAACCCCTTGATAGATTCTCATCATTCCTGTCATGAATCATTGTATGGCTAAGACAATTTCTGTGATGTGCTTGCATGCCCCTTTGACCTTGGCATCTCGGTCACAATCATAGATGATTGAGTTAAGGTATTGGTGTTTAGAAAGATTATTTGCATATGTTTCCAAATCTCCTTCATGAATTTTCTTTGTACATGGGGTGAGTGTTAATGAAGCTAATGAAATTCATTCTGCAACACGCTTGATCATCCATATCACTAGGGTCAAGGTCAAAATTACACTTTTCATTTGCTTAACCAATATATTTTCTGCATTCAGTAATGCATTTTTATTCATACTCTGGATGAATTATAAGTTATGAAGTGACATACGTGCACAATCTTTTGACCTTGGGATCAAGATCACACGTTTTACAGCAGTGCGTAATCATAGGTTCACCATGTAGGCTGTGACCTATTTTCATTATTATATAATGCAAGTTTTAAGTTACAAAATATACTGTATCAGTGGTTTTATAGCTTGACAAGTACTTTTCAAGAGTCACTTCTCTATGAGACAGGTACTTTAAAATATAGAAATTGAACTGCTAAAATTGGCTTAACTTACAAATGCAATGTAGACTAGTTCTGTAACAAAAACTTAAACATTCTACTTGTCTTTAGAGAACTTTATAAATAGATGTTGATATTTTGGCACTTTCTAAACTTATAACTGGCCAGCAAATTTGTTTAACAAACTACATTCGTTTACAAGTTCTTTCATTATAATAAAGGAAATAAATTGCATGAAACATTTTGTTTTAAAATTGTTATGTTAACAACTCTGTCAAAGTGACATTTGATAAATGCATCCATTTGGTTTAAATATTGAAGATAACCCAAATTTTAGATTTGATTCTAAACTGTAATTCTTTGTTTATCCATGTTTCCCTATTTTGACCTAAAACCTGGAATATGACTAGTTGTTCATGAGCTTACTGGCATGTAAACACAGTACTGGCTAAAACAGTTCTACAAATGCATTGTCTTTTCATGCCAGCAAGTATGTTCATGATTATAAGATGGGTGATCTTAGTAGTTTCCAAAGTATGACCCAGGGGTTCCAGAATTATACATATTGTTATGTGGGTCATCGATCACATATGCCCATTCCCAGACATATGACATACATCTCTGCAGCTAACTAAAAATGAGGTAAAATCATCCCTGTGCTCTCCCACACTCCAAGGAATGTGATCTTAGTGGCAAACGTGTTTGCTACAATCTACACCCTATCATAGACTCTAATTTCATGCCTAGCTTTAATGGGGTAGGAGAAATCTGAACACATGTATGATTATATGTACAGATGGATGGACTATATCATAATACCCTCTCACTTTGAAAGCATTGAGATGATAACCATGCATGTATTGGTTTAATGGCACATCAGCACAATCCTGGCCATAGTGCAGTTTTAAAATGTTAAAATCTTTAGAACAGTTAACCCTTTTCAAAATAAAAGTACTCATACAAGATCAAAAATGAAAGGTAACAATGTTAACAATTATGTAAAAGGTATATATAATAAAATGTCAAAGTAAACATGGAAGTTAAAACCTCTTCAAAAATAGGGTCAGATGTTTTCTGTACATTACGTTCTTTTAGGAAGTCCAACAATTTCTCTGGTAGTGAATCATGAGAAAGCTTCATTATTTAATTTTTTTGCCTCATATGGCAGAAATTGATGCAATCAACACTCTATATTTGCTAACATTGGCCATTAACATGGACAGTTGTTTCACTGTAGATAAACATTAGAACTTTTAGAATGCCTTTTATTCTAGTATTCTAAAGCATCCTAATAACTGCATGTAATATGTACTGTTCCACAAAATCACTCAAGATCATATATTCTGGCAGTAGAGGTTGGTTTTTTGACTAAATTAATATAGATGGGAATCTGTCAACAGATCCAAAGAAAAGATCAAACTCATCTGTTGATTGGCACCATTCAGCATTCCTGCCAGATGAGAAACATTCCTAGCTGTCCTGAAAATAACCAGCTTCCTAATCATTGTCAGTGTCATTCTTGGCTGATGTCAGGAAAGTAAAGGGGCTAGGAAAAACTGTGTACCATGTTGCCCCAACAGGTCAGTTGAATTGAAGTGGTCACTCAATATAAAAAGAGGATGTAATGCATGGTAAAAATTATGTGTTTTCAATGTGTAAATAAGTAACAGTGGATTACTGTATAGAAATTATACAGACAGAACAGGGCTTAATTTTGTTTTAAAAAAACAAACTTCTATCTACTTGTACTTGGTAAATATACAATTTAGAAAATTTAAAAAATCCGTCAGAAACTTTTCTATTTTGCATTGCAAATAGAAAATATGTGCCTTTTTAAATTTGATTGAAACTTGGTTTAAAAATTTGTTGCTGTGAAGATCTTAACATTAGTGATTGGTCTACTCTTCAAGATTTTAGATTTTTATAACACTGGAAAAGCTGCAGTACTTTACATGGCCATCATACTGGAAAAATACAGCTTTACAAGAAAGGACAATACGGTAATACTTATACCTGAACAGTACTATGGCTGAAGAAACTTGGGAGGTCATGGAACTACCTTGGTCCATGTGTATACCCATTTTCATGCAAAGTGGGTACAGGTATATAAAATATATTGATACTGTTTTCAATAATTTTCTTTCACATTAGTTGTTAAATTTTTATTTACTCTGTGCTAATTTGGTCCCAAAATAGTCCCAGGTATTAGGTATGTCTTGGACCCCTTTTTAATGCAATGTTTGGAACACTGAGCAATCAAAGGCAATGCCCTTGCTGAAGATTCCATCAGGTCAGAGATCTTTGGCTTTATACTTGGATTGTCTGTACTATTTATTGTTTTCGCTATCTCTTGGTAATTTCCTTCCTGATAAAACTTATAGAACATTGCTTTGTCACACAGAAGGAATCCAAAATTCTATTCAGAGCTCATGTCAAGATATATATCAAGGAATTAAGTCTGTTAACAAATACTAGGTAGCCCATTTATACCAATGTGAACTTATGCATTTTGACACAAGAAGATTGTTTAGGAATCCCAGCCTCTTGGTTGTTATTTTTTGCCTTGTTTCCAGTAATCATCCAACAGCTATTGGCAGTTACACCTCTATAGATCAAAAACTTCTGGCAATTAGGTGAACATGAATGATTTTACAGCATTTCTTATCGGTGATAATTTGTATTATATATGACAGATTTCTCAAATTTGGCGTACAGTCCTGTAAATGAACGATGCCTTACTGTCATTATTATGAAGAATATATGATTCACATCAGAACTATTGCCTTCCATATCCCCAGGGAAAACCTTGATTGAGACACTAATAGTGGTGACTACTTTCTGGTACTTTCCCTCATTAACATCAACTTCTTAATAATGCACTTAGTCTTTAAGTGAAATTTTTCTAGAAATACAGATATTTAACATGTTTCATTAAAAGTTAATTGATGTATCCCCATGTGACCTTTGATCTGTACAGTATCATCAATGAAAATTGATATACATTTCCTTCGAACTATCAAGCACACTACCTAGAAAGAATTTTTATTTGACCTGATGAAGTACTTGATGTCATTATGTACCATAACCAATTCATTATGGATTACTATACTAATTATGTTCTTTATATACTTCCTTCATTTGTCTATATTTTGATGAAATCCTGTGCATGATTTATAAGTTCACGTGCACCAAAATATATGTATGTTTGGCCCAAACTTAGAACAACATAAAAAATAGCATTGGTTATGTTGCATTTAAATTTAAATTTAAATTGGTTATGTTGCATTTAAATTTAAATTTAAATTGGTTATGTTGCATTTAAAAGAAATTGTGTATCTGAATTAAATGACTGAAATTTTGTGGTTTATGTAACCTTTTACTGGTCCAGCCAAATCACACCTGTTTGCTTTTTCATTCTATGCATGAGCCAAGAGACTAAACTTAATAAACATTTTATTTTTTGTGTAGGCCTTAATGCTGCCTTATGTTGACAGTAATAACATTCTTCAGTTCATCACTGGTTATCAAATCTCAGGAAAAATGAGAGAAAAAAAATATTACAATAGGATGCAATAAAAGCTTATTGGCTCCATTAGCGTGATGATACTTTAAGTGCATTACTAAGCAGCAAACTAGGATAAAGAAATCCTGACTTCAAAACTGTCAAACATGTAAATACCATCATGGTGAATTACCTCTAAACAGGGTCAGTTCTTAAACTCAAATGTTGTAGGAAATTCCACACTCAATTTGAAAAATGGGAATTTTGTAAATATAGGTGAAATCTGACAGTTGACTTTGAAAAAATATTAAAATTCTTGCATGATCAGTTGATTTTTCAGTGTATTGTTTTAGAAATGAGCAGGAATCCCACAATCCTACATCCTAGAATAGATCCTGCTCTGCAGAACACAAGTACAGAAAGACATAAATTGCATTACAATAAAAATATTCTTATTGACATTTAATTGTACATTTCTTTCAGGACTTGAGGAAAGTTGCTGCACCCTTATTGAAAAGTTTTCAGGCAGAGGTAGATGCACTGTCCAAACGAAGCAAAGCAGCCGAGGCAGCCTTCTTGTCCGTCTACAAAAAACTGATTGATCTCCCAGGTAAAACTGTCCATATTTCTCAGATTATAAGCTTATTTTGTATGTAAATCATATGACTAACTTTTAAAAAATATAGGGAAATAATAATGTTAGAAAATTTTAAAAGAAATGTTATATACTGTAAGATGTAGTTTAAGAGAATGTATTTAGCCTTTTTTTAATCAGATTGTTAGTTTCAGAGTGGAGCAGACCTTATGACATGCCTATATAAACTGCTTTCTGTCCCTTGACTAGCCATAAATACAATTTTCTCCAAATTTTGAATGTCAAGATGGTTGGTAAGTCACCAGGTGAAAAGTAGCCATGCATGCTTCAGAAGCCATAACACCTGTTACTATGCCAAGGATGCTTACTCCAAAGATTGCTTAGCCATGGTGTGCTCACTCCACAATCAAGTACACATGCACTGTGATAAATAATTATTTTCCCCCTGATTTATTAGAAAATTCTGCAAAAGGTATTGAAAAAATTCCTAAATCGAGATAGCAAAGTTACAAATATTTTAGCAAAGGCTATTTTGAAAATATGAAACTGAATGATGCCCACTGTACCAGCACAGTTGGAAATGTATTTAAAAATCATCAAAACAGATACAAGAATAGAAAGGATAAACAAAGAACAAAACTTGAGAGTACCACTTTACCAGCACAGTTGAAAATGTATTGAAAACAATGAAACAGATAAAAGAAGTGAAAGCATAAACAAAAGACAAAATTTGAGAGTATATATACTTGTATACCAATGGACAAAGTTGAAGATCATTGGTGCAGCTTTTCATAAATGAGCATCCACTTTATCACTGTCCCTTTTATGTTTATCTTCAGTTTAGATATAAAGGGGTCAATTTTTGAAGAAGAAAAATAACA
Source organism: Megalonaias nervosa (assembly GCA_016617855.1). Lineage (NCBI taxonomy): Eukaryota > Metazoa > Mollusca > Bivalvia > Unionida > Unionidae > Megalonaias > Megalonaias nervosa. The sequence continues at coordinate 366,931 of JAECUM010000005.1, forward strand.
ATATGACAAGATGTCCTAACCTTGTGGACTTGCACACACACATCAAAATTGGGGATATTTATTGCCGGACAATAAAATATCTTTTTAAAAAATGCAGAAACTTTTAATTGAATTTACCGATGATGACTTGGACTGTATTTATGGAAAATATAGAGTGTTATCCATTTGTTTTTATTAAAATTCAGTTTTCTTACATTTTTTAAACATTTATTTTAAATATATGAATAATAAAATTTAATATCAAGATCGTGTTGTTCCTGTAACATAGTAGATAATTGATTTATTTCCAACAGGTATGTGACCATTTTACAGACTTCACCATGGATTTTTCTTTTCTGTTGGATTTTTTTAGGGAGGGGGGGTGATTTTGTTTTATAAAGTTTTTTCATATATTGAAATTGATTATACAACTCTGTGTACTTGGAAATTTTCATATCTTAGTCCGTTATTTGAAATTTCTTCTAAGACAAAGGCCCAGTACAACTGGCTTTAAAAATCACTTTACCCAACTCCTCATTCACTTTAAATTAAAAAAGCAGTATAAATCTGACATCCAATATGGCCACAACAGCCATCTTGAAAATCTTGTTATTGCTACTCCTCCTGAATTACTCTCCCTGAACATACAAAATTCATGGGTTTTTCACAAAGTCCTAAATGAAAATGGTGCCAGTCATACATCCAGTATGGCTGCCATGATGACTCTAAAAATAATCTTGTTGCCACTATCCCCCAGTGGATGTTCATTATGCAGTTGGGTTTTCACCAAAAGATTTTTAATGATGTCTTTGCCCTAAATGAAAATGGTGCCAATCTTGGTCAGCTGACTTCCTGTATGTATTTCACAGTTGCAAATTTGAAAATCGTTTTATTATTGAATACTACCAGAGATGGTTTGAAGATTCAACAGTTAAAAGGAAGAATTGGTTTTATCTTGAATTCCTGGAAATTCTTTTCACCTGGCAGTCCCTTGTTTAGATTCATCCTGTACTTTTCAGTCACACATCAGATTTATGACAAAGTGCATCATAATTATTGTTATCATTGTTATTATCACTACCACATGTGATAATAATATTAAGACTTGAGATGCATGTCTCTCACTTTTTAATATGCCTGCCATAAGGTTGAATGTATTATGATGTTGTTTGTCCATCCTTCTGTCTGTTACCAATTTGGTTTCCACACAGTGACTCAAGTTTTCCTTGCTTTAACATTGAGGCTGGTGTGCGCGTGGGATAAAGTAGAACCCTAGTGATTTTGGGCTCAAAAGCTCAAGGGTCAAGAACAGTCAGATTAAAAGAACAAAAATGGTTTCTGCATAATGGCTAGAGTTGGCCACCAGTTACTGAACGTTGAGGAAGTCTTGCATGTAGGGGTAATGAAAAACCTTATTGATTTCAAGATCCAAAGGTAAAGTTGACTGCAATTGAAAGCAGAAAAATGATGTCCACAACACAACTATTAGTTCTCCATCATTTACGGTTACCAGACCTGGTGAACTTTGTCTAAGAAAGAACCCTATGGGTTTGGGGATCAAAGTGAAAACAGAAAAAAAAGAGAAAAAAAGAAAACTTGGTATTATGCACAAAAACAATAGATCAACATCACATACCTGGTCCAATCTGAGTGGATGGCTTGTACATGGGGTAAGGAAGAAGCCTATCCATTTTGGGACCAAAAGGTCAGAGGTCAAGGTTACCATGACTACATAACATACCTGAACCAAACTTTAGGGATCCTTTGGGGCCCTGAAGAAGCCTGCCTATTTGGAGTAAACTGGACAAAGGTCAAAGTCATGGAGAAAAATAGTTGTTGCATAATACCCTTAGTTTTAGACCATGCACCTTGGTTATGAAAGGTTTACACTTAAGGCATGGAAAAGGTCTGTTGGAGATCAGAGGTCAAGGTCATTGTAGCCAAAATGGATTTCCAATAACTTTTGTTTTTGAGAAAGTTCCTTGTTCAAACTTTGGATGGCTTGCATATATAGTAGGGTTAGAAGCGGACCTCAGAAACCTTGAGAAACCTAAAATTTAATTTTGACCCTTGAAACCTAATAAACCTTTTAAAAAAAATGAGGGTAACATACTATAAAATCAAACAATCAAAATTTTAAAAATGATGAACAGCTCTACCTTGTCCCTCAAAATTGCTTTTGTGCACATGGTTTTTCATTAGGCTGGCCTAGCAGTTGAAAACGTATGTGAATTATGCAAATTAACGATATATGGTCGTTTTATTTGGGGTTTTTAAATTATTTAATAAATTTTCACTTTATCTTAATTTTATTTAGAAATAAACTCCAAGCATACTTTATCAAAATTTTTTTATTAAATGTTATGCTCACCTTGGAGAGAATCTTGTAACTACTTTGTGTCTTGATCATCAAAAACATTTTTAAACCTTTGAACCCCAACCCCAAAAACACCCTCAAAATTTAAAAATTTAATTTTCCTTCCAACCCTATATAGGATAATAAAGAGACTTGCACATGCAGGAGGTGAAGAGGTCACAGGTCATAGTCATGTTACATCAAACAAGACAGTAATGATTTCTGCACATCGAATTTAGTGTGTCAAGTTCCTACATAGGGACCCTTAAGCATGGCAGCCATATAATGTTCTGATTATGGTACTCATGTTAACAAAATTATTGTAAATATTGATTCAGAAGACCTAAGGTCAGAGACAGAAATACTATATTTTTATGCCATGGAAGACTTGGTAAAAAAATTTTGATAATAAATATATTAATTTATCGTAATTAGCAGATATATTTTCCATTTTTTTTTTTTTCCATTTTTTTTTTTTTCCAGATCCTGTACCAGTATTAGAATATGCCCTACAAATCCAAAAGAAAGCCCAGCGAGTCCAAGACCTGGAGATTGAAAACAAGCAGCTGCGTGAAACCCTTGATGAGTACAATCATGAGTTTGCAGAAGTGAAAAATCAAGGTATGAAATTAGTTTTTCAGGTAATTTATTGGCATGAACTCTTATTACATGAGTACTGGCATGGCTAAAATGAACCATTTCTGGACCTTGTTATAAACTGTAAAATAATAGTAGTAGAATAATCAGTTTTTTTTTAAAGTTTGTGTCTTTAAATGTCATGAACCACGAATTGCCAATACTGCACATATTTTCTGTGCAATGTAGGATAATTTACTATTTTCACATACTCACGTTTGAAACTTTAGATCTTTAAAATGCAACCATTTAGTTTACTCATTTTGAATTTCACAGCTTGTAATCTTTTTAAGATTTGGTTTTGTTTAAACTTTGTTCAGTTCATTTCTTTTAAAATCTTTTTTTCGGTTGCTTTTAATAAATAAAATTGCAAATACAAATGACTTTTATCTTGTACCCTCAGTAATTGATGGAATTAGGGTATCTTGAATTTTTATAAATCATGGAACATGAATTTATTTTACTGTTGTCAAGGTATCTTCCTTTACATTTGTGTGTATGAGAGAGAGAAAGAGAGAGAGAGAGAAGGAGGGGGAGAAAGAAGTATTGAGTTAACGGTGCCATAGCTATATTCTTCCAGTGGTCAAAAGTTTTTCACATTTAATCTGGTATTTTCAAATCAGTAAGAGAATGCTTAATTTTGACAATAGATATAATCTATTCTAAAACTTGTCATTTCATTAATACATTTCCTGTAATTTACTTGTGGATGGTATTTGATGAAGCAGTCAGAGCAGCCGATATTCACAAAAATCAATGGAAATTGTTCCTTTGGAAATGTCATGCCAATTTTAAAGGCTGTTTGACAAGAAGTGTGGACATAAACCTACATCATAACAAAGTGATAGTCTATGACCTATGGTTTTTCCCTGCTCTAGTAAATTGTCGGAATAAAAGGTAATCAATTTCACATCAATTTCTGGCTCATGCTTGTCACACATCCACTCTGAAAGTGACCACTTTTTCCATTCCCAACTCTTTATATCAACCTTTCAGCATCATGGATAAATGTGCATTTATTTCTTATCAAAATGAGCTGTAATATGTGGTAGGAAACCAATATTTTGTACTGAAAATGATTATACTTAGAAAGATCAGATGACAGAAATATTACTGGATTTTCTGGTCAGTAGCTCTACTGGTTATAGACAAAGATGAGCTTATGGGATGGTCTGTTGTCCATCGGTTACCAAATCTTTGTTATCTCTACTTCTTCTAAACTACATAGAGGATTGCTTGGAAGCTTTCCCTTGGTGTAATTGATCCTAGATTTGATCAAGATGAAATGGTGCTGCTTGCAAATCCAGTATGGCTGACACAACAGCAATTTCGAAAATCTTGTTATGACTACTTCAGAATGGATGGTCATAGCAATATGGGGTTTTCACTTAAAGACTTCTTATGATGTCTAGTTGGTCCTAAATAAACTGGTGCCAATCTGAGATCCAAATTATCTGCAGTGGAAGCTATCTTGAAAATCAAGTTGTCACTACACACAAATGGAAGGTCATGTCAACATGGGGTTTTCACTAAAAGACTTCTGGTTGGACTAAATAAAAATGGTGCCAATCTGATGTCCAATATGGCCACCACTATTGCCATTTTGAAATCACTACTCATGCTGAATGGATGGTTATATCAGCATGGAGTTTTCACTAAAAGACTTCATATGATGGATAGTTAGACCTCAATGTTAAAGGCACTGATATTTTACCCAGTATGGCCACCACAGTGGCCCTCTTGGAAATCTTGTTATTGCAACACCTACATAGATGGACATAGCAACATGGGATTTTCACAAAAAGATTTTTATGATGCCTAGTTGGTTATAAATAAAAATTGTGCTGATCTGAAGTCCAATGTGGCCTCTATTGCAGCCATCATGCAAATCTTGTCACAACTCCTCCTAAACACAAAGTTGTATTGACATGGGGTTTTTACAATAAGACTTCTGATGATGTTCAGTTGGTCTTAAGTGTACAAGGTGCCAATGTGACATATTGCCACTGCAGACCAGTTATCTGTTACTTCAGCTTTTCCTGAATGGATGGTCATATTAGCATGAGGTTTTCACCAAATGACTTCTTACGATGTCTAATTGGTCTCGATCAAAACTGGTGATCTGATGTTCAGTAAGACTGCCAAGGCAGCTATCTTGAAAATCACGCTGCTGCTACTCCGTCTGATTGGATGGTCATATTAGAATGGAGTTTTCACTAAAAGATCTTATGTCTGACTGGTTCTAAATTTAAAAAATGGTGACGATCTAAAACCAAATGTGGCTGTCAAGGTAGCCATCTTTATAATCTTGTTATCACAACTCTGCTTGAACAGAAAGTCATATTGATGTGGGATTTTCACTAGAAAACATTTTATGATGTCTAGTTGGTCTTGAGTGAAAATGGTGCTGAACTGATGACCAAGATGGCCTCCATAGCAGCCATCTTGTAAGTATTGTTATCTACTCCTCCAGATGGATGGATATATCAACATGGGGTTTTCACCGGTATACTACTTTTGATGCCCAGTTAGTCTGAAATGAAAATGGTGGCAGTCATACATCCAATATGGTTGCCATGATGATGGTCTTGTAAATCTTCTTGTCACTATTCTCTGCCCCCATTGATTGTTCATTGTGATATGGGGTTTGCATAAAGGAATTTTAATGATGTCTATTTTGCCCTAAATTAAAATTGTGTCAAGCTGACATTCATTACATGTACCACAGCAGCTAATTTGAAAATTGTTAGCACTGAAGAATACATGTACCAGAGATGGTTTGAGCACTCAGCAATCAAAAACAATCTTCTTATCACAAATTCCTGTAAATTCTTTTCACCCTGTTGCACATCAAGGGACTCCTTTTTATTTTTAGCTCTTTTGGTTATAGACCAGAAGAACTTGTGGAGTGGCTGTTTGTCCTTTGGCCATAGTACAAATTATCACTACTCCTGTTAAATTACTTGAAGGATTGCCATTAAACATTTACACATGCATTTATCCCAAAGGCTAGTTGGTCCTAAACGAAAATGGTGCAGACTGACATCTAGTTTGGTAGCCATGGCAGCAATCATGAAAATCTTGTTACTACTTTTCCTTAAAGGTAAGTGTTGTGAACAATAAGGTTTTCACTAGAGGACTTCTTGTCATGTCTTGTTGGTCCAAAATGAAAATAGTGCTGATCAGACATCCAGTGTGGCCAAAATGGCAACCATATTATAAATCTTGTTTTTGCTGCTTCTTAGAAAAAGAAAATCATATTGACGTGGGTTTTTCATCAGAAGACTAATGAAATTGGTGCCTGATTTACATCCAGTATGGTCACCACAATCACCATCTTGAAATTTTGTTATTGCTACACCTTCTGAATGGATACTCATATCAACATGGGGGTTCACCAGCGACGTCTAATGATTTTGTTGGTCATAAATGAAAATGTTGGCAAGCTTGCATCCAATATGGCTGCTGTGTTGGCCATCTTTAAAATCTTGTTATTTATAGGAATATCAGAGATGGTTTCGAGATTCAGCAGTTAAAAAAGAAAGTAATTTTTTGGATTCCCGGAAATTCATTTGGCCAATAGAATGTCAGTACCTTCAGATGACTTGTCTCCATTTATGTGATTATTTTTTCTAGGCATGTCACTATTAAACTGTTGTTGAAATGGTGGAAGTTACTTGATATCTAATTTTCTTTGGAAATCATTGTTCACTGAACCATAACCTCAAAGTCTTGTATGCATTTCCTGTTCAGTTTTATATGGAAGTGGAGGGAGCCATGGTAGCTCAGTTTGTTGACCATCCAACTCATAATCCAAGGGTTATGGTCTTGATACCAGCCCAGGTCAGCCTGGGATGACTACTTCATTGTGTCCTTGATGAAGACACTTAGCCCCCATTTCCACTGCATGATATTGCTAATAATATGTTAAAAATGCTATTAGACCAAATAAGAATAAGAAATGTGCAAGTGGCATACATCTGTTTTCTTTATAGGTAAATATTGAAGAAGTTCTAGATCAAGAAATTTCTTCAATAAGGGTTGTTTTATTTCAGTGATTACCTTTATATCTGAACATAATTTTGCTGCTTAAGCACTAATTAAAATATATATTTACTATATGTACTCATGTATAAGGCAATTCCAACTGCAAACAACATAGACCCTGATCTTCCATGATGTAATGCACCAGTAGATCAGGTCCACTGTTGTTTGTTGCTCCTAACAAACTGCATAGACACAGACCTGGGTCTGTTCAGTTTGTGGTTGGACTCAAATTTTAAGTGAGTATAATATAGCACTTTTGTTTCAGAAGCTGCCATCTTTGGAAATGATATATGTAAAATACTGTCTGTTATTGTACCATTTATTTCTTGTGAATGAGTCAGATCTTAAAAAAATAAAGAAAGAAATAAAATAACATAACTTTCAGAACAAAAGAACTGCTTCTTTGCATCATTGAGTTCTATAAACGTGAATCAGTGATTCAGTGCACATTTAGGGAGTCAAAGATTAAAGGCGCTGATCCATCGATTAATATGTCTTAGAAAGATGTTACCACTTTTATTGAATGACTCAGAAAAGGACCAATCAATGAACTGGTGAAATCAATACTTTATTATAGGATTACTCTGCAAGCTGATCAATTTTATGCCATTATCCAACACACCAGGAACCTATTTTATTGATCCAGTATTTAATGTTTACTTCATATTTATTTACAGACATTGTCATCCCTGGTCATTGATTGTTTAAAATCATGTGGCTAATCAGTTTCTGTTACCTTTTCCCACATTAAATTCATTTTAATTGTCTTTGACAAGTATTTTTTTTACATTTAATATCTGAGTTTAGTAGTTTATTTCTTTCACACATTCCTGTACCCTCTCACAGACCCCACACTCCCAAGAAAATAAATATGTTATTTCATGTATCTAGTTCAAATAGTGATATTACATATGGTCTTACAATTTTATATGTACAGTAGTCATGGTAATTGTTTATACCCCAGCTGCTTGTAGCAGGGGTATATTGATGTTGTCCAGTCCAACAGTCCATTTGTACATCTATCCTAAGAAGTCCACTAGCAAGTTAGTGCAGAAACCACACAACGAAGAAAAGTGAAAATTTGCAGCATATATGTGTACACATGTATATGACATGATTAGATTTTCAGGACACTACGCCAGCAGAGAGTGGACTTGGTGGATGGCTTGAATATAGGGTAATGAAGATGTAGATTATGGGATTCTATTGGTTGAAGAAAACGTTCATGGTAAATCGGATAAGAAAACATTTTTTTTCTGCAAAGTGAGTTTAGTTTTAGACCGCATACTTTGACCAAAGATCAAGATCATAGATACCCATTGGTCAGTAATCTTGAGTCAACTATGTTCTACTGGTGCCTACATTGAGGACTGTTAGAAACATGGCTGGTGTCTAATGTGTTGCTGACAGTCCTCTTCTTGTATATTTTGGGACTTGGACCTTTTGATGAAACCCCTTTTAACATGATTAAGCAAAAAACTTTTCACATAGACAAATGAAATTGTTAGTCATGCTAGTATTCATATGTATATGATCTGATTAAATTTTCATGCCGTTAAAGTAATTTTTCAAAGTTTTTGAACTTTTTGGATTCAGATGGGGCATGTGTGTTTTATAAACATATAAATAGTTTTATTAACAAACATTGCCGTAAGTAGGAGTGAAAGGATGTACCTCTATCTAATAATGATATTAACAATACACAAGCCTATGATGTGATATATTGTCAATACACATATTTCTTGATGGTCTCTCATCTTCAGAAGGTCTCTCAGTATTAAGGTGGTGCTGTTTTGTAAAATGTTGACATACTGGTTGTAATTTTAGTATGCAGAGTACAGACAGACATACACTTATCATCTGTTCATATGCCATTCACATTCTTGACAAGATTTTTAAAAAATAACTTTCAAACAGACTACAAGTTAGAAGTCTGTGATTTTTATTCCGCCTTGTAGGCCATATGAGGTTACTCCATTTTATTGGGTGTAGGGTCTCTTGATAAAAGTTAATACATATTCAGGGAGGAATGCATTACCTCATTTATCTGTATGAGTTTCATCTGGATTTGATTAGTGGTCAAAACTTTGACCTTATGCTACCTTGTCCATTGACTTCACATGAACTGCTCAACAGATTTCATAGCATATTGGCCATATAAGGCTTTTTTAAGTGTGCACAAATGAAGCTTATCACCATCCAATATTGCTGCCATTACTAAATATAGAAAAATCTTTCAATGTTAGAATGCATCATACTAACCCAGTTTTTTGGCAAGATACCCTATGATTTGGCCTTCAGTTAGATATTAGCCAGGTGGGTCATCTTTGGACAACTTTTTTGAAAGATGCAACCACAGTGCTGTATGTAAGTTCTCCTTCAATATGTATTCAGTGTTTTATTACATTTCTTATTTGGTCTACTTTTCTTTAGGTCCTCCAAAGTTCTGCAGGAGTTTTAATTTGATAGACTCAAAATACAAGTGTTTATATTTGGTCCACAAATGTTTAACAAAGGTTTTCATGGGGTCCACCAATGATCTCTAAGGGTCTTTTTTGTCCACCAAACTTTTCAAAAGTTTTTCACTTGGTCCACCAAAGTTCTTCTGGGTTTTCACTGGGTCCACCAAAATTCAACATGAGTTTTCATTGGGTCCACCAAAGTTCTGCAAGAGTTTTCAGTTCTACATAGGTTTCATTGTATCCACCAAAATTAAATGATTTTGATTGAATCCACCATAATTATACAAAGGGCCTTAGTGGTTCCATCATAGCACCTTCTTATTGACTAATATATATCAGTTTTATACCATGGATTTCTTCAAAATTTTAAGAGATATTGCACAATCCAAGTGATCCATTTCTCAAGGAACGTTCATCATCATCATCAATCCCTTAACCTAAGAGGTCGTTGGGGCACCACAGTTGACTTTACAACCAATTCTCTCCATCTTTCCCAGTTCTCTACTGCCCTTTGGGAATCTCCAAATCCCAAGACTGTCCACTCCTTAATGTTGTCTTCCCACCTCTTTTTCTGTCAGCCTCTTCTTCTGCACCCTCGCACTGTGCCTTGCAAGATTGTTTTTGCCAGTCCAGATGATCTTGAGACATGACCGTATCACTTCAGTTTGTGCTTTTTTTTACAGTGATCAAGAGGTCTTCATAGGATCCGATGGCTCATTGGATCCTGTTTTGTGGACTTCTTCATTGGTTACATAGTCAATGTATGAGATGCCCAAGATCTTGTGGTAGCATCTCATTTCAAACGATTGAATCCTTCTTTGTAGATCTGATGTGAGCATCCATGTTTCATATGCATACATGAAAGTAACATTATACCTTGATAATCATTAATTTTTTGCAATATGGAGTACCTGATATGAGCAGTGGTTTGAGTCAAAATGAATGACTCATTATGATCAAGTTCTGATAATTTGGCTTTCAAGTTTGTTACTTTTTTATGTTTTCAACATTTTCAGAGGTGACTATCAAGCAGCTAAGAGATCGCATCAAAGAGTGTGAAGAAAAAGCCGAAGAAGTTGCAGAAGTAAGTGAATTGAAAATGGAGGATATTTTCAATATTCCTTTCAAAATAGTGGTCTCATCCCACCCTATTCCCTATAAAAACAGCAGCCAGAAATTCCCACAGAAGTTTCCAAATAAAATAATGGCATGATCCCACAGAAGTTTCCAACTAAAATAGTGGCATGATCCCACAGAAGTTTCCAAATAAAATAGTGGTATGATCCCACAGAAGTTTCCAGTTAATATAATGGCATGATCGCACTGACATATCTTATTAAAACAGTAGCATGATTGCACCAGACACACTAGAGTGTATGCACATTCACATGCAATTGGTAATTTTTATTAAAAGTACATGTTAAAAGTATATTTTGTTAAATTTTCACATAAAAACAATTCTCAGTACATTGTAATTAACAATATAAGACAAAACTATCAATTAAAATTAAAGTAATGACTACCTGTTGGAGTACTTTAAGATATAAATTCCAATTAAATAATTCTTGTCAAAAGGAATTTGTTTTTCAGTTTTATCAGTTAATTTGGTCTCTTTGTGATCATCATAAATACAAAATGCTGTCTTGTATTTAACCATTCAAAATGTCAATCAACCATCACTGCTATGACCACAAGTGTTTTGATGAGAACCTAATTAAGTACCTACTGTGTTTTGACCTTTGACTTTGAGATGTGTTGGTCGCATTATTACAGTCAATTAAAGCTTGACCTGTATTGTATTGTCACATTAATTATTTGTTTGAAATCAAGTAAAGGGGTAGAATTCGTAAAAAAGTACAAATCTAGCTGCTTAAGAGTTGACTGTCAGGGTTGTGTGTAGACAACTCATTTCAGTTGATTAATCAGACATTGAAAACACTGTAAGTACACCTAACATAATTAAAGTATTTATTAGGAATCATTGGTGTATCCTACTCCATTTTAAATATCTTCACTGGTAGCAAAGGAAAAAAGTGAAAGGTGTACGAGGTGCTTGAAAACTTATTTCACAGATAGGGTTCATTATGAAGAAGCAAATTCCAATGTTTGTAGTGAACATAAATTTCTCAAATTGGCATTCTGAGGTTTGCTGAATGATAAGCAGAAATTTTGCTTTACTGTAATGAAATCAAAGCATCAGTATTTTAGAAATTTAAAAATTGTTTCCACATTGTTTTCTCTAAATAAATTTGATTTTTTTAAAAAAATTATAGGTCTTGTTCTATTTTAAATTTACAATAATACTAAAATATATGCACATTCACATGCAAAGCAGTGACATAATACACAGTTTTCACACGTACACACATGATGTGTGTTGCAATCACTTGGAGTAATGTTGTAAATGATCTTTCAGAGACTGAATTTATTAAAAATAAAGGTAATTCATAGAAGAATGAGAAGAACTTTCTTAGAAAAAGCTAGATGTTGGCAGTTATTTTCAGTTCGATTATTAAACAAAATACAACCACTTAACCCACCCATTGCTTATGCAACAGTCTATGTTTTTGGACCCTGTTGGTAGCAAGTTAACGAGGATAAAGTGTATATCAGTGTTATTGTAAAACACAATTCTTAGTCGCAAAAAAAGATATCTTCTAAATGTGCCTGAGACGAGAACATAACACTGCTTGAATTCAAATATATTTAAGTTCAGCATTGAATAAAGAAATCAGTAAATGAAGACAAAAATGTGGTATTTTACCCTGCTTCAATGTAAGCATGACAGTAGATGAACAGATTTACCACTCGTGTATGTTTTGGTTGGTTCACAGAAGGAAAAAAAACATGCAAGATTGTGAAAAACGTGAGTTTCTTAATACAAGCAATCAAAGAACAGGAATTTCATGGCTTCATTTGTTGTTTAAATAATGCTAGTAAACAATGTAGTTTGACAAACTAAATATTTCACAAGAAGTGAATGTGACATGTAGACAGCTTTGGTGGTATGATATGTTCATTAGATTCACCTGAAAACAGTTGCAGCAGGGTTCTGCTATAAAACATGCACATGCTCCTGAAAGTAATAAAAATAGTTATAAAAAGTGTGCATTATACTTATCAGAATGTAGTATCACCAATTTTTCCCATTTAATCTTTAAAAATAGTTAATAATGAGGATTGTTCTGCACATGATTTTAATTTTTTGCTGGAATAAGTACGGGTTTTATGTACCTGTCATAAGGCAGAGTGTATTATGTTATGATTTTGTCCATTCATACATTTGCACGTCCGTCTGTCAGTTACCAGTGTAATTTCTGGACAACAGCTTTCGTTGTCCACCATCTGCAGTGTCTGTTGTCAAACTTTGGGAATGACATGCACTTTCAGGTAAGGAAGATCGTATTGATTTTGGAGTTGGTTGCTGTCAAGGTCACAGAGACTGAAGGGGGAAAAATGGTTTTGCATAATAGCTTATGTTCATTATGTTTAATCACCAATCTTTCTGCATGGCTTGAACATGGGGTAAGGAAAATATTGATTTTGAAGCTATAAGGTCAGAGATCAAGGTCATTGTAATTGAAAGAACAATGGTATTTGCACAATAATGAGAGTTCTCCATCAGCTGAAGTTTTCTGTGTATAGCTTGCACTAGAAGTAAGAAAGAAGGCTGTTAATTTTGAGGCCAAAGGTCAAAGATAGTCAAAAGTTTCTGCACAATTACATTAGTAGTTCTACATTGCAGACCTCTCCAGTGGCCTAGTGGTTAGAGTGTCCGCCTTGGATGTGGGAGGTCGTGGGTTCGATCCCCGGCCGAATCATACCAAACAAAGACTTACAAAAATGGTACTAACAGCTGCCTCACTTGGCACTCAACATTAAGAGGTTAGTGTTAGGACTGGTTGTCCTGGTGTCAGGATAATGTGACTGGGTTATCATGCTACATGTCTGCAATATGATGCCCCAGTGCTAGACATCACTATAAACTGCCACACTGCAGACATTTGAGTGATATGACCGAATAATTGTTAAAGCTACGTTAAAAATCCAGATCTCTCACACACACACACACACAAACACACACACACACACATTGCAGACCTCAACCAACCTTTATGTATGACTTGACATTTGAGTGATATGACTGAAAAATTATTAAAGCTACGTTAAAAATCCAAATCACACACACACACACACACACACACACACACACACACACACACACACACACACACACACACACACACATTGCAGACCTCAACCAACCTTTATGTATGACTTGCAGTTATGTTGAGGGAAACTATGCACTGTATTCCTTGTGTCTTTTGCTCAATGTTTGATACATTTGAACAATATTTGACTGAAATATCTAATTTGATGATTTGGTCACTTTATTCTTGCTTCACTATTGATTTTGAGATCAGAAGGTCAAAGGTCACTGACTGAAAGAAGACTGGTTTCTGCACAAGAATATAAACAATCTACACAGGTGACTGTTATACACAGCACAGGCTTATACTATGCTGTTCATGGTACTCTTGTTATCCTATGTCATGTATGTTGAAGGAAACATGATACAATTTAAAGTGAGAAATAAGCGAAATAAGATTCACTGCTCAGCTATTAAAATAACAACAGCAGCAACAACAGCTATTACTACCACACAACTAAAACATACAAATTCAATAACTACAGCAATAATAATAATAAGAAGAATAAAACAATAACAGCAAAAGTAGTTAAAATGCAACTTACTGCCATTATCATCATTGCCATAATCGGGCTAGAATCATATTATAATTTACTTTATATTCAGTCATAGTTGCCAGTCATAGGTGAAAATCTGCTTTTTGCTCTTTTCATTTATGGCTGCAGGTGATAAGATTTTCCTCATTTGTCATGAATATTTATAAACAGCATCATCAGTCGGCCAGTGAAATAAGGTCTCATATACCAACACAACCTTGTACCCACCAGTAAGTGACTGGAAGAGAAAATCTGTTTGACTCACTCACCATAAAAGGTCTTGGGTGAACATTGAAACAATTTTACTTGGGCTCATAATGATTGGTTTTAGTAGGCAGGCTTATACGTACGATAAATGAGGAAATCTTATTAAAGGCAGCCATGGATGAATTAGAGAGTTTGGTGCATGGTTTGTGTGATGATTTTCTATGGTATGCAACATTTTGCTTCTACTTTCATCACATTGGAATTTAAATATTTTTCAGATAGAAATTGCACGCCTGCACTTGCATTAAAACCCAATTGTACACAGCTGTGATAAATTACCTCGTTTGGCAAATCATTGGTAATAAAAGATGCTTTGAAAAATAAAGAATGTATGATTAGATGGTTCGTTAGTTAGTCAGTACTTAATGGTACTTTGAGGACATTATTGGCTATATCGTGCTGAGGAAAAGGGAGATAAGTGCTTTTCCTAAGGATACAGAGAGGCAGATGACCTGGGCTGGCTTGGATGAGTACTGAATCAACATCCATGGATTATAAGAGTTAATATTAGATGTAAAATAAAAAGATAATTTTACAGTGTTCTGGACATTTTGAGTTAACATTGTACTTGTCTATGTTGTGCTGACAAACTACAACATGGACTTAAAAAATAAAGGTCTGTAATGTACATATCACTATATAATAATTCCTTCATATGGTAATATGTGTGGTTTAAGACAAATCTTTTGTGTTCTTTAAAAATTCATTTGTTTTTTGCAATGGAACAATCAATGACTTTCTGTTTTCTTGTATTGCTTGTAACAGTAATTTCTTGTCACTTCAAATGAATATGTCCAGCATTGTCCTTTTCACTATATTCATTTACAAGAACTGTTCTGTTAGTGGATTCTTAAAGGAATGAACGTGCTTGTTTTTATCATACTCCTTGTAATTAAACAATTTACTTTTGGCGGATTTGGACAAATTTATCCCTCTCAAGACTATGGCATGCTGTCTAACCTCAGTTACTAATAATAGCTTAATAATTGCTACATTCTGTATTTAGCTCTGTTGGCCTTTTGGCCCGTAAACTATATAAAGGAACATAATCCAGATTTTAATCCTAAGAGGAATTATTATACTGAGCGGTTACTTCCATTAATATCTGCTGGCTTCTGTATTAAATAATTTAAACAGAAAATGTGCATAAAAGATAATTGCATAAATATTTGTTCCAAATTTTTTAAAGAATTTTTTTAATCAGTTCTCTATTTAGAGAAGAAAAGACTTGAAAACTTTAAAATTCAGACAACATGTTTTAGAGGGATATTAGTATTTGTCTATGATCATAAAAAGGAACATGATTATCAATGTTAATCCCATTGAATGTACCATAGTTCTCGAATCATCCAAACCATTGGTATTTTCAGTACTTTGATTTTATGTTTTGTTATCTGTCCAGAGTTGGGCCATCTCTGATCAAAAACTTGTCAGTATGTTATGATTGTCAGAATTTACACCATTGTGGCTCATGTTATCTTTAGTCCTATACTATTAATCCAGTGTCTAAACTGTTAGGAAAATAAAAACTTTCCACATAGAATTTTTGCTTATTCAGCAGCATAATCCCACAAACCAATATCATGCAACTAAAATTGTGGTTAGTTTGATTTGTTAACTTTGCCATGTTCCTATGGAAAGAGTTGGCTAATAGAAAGACCAGTCACATGCTGTATAGTGGAAGACACAAGCTATCAACGTGCTAAAATCCTAGATTATAGGGATTCATTATGTCAAGCTAAGGATCAAATAAATGTAGATGTGTTGACAAAAGATAAATAAGTCTTGTTTCTTTAAGGTTTTACCCCTAGGGGTTGATAGACCAGTATTGACTGTGGTTACTTAATAAGGTGATTGGCTCCACTTAAGATAAATGTGAATGTAGCTTTCTTATTGAAGGTGGTCTGCTTGATTATATTGTAGGCAAACAAAACTTGTAAAGGCCTGTCCCTGTATTTATTATCATTTAATAATTTGATAATATGACATGGGAATGAAACAACTTTTTAGGAGAATGTTATTGATAGTATTATAATTATCTGAAGTTAAACTCCTGTTATATGTAAAAGAATTGTGTAGTGTAATATAGAATGGTATGGTGCTCTATGCAGGCCCATCAACGCGTTTACTTTCATACTCTTTAAACTCTTTTATCAGTATTCAGACCCAAACGAAATCAATAAAAAATTGATTATATATCAATATAACAAGACAAATAATGCCAGTTTTGCATTCTACTAGCCAGCCTTAATGGAGAATATTGATTAGAGAGAGTGCTTCTTAGGGTATATCGTTTAAGCAGTATTTGGTTCTAGATTAAGTGTCAACTGAATTTTAATGCAGTTTAAGTACAAAAAAGAAGCTCTGTCTTTGTTATTTTGTTCGGATTGTCCATATAGTTCATACCATGACAAAAACAGGTGAAGCTTAAACTAAAAGCATGGGTGTTGGCACTTGTAGGAAAATGTACTATTGAAAGAATTGTGTTGTCATTTCCACTAACCTCTACCATATTGGGAATTGAACTCAGTATAATAAAGATACATGGCAAGTGCTTAACTGTTGCACTGTCTTGGCCTCTAGTTGTAAATTTACAGTTGGTGGTTATTGATCCATTAAATCATTGCAATTCATAGCATCCTGTAAAAGCGACATTCAGAAAACTTATTAACAGGGGTGACTATTGACCAGACACAGAGAGTTTCATGGTAGGATATTAACTTATTTCAAATTGCTTTGTTTATCCATGAGTAATGCAATTCCTGGCATGAACTGTAAAGATCCAGATCTGCCACTGCATCAAGCTTCAGCTGATGTGATCAAAACTGTTCTACTTGTTATTTCCAGTGAACAGTGCTGACTCTGATCTGCAGATCCAATATGTGATGGCTGAACTGGGTCTGTGCTTTTTGTGGTTGTTTGCACATATAGATTAGCAAGGATATTAATGTAATTTCACTAATTTTTTTTTAACAAAATTAGTGTACAGTTGTCAGCATTTTTGTATTTAAAAAAATCTTGAATAACTAAGAAAAACTAATATTTTAGATTATTTTAATATTGTAATCAAAAAGATATGGGGCCTAGTCATTAGATAAGTTTTGGAAACATCTTATAATGTTGTATGACTAATTCCAAAACTTAACAAGTCCATACATGTGATTCTTCTAGCAGCAGGCCAAAAATAACATTTTAAAGGCCATATTCAGTACATACCATTTTATTGCTAAATCTACCACTTATGAAAATTAAAAGAATGAAGCCAGCCAGAACCAGCCTGCTGGGTCTGGAAATGTTCAACCAGTACAAGTACAATGACCAATATGATGCATGGCAGACTAATAGGACTAGAATTGTTAAAGAACAGCTAACATGTGTACGCAGCAAGCTATTAATTGTTGACCTTACTGTTGTAAATTGGGAATATTAACCCCAAATGCGGGATGTTTTTTGAGATGTTACAAGTAATAAAGGAATCGAAGATGGGTCCATGATGTTTTCTGAACTTAATGAAAATCAGCTGACCTTTGGCAGTTGGGAAACAAACAGAGGCAGGCCATAAGAAACAATTTTGGCAGACACACAAGAGTAAGTATTTTGATATTTGTTATCATATTGTCCAAGACATTTTAAGAGGAATATTTACTGACAGGTATTACTGTTTTTCCTCAGTTCATGTCAAAGTTCAACAGAGCTTGGATATCAGAGTTTAAGTGAGTGCAGGCGAGTAGCAAAGGTCCTGAGTTTCCTTTGTATGTTTCAAATGTATGCCTCTTAAGTATTTCATTATTTATTTGAAGTTTTCTTCAACATAAGTTAATTTGAAGCCCAAAATAAATTATGTTAAAAATATATTACAAGGTAATTAATTTGATAGTTGAATAAATTATTCATAAAAGCATTAGTACATCATGTATTTCTTCATTTGTTTATTTCAGGTCTAAATTAATCTTTATATATATTTTAATTTACAGTGGTGAAACTTGCCAACAGATTTTTGGATCTGAGCCATGAAAAGAAAGAAGATTTTGAGGATGAGGCTTCAGTATGCATCTTAAGTCTAAGTCTGGAACTTCCTCCTCGTGTGTGTGTGTGTGTGTGGGGAGGAAACATATTTTGGAGGAGTATTGGAGAGCAATCAGCAACCTTAGAAACCTAGCAACAGAAAAATTGAAGTTAGAACTTCTTTGCAGGGTGAGCATGGCGTTCCTGCCATAGCTACACTCTAATGCTGCTACAGAGAGGACATTCTCCATTCTTCACAAAATACACAGTAATTCAGGGAGAAATCTGGACCAGAGAACTATTGAGTTAAGTGTGAATAATCACAATGAATGTCATCAGAATCCCGTGAAGGAAACAAACATTATTGGATTTTATTTTTAAAAATCTTTATAGTGAACTATAAGATTCTTAATTTTTCATTAATTGACAATACATGTATACTGAATCCTATTAAGCAATTATTATTGTAACACTTTCCATCAGAATCAGAATCTGATTCATGTTAAAACTTGCTGTTTCATTTTAGTATACAGATAATACATATTATGGCAAAAAATGCACTTGTTTTGTTTTCAATCCCATAAAACAAGTAAAACGTATGCTGATAGAAAAATCTAACAGTTTAGAGGCCAATCTTCATTTTAAAATATGTAAATCTACTGGTTTTGAATCCTGGTTCTGTCACATGTATTCCAGTCATCAAGTTTACAATAATATATGCTATGCTATTTTCATGCAGAATAGTAAATAACGTTCTTCTCACACTTGAGCCCAGATATTTATGCAGTTTCCTTGTTAAAATGATAATGTATAGTTCACTTCCATTTTGAAAGATCATCTTTGAGGTTAGTGAAAAAATATTGTGGGGAATAAGTGAAAGGTACATATGCTGGGTTGACAGAACGAGTACATGTATCCTTCCAAGTTGTAATTTGACATTATGATGTAATTTCTGTAGGATAGTGTACAATGACAAATAGCTAATTAGAGTAATTAGTATAGTAATAAAGTCTGAAGAAGGAAACATATTTTAACCTTGCTCCTATATGTCTTGGTATGGTAATATTTTTGTCCACTCTGCAATTTCTCTTCTATATTTACTGGTGTCCCTGTCAGAATTCTTTTTTTTTGTGATTCAAACATCCAATTAATGATGGGTCTCACACCCATTAACAACCCTGTGACAGAATTATGGAAAGTCATGACAATAGGAAAACCTTTTCTTTGTCTCCCTCAAACTTGGTAAGTTGAAAGAAATAAAACTGATGTTGAGTAAGAATTATATGCTTTTTAAAATTTATTTAATTAAAATAAATTAAGGTATCCCTGCAAAAGCAGAGAGAAAAACTCCATTTCAGGGTACAATGTAAAGATACATAGTTTACTGGCAGGCATCTGTTTGAGATTTCATTCTATGGATATTAAGAATATTTAAGATCATTTATGCATAAATGCTTAAACTGCACGCTTAAAAATTATTGATTGGGTAATCTGATTAGGTTAAAGGTAATCCAAATAAACACACGTAGACGATGTTATAAATAGTGTCTTTATAATGTGTAGATACATGCATGAATAGTTCGCTCCTTCTGACATTGTTGGAAGTCTCTCCCTCTAGTACACATACATACAGAGTGTGGTCTTGACCATTAAAAAATGTGAGATCCATTTTGAACACTGCTTCAACGCAAAAAAAGTCAAGTGGTATTGAGACTAGAGGCATGCATGGGGTTAGAGTCCAAGAAAAATGTAGGCAGATTTTAGCAGCTGCCACAAGTCATGATAGAATGGAGATATGCCCTTTAAAGAGGGTTCTATTTATGCAAGTACTGGCCAAAGGATGGGTGTGTGCTTATTAGGGTATTTGTAGTATGATGAATGCAGTAGTTACAGTACATAGTTGTGCATGAGTCGAGTCTAACTGCAAGCAGTGTCTACCCCTACTTTGGCAGATCAAGGTCTGTGTTGTTTGTTCTTCTGATTTCTCTTAGCAGTCAGCATAGACCCAGATCTTCAGGTGCATTATGTGATAGCAGATTTGGGTCTGTGCAGTTGCATTCGGACTAAACTTGTGAGTATGCACAGTTTGTATTCACAGAATTAGTACATGTTATGCTTTCCAACAAATTTTGAAATACGTTGTTTACTGTAACATTTCACAGAATGTAAGAGATGAAATCTACTATGTCATATCTTGTTGATGTTGTGTGCAAGAGTCATGTGACCTTTTGCAGAAATGAAGTATCTGTTTTGCAGAACTAAAGTATTTTTCATCTTTGAATGGCGTCATAGGTATCACTTTTTGTTGTCGTCAACAATGCTAAGGTGAAATGTTGAAGCTCTTGAAAGTGACATGTCGTATACATCATTGGATGTATTCAGCTGCAGTTTTGTTAGAATTTGCTGTTGGTTTAAAGTTTGCACCTAGATTTGTAAACAGAATCCTAAGACCATTCACAGATAAAATAGCAGGTTCCACAGAACACGTTAGCTCAGCTGGCCTTAAGGGTAAGAGAGCTTAATGGTATTGCTTTGCATCTGTGGTGCATCTGTCAACAATTGCTGGCAACCACACTGGAGACCTTGTCTCTGTCAATAATTGCTAGCAACCACACTAGAGACCTGGTTTCTGTCAATAATTGCTAGTAACCAACCTGGTGACTTGTATCTGTCAATAATTGCTAACAACCACACTGGAGACCTTGTATCTGTCAATAATTGCTAGCAACCAACCTGGAGACCTTGTATCTTCTATGATTTTGATCAGACATGGAATAGGGTTTATATCCTCAATATCTTGGATGATTTCAATAGTGGGTGATGTCCATGTACATTCAATGGATCTTCCATCAGATTGGTCAGCTGTTTCCACTCAAAAGTCCCATTTCAGGTCTGAAATGGATCAGTCTCGGAAGTAAGCTAATACCACCAAAATCTCAGACTAGTTTCATAATGAATGAGATCAACTCATCCTAATGAGGTGGGGGTTTTTTCCATCTGATTGGCCAAGTTTGTGAACACTTGCAATTTAAATAGTTTTATATCTTCAGGATGCTTAATGAGTTTATGAACCAGATCAACACATATTTTATGAGGTAATATTATATCTGATTAGCAGTGCTTGTTGCTATACTAGAGGCAAAAATTTAGATTAGAATTGCTCAAACTTGGTACAGAAGCTTATATCATCATAGTCTTAAACAGGTCTAATTAAGTGCTAGTAGCCCATAGTAGCGTAGTGATATTGCATCTGATCAGCTGAGCTTGTTACTTTGCAAGACTGTATTTCATTGCAAGCCAGGTGAGCAATATCAGGTACACATGGGCCTTTTGCTTTTAAAGGTATTCCTGCAGAGTTTGCATAGTCATTAATATATTTATTTGAAATAAAGGTAATTTATTATTCAATTTTAAAAATAGTTGTTGGTACAAGATTAATTATAATTTTTTTCAAATACCTGATACTTCATATTTTGAGGAAGAAAGTTTATTTTGTTAAAAGAAATTAGAAAAAAAATAATTATAGTTTTATGGCATGATTCTATATAAAATATTAAAATGTAAAAATTACAGTACAAAATAGATGGTTCTTAAAAGGCTTGTAAGTAATTGCACTAACTCTTGAGGTGTCTAAGAAAGCTTTGCATTCTATCTTCCTATGATAACTCATAAAGGTTAAAATAACCCTGTACTAACTGATAAATGATGATACAACAGAGGTTTGAATTAAGTATTCCATCCTGCATAAAATATTTTTAAGCTCCACAAGAAAAGTCATGGGAGGATAAGAAATGCCACATATGATGGTTCTTATCATTTAATTTGTATGTTACCCCAAAATATAATCAGACTCAACTTAGAGATGAATATACGCTGTCCATTCCTTTACACAAATTTTTAGAATTAAAAAAAAAAAAGAAATTCTGCTCATCCATTGTTGTAATTTTCTACCGTGAGCTACAAACAACTGTTAAGCAACAGATATAGATCTGGTTTTATATTTCCATATATCCCTATTGTATTGTTAGATTGGAGGAATTTTAGTTCCACTAAGCTTACGGTTAAGTGTCCATTCTCTTTTACGGAGTATAGTTTTTATTACTGCTGTAATAATAATAGAGAAAGCCATTGTGGATTGGTAGTTTTGTGCCAGACTTGAAACTGAAAGGCTGCAGATTCAGATCCTACCATCAGGCAAGTCCACATCAGCATCAGTGCACTAAATAACCCACTTGTGTTGCTGTGCCATAAAACAGCAGACACTAATAGTAGTAACAAGTTGTGTGTTGTTAATAAAATTAGTAACAAAGTATCAAACCAGTGACTTTTCAGGGCAGTTTTATGTCATGGAGACACTGGAAAGTTTGGTAAATTATTATTCCTATTAGTAGTTTTATCTAATGAATATTCGTCAGGAGTTAATACTTGAAACAGTAGCAGAATATGCTTTATAAAGGAAATCACCACAGAAATTCCTCAAATAATGTATCAGATATTAATGTAAATTCTCTGTTGACATAAAAAAAATGAAAATTTAGACAACTATAATGAAAATTATTTAGAGCTTTCTATGTACGATATCAATCTCCTCATTTATGTTCTTCAATCTTATTCTGTGTACCATCCCCCAAGTTTTCGGTGTTGTCAAGAATTGATTACTGTATGTACTTGCTTATAAGTCGAGTCAGACTGCAAACATAAATCCTGATCTGCCATAACATAATGTGCCTGCAGACCAGAGTATATGTTGTTTGTTTTACTGCTTCCTCTTAACAAACTGCACAGACCCATATCTTCCAGTGCATTATGTGATGGCAGATTTGGGTCTGTGCATTGTGCAGTTGGACTGGACATATAAGCGATTATATGTGGTATTACCTGAGCACTATTAATGTAAAGTTAATTAAGCAGGAATTTTAATATACCACTAGCAGCCTTTTTAGGACCATAGCAACAGTTACAGGAATATCTTAGTCTATCTTGATATGCTGCAATAATGGACAGTCAGGACTGTAAGGGTGCAAATTTCTGTCGATCTATGAAGAGCACATTAATTTTATGCAGGTGAATGATTATTTAGATTTATGGGGACCGGCGCGTGTTTAAATCACCATAATGCACGGATTTTGTAATGGCTGTGTCAGGAGAGAAATGATTCTTAATTAAACATTCGTTTATTTAACCGTCAGACAGACTGAGGATAGGGTTAACTTCGGTCTTGTATCAGAATTGTCAGATTTGAGATTTTCCAGAACTAGTTATTTGGGAATTTAGAGGTCACGCAGACTACAAATTTGGTGCCTAGTTATTAAAGGCGGGAAAGATACTTAATCCAAATTGGTTATGCTAGATAAGGGGCATGATTCCCACACGAAATCCTTGGTTTTAATATGTCCCATCACAAAAGTTTAGTCAGTCTACACTTTTCTGCAAGAGAAAACAAAGGTAGGAGACTCCGAGTTTGAATTTAGAAGAAATTCACTCATAAATAATTATCCAAGGGATCGGATGTCTGGAAAGTCAACGGACATGATTTTGACGGTAGAAGCGAGCGAAGCTTGAAAACACAAGGTGAAATAGCTTTACAGGACGGACCCACATACCGACCTATCAAAGTATCTACATATCATGTACTTACATATCCACCTACCCACACAAAGTTTGAGGGCCAAAAGAGGCGAGACAGTAGAGAGTTTGGAGAAGGGTAAAGTGGAAAGGACCAAGACGAACAGTCCCGGAACAGTTGGAGAACAGTCGCAGTTAATTTGGAATGAACCAGAAATAAACAGGTTATGAAGTTGTACCAGGGCAATGACTTAGATTGTTCACTCGATTCTATGATGAACTAATTCTATCATTTAAAACAGATTGGCTATTTATATAAGTATATTCAGTGAATGATTTATTTAAAAAAGAAGTGTATCTTCCTATTGTAATGCATTATCACAGTTGTTTCTGTAATTGATTAATGGTTATTTTTTTTCATATACGAGGGCTCGTGACATTCTGTTTTATATACAGTAGAACCTGTCTTGAAAGACCACCTCTTTTGCCAACAAATTATGGTCTCTCAAGACAGGTGGTCTCCCATAGCAGGTAACAATGCTATATAATCACTAAATTTGTTAATTGAGAGTGTGGTCTCTCAAGACAGGTGGTCTCACATAGCAGTGGTCTTTCAAGACAGGTTTTACTGTATCTGCTCAGATCTCTATCTATCCCACCTATAAGCTTCACACTTTATATTGATATTTACTTGATCCGGGCAATAACACCGAAGGCGATCACCCTCTAGATAACGATAACCAAATTCCACTACAACCCACCCCCAACAAAGTGGGGCAATACGTAGCAAGGACAAACATTCATTTGTCTTTGTTAGGCCAAATGTCCCATAGGTTATTAACTTTAATTGTCATGATTTTAATCTATTAAACATTTCTGCAGAGGTGGTTAAGACATCAGAACCATACCATATATACTCCAACTGTGGACTGTACAGATCCAGATCTGCCATTGCATAATGTGACGGCAGATCTCTGACTGTGCAGTTTGTTAGGAGTAATCAATAGAAAAAACAACATAGACCCTGTTGTTTGCAGTTTGACTTGACTTAAAAGCAAATATATATGATAACTAGCAAAGATGTTACATGAAGGACATTTATACGATATTTTTTCAATCTGGAAGCCATCAAGTGCCCTTTATGTTCAAGATGTCCCTTCTTTTACAGTGTCTTTCATGCAAGTTTTAAATGTGGTACTTTCATTGTCAATATATCACTTGCAGCCATGAACTACTGAAGTTGAATTCACAAGGCCATCAATTCAGTCTAATTTGCTTCCTCCTTGTCATCTTTAATTATACAACAGATGATTTCAGTATTTGATAAATTTCTCAGAGACTGACAATTCTTCTTTTTATTAATCAAAACCAGTCAATAAAAGGACTGGCTGTAAGAAAGAATAAGATAAGGGACTTGCATTACATACATTGCACCACCACCAACCCAAATACATGCACTACACTCTTCCTTCTCCAGAATACCAGATTTCATTATTTGTGCTTGGTAAATGTATTCCAACATAAGAACTGTGGGATATGTGCAAAGGGAGATAACTCCAGATTCACATATTTATACAATTGAATAGTGAGGGCAAGGTATTCATTTCTGTCTCTCTTTCCATGTTTCCCAGTTGGTGTGAGATTATGGCCTTATAAATAGTCTTTGATATCTTGACATGTATTAGTTGAAGTAAAGATTATTAACATTGATTGAAAAGATTGTGAATCAATATTGCACTTACTGAAATAGATAATCATTATATACGAATTAGGGAAGTTTTGACCTGTTGCGCTAGCTTCAGTTTTTTAAAATATTTGTCCTTTGAAGGAACAGTGCCAACTACTTGAGATTCATCATTTTTTTTTTAAATTTATGTGTACATTTTGTATTTATTTTACAGGTCACAAATGCTCATTTTAAAACTAAGTTGTTGGTGGGGTTTTTTAATTTTTAATTTTAATTTAATTTTTAAAATTTAATTTACAACCAACCTTTGTTTACATTTTAAAGTTCAAGTCTTTGCTGACAACAAAGTTGGTAGCCCTTTAAAGGAAAATCCAGCCTTGACAGATGTTATCATTATATTATTCTTCATTAAATTGTAAGGAATTATGCAGATTTTAAGCATTTTTGCTAATCTGATCGTCAAGATATAAGTCACTATTTAATTATCAAAAGAATGGTGGACGTATGAGTCCCCCCTCCCCCAAAAAGGTAGACATGGTATTCCATAACACCCTTGTTAGTACATTCTGACACATATCTTGTTCTAAAAGTTGATCTGGGTACATTTCAGTGATGATTCGTTTTAGGTAATTAAAAGTCTGAAAGAGGTATATGTTCTTTCTTTAGGGTAAATTGTCATGACAGAAATAGCTCCTACGCAAATGGAAATATTAGACAATTTTTACCTTTCTATTCTATGTATACATATCTGAGAAATTAGTCTTTGTACAACAGTACAAACAGACATCAGGTAAGGGTAAACACAAAACTTTTAGAATTTGATCACTCTCTTTATGCTCACCTTTTGGCCTATTAGCTGACCATCTTAATTCTTGGCTTTTATTTTTCCTCCAAATCAACTATAGGTGTGACAAATTATCTTTGATTTGGGTGGGATCACCAAATTTCACCATCTCTGAGGTCACTTTATTAATTCTCCTTCCGCTGATCACCTCTGTGGCAGTAGGTAATTAATAGATTGTCTGCTTTGCCTTAAGTACAAATAGAAATATCAAACTTGTCGCTGCCTTTGATATATATGTGTAGTCAGTCATGCTTGGCTGATTAATATCTCTTGTTCCCAGCAAATCAGCGGACCAATAAAACAAGACTAGGTGGGGTAAGAGATCAATCTGGACTCAAGCACTGGACTTGACAAGTGAACCTGATTGTTGCATATATTAATTTTCACATTCTCTGTTTGAGAGTTGGCATGAAGACATGGAAAACGAGGAATAGACTGTATGTCTAATAAGATACACAATTTTCAGTAGACATTTTCCTTAATGGGGAAACAAAATTCATTTAATCAGATGCTCTCATCATGTAATTGAGAGATTTTGCATTTTCTGTGTTGTATAATTTTTGCATTGGAGTTTGGAATTTACTGATGGACACTGATTTACGCTATATCCAGAGTGATTATTCTGTTTTGTATGAGGAAATGGATTTTTATTTTCAGGAGTCACAATAAGTTTGTATGTGGATGTAAATGATATTCATTGGATCTCCTATTAGCAATAATGATGCAGTTTTGCAAATCTCATTTAGACAGATTTGTTTGGAACTTGTTAATTCATTAAATCACATTACAGGAATTTGTTCTCAACAGGACAAATAAATTTATAGAGTCAAGAACAAAAAATTCCTGAGTTTGTTTAATTGACTTTCAATTTTGAAGGATCATGTAAAAAGATTTTGGATGTTTTTCAGGCACGAACCAAGGAAAAAGAACGAGAACTACAGCGGATATTCGCAGAAAAGGAACGACACCTACAAGAAACTCAGTTATCAATAGTCAAGAAGCTTGGGGAAGCAGAGGCAAAAGTTTCTTCTTTACAAAGCAGTAAGTTTTAATAATTTTTGTCCATTTTTTTGATAAATTTATATTTGTAAAAAATTTGAGGATGTGTATTAGGGGAAGATTTTTATTAAATGCTAACCAGATTCTCCCTAGTTTGTGTAACGCTACCATTTTGCATTTGGAAGTTAATAAACTTGTGGTTGATTAAATTCATTTTTCAAGGTACAGTTCTCCCTTTATATAAGGCCAATGAAAAGTTGGCTTCTTAAAGAAGGTCACATCCATCTCTTGAGGGAGAATAATAGTAAAATGGTTACTGTTTTGATGTTAGACATGGTGATCTTGGAATAAAGATGAATTTTTATTACCGTAATGTTGGGGTATGTCACATACATGTATTAGGACACTCAGTGGCTAAGTGGTTTGCATGCTAGAGTTGAGACCAAAGGAGTGAAGGTTCAAAACTTACCATTGGATTAGTCAAGGTCAGCTGCCTTAATGTGCTATTGGGCAAGGCATTTTACTTTAATTGCCTCAGCACTGAAAACTCACTTGTGTCATTGTGCCACAAAACACTGAACCAAATCAAACAAATGTCATTTAATTAATTAGAATCAGGAAGTGTTTTATTATGGTTTAAAAAAGTATTTACGAAGTTGTTTGGGCATTTATTTAAGTCGTCCCTTTTAACTGCTTCCTTCAATCGAGTAAAAAATGAGACAGATAAAATAATGAATAGGATGTAATATAAATCAAAGATTACACACATCTTTTATATGAAGTAAGTTTGCTTATTTATTAATAAGACTCCTAATTATATTTTTTATGATGTTGGAAAGAACTAAACTGCCATGGATTCTAAAAATGATCTTTTAAGTTGAGATTTTTTAATGGCATATTGGTATGAAAATCTTGATTCAGTTAAATTAAACTTTTTCTCTACTTTTTTTGTTTATCATTAATTTGATAACCTTTAATAATACTGTCATTTTCCATTGTTATTTGATCTATCATGACCTATCCACCTGAGTTGCTGAGTTGCTCAAATTGTATTTTATTTAATTTGTTTGTTTGGGGTTTTTTTGTGTGGAGGGTTTATTGCCATTTTTCGGCACATAATAGAACATATATTGTGGCCAGTATATTTGGTGGAGAAAGAACCCAGGAAGAACCACTGACCCACAGGAAGCTACTGGTAGGCTTTCTCATATATCTACGTTGGTCAAGCCAAGACTCAAACTCACACAGGGGTGAGATGTGTACATGATCTGTAAAGATGTGCGCCTTAGACCACTCTGCCACCCAGTGTACCTGTTGGTTTTTTTAATGACTTCATGATTTCTGGAGAAAAGAATAATAACATGTTAAAGGTTTTTGATTGGTTAGGGGTGTTGCTATCACAAATCAGTTCTCACTGTTGGTCAAAAAAAAATTCTTTGTCTTATTGAACGTCTTCAGATTACTTTTTCATTATTCATTAGTTTGTATATATGAAGAAGGGAGTTTTCCATTACTGAAAGATGGATTGAATGTTGATACAGTTGCTCATATTTTTCATGTTTTCATAGTGTAACTGCAGTTTTACAACATAGTTCACATTCTGATTTATAGTGTTTAAACATGTTTGTAAATTTTTCCACATTTTGGAATCATTTTGTCACTGTCAGCTATCCAGATGTGCCTTCAACAGTTAATGTTAATGCAGAAATACAAGGCTGTAGTATATTTTTATAGTCTCTATGTACATGTATCTTATAGTAATATTAATATAAATTGAAGCCAGAAGTAACTTCCAGAATCAAACAGGATCATTTTGAACCACAAGAGATGCAGTGGATTGGTGTTCTTCCCAAAGCATCGGAAAAAAATACATATATACATACATACATACATACATACATACATACATACATACATACATAAGTACTAATGTTTGGGTTCTTATGTTTAGGGGCACACAAATATAATATGTACAAGCTGACAGTATTTCCAGTGTCTCTTGTGAAACAAAGTCCCATATACAAGGGTAGTTCAAAACAGTTCTAAAACAGGGATGTGGAGTGGAAGGAAAAAGTATAGAGAGGTAAAACACAAACAGTTCTCAGTGTACAGTGGAAGAAAAAAGTATAGAGAGGTAAAACACAAACAGTTCTCAGTGTACAGTGGAAGGAAAAAGTACAGAGAGGTAAAACACAAACAGTTCTCAGTGTACAGTGCAACTCCCAAACATATGAAACTATAGTTCTTCATGAAAGCTATACACAGGCACACACCCACCCAAATATTTTGAAAAAAATTGAAAAATAGAGAAAAGAAGATTTGGATATATCACCTTTGTTTAGCTTTTTGACAGAAGACCACACAAAATTTGTATCCCCACACTTTATAGAAAGCAAAGAAGGTATTGAGATCATCTCCTGTGTCTCTTCCTATCTCCGTCTACAAAATTGATGCATATGTTGCCCTTGTAAGAATCAGGTTTCCCCTGTATAAACCCTCTTTTTAACAGTCAAGATTTTGTGACAGAAGTGATTACCGGTAGATCTCTCATTTTGGAGTTAAAAGTATTTAGTGCTCTTCTGTAAGTCATTTTATCAGATGACTACTTTGTTGTTTAGATTAATAAACCTATATTATTTTACTCAATGTAATAAGACATCATGATGTTACAAATGATGACATGACATTATATATAGGACAAATATATAAGGTATATTGCATCTGGATGCACTAATTTCACTAAACAAGACTAATTTTATTAAGTAAAATCGGGGGGGGGGATTTTTTTATACGATAAATGAAAATTTTAATTTGTACTCAGTTCGAATGAAATGGATGAAGCTTATTGAATAATATCAAACTTTGGCTTGCAAAAGATAGAAATTATTCAACTTTTCCATATATTTCATTTGAAATTAGCATTCATTGTGGTATTTATCATGACAATTCTATCCATGAGCTGGTGCTGATACTTTTTGTTGATAGATGTGCTCATTCAGTTTTTGCAGTACCATCTATACTCGCTTATAAGTCGACTGAAACTGCAGACAGCAAAGATCCCGATTTGCCTTAGCATAATAAGCTTACAGATCCATCTCAGTCTTGTTTGTTCTGCTGATTACACCAATCAGACTACACAGACTCAGATCTGCCAGCACATCATTTGATGGCAGCTCTGGGTCTGTGCAGTTTGATGCTGGACTTGACTTATAAGCGAGTATATCTGGTATTTCTCATGATAAGACATTGGAGCCAGTCCAGAACATTCAAAAAGTAAGAGGTATGCTTATTATCAAGATAACTTTCGTAAACATTTTTAGTGGTGGGTGGTGATTGGGTCTGTGGCTTGACGATAGTACCATATATAGGTGAAGTTTTATCTGAAGTTTTATTATTGATATTTTCCTCTTTATATTTGTATCATTTTTTTAGAATATTTAGGGAGAACCCTGAAATACATTACTGTGGTAAGATATAACTGAAATGTTTTTTAAAAGGAAAATTAGGTGAATCCAAATTTTAAAACAAAAGAGTTTAGAGGATGACAAAGATTACACCGTATTCAAAACTATGAATTTGATATTTTTGCAAACTTTTGCACATTTTTGTTTGCCTCAGGAAATTTGTTTTCATGACAGTCATACTGTCACTTCTGTCCATAAAAAATTGGCATGGTACAGAAAATTTACTCCTTGGGGTTTATATATTTGCTCATTCCATGGTCAGCCTGACATTAAACACCTTTTGAAATGCGTTGTCTTGTCATAGGGTTTAACACCTGTATTTTCTTGCTATCTTGCTTACTTTAATTGAGGTAGTCTATCATTACTTGTTTTAAAAAGTTGTTACTGCATTGATAGTGTCACCTCATTTCCTGCTTAAGCAAAACAGTAGTATCTAGTCTATTGTTTGTTAATGCTACATCCTTTTTTCTATGACCTTTAGTCATGCAAATACTAAATTGGTTTTACTCCCAGAAAAACTCGATTCAGCCAACTATTATAGAAATATAAAAGTTGACAATCTAACATTGAACAGTTGTCTTCCAAAGTTATTCTGTGACCCTTCCAGCTTTAGTTGTAAGTAATTAAAAATTAAAACCAGTTTGCTCCTTATTAAGTTGTTATTAGTATTCAAGAGTGAGAGTGTAACACTTGCATGAATTTGATCAACATAAATGGAAACAAACTATCAGTAAAAAGCGTGGAGTTTCATTTATTTCAGATTTTAAAATGGGAATTGCCGAAGAAAAGTAATATATATTTTAACCTATAAAAAATTCATGCATTTTGAAATAAGTGTTTATGAGTTTATGATAAATATCATATTTGCATATTTTATGCACATAATTTGACCAAGAAAGGCATAAGAAAAATTAAATGCATTAAAAAAGTTCAGAAAACAATTTAATTTTAATAATATGGACCAATGTTATCAGCTTATTTTTTCTTAAGCAAAGAAGATATTTTAGCAATGAGTGACCAGGGGGCCAAGAGACTCCCCTCATTTTGGGAGGTTCAGATGTATGGAACGGATTTTAACTTTTTTTTAATTATAATTTATCATAAATTTAAGCCTATTGATTTTTAAAATTTTCTTTATAGATTCCAAAATAACGATAATACTGCTGAGTAATAAAAATGTTTAACATAACTTGTATTAAATAAAAATTGGTATAATTATTTGCCTAATAATTGTGACTATTTCCTATGAATTTTTTTCTTGTGACTTCTTTCCTGTGACTTTCTTTCTATAACTTTTTTCTGTGATTTACTTTCCTAGGTCCAATTTATTTTCTTCAGATTGTTGCACATTTATAAGCTGTTTTGTTTTTTCTTTTGCAAAACCTTGCAAGCATGCTGATGCAAACATTTCTCAAGGTATACATATAAAATTTTAATTGCATATTGGTATTAATATGCAAATGACCTGATTAGAGTTTCATGCCATTATGAAACACTTCCATTTTTTTAATGCAGTTTTTTAATACTTTTTTTACTCTGACATATTTTATAAAAGTGTTGTAAGGAGGATTAAACAAAACTTGTTTGAGCTAGAAAAATAAATGTTTTAGTTATATCTGTTTAAACATTTTCTATTGTCGCTTATGATACGGTGGGATTGAGCACAAGTTGTAACAACTTAAAGTAGCCCTTTCCCGATATAATACCAGTAATACAACATATTCACCATGACAACAGTGACTAATAATGAAAAATGATTGGAGAGGGGGAGGGGAGGCACAATGACAGTAATCATGATTTGATTATCCTGTATCAGTTATATATTTGCATGCATGTTGTAGAATTCTGTGTTTTATTTACAGCACCTTTTCCCAAAAGTAGTAAATCTAAATTAAGAGTTGCATATGGCACCAAGAGTAATTTTCTCATCAACTCAGTTCATTGTCTACTGTTACTTGGGACTGAACTTTTGATTTTTGATTTTTGAATTTTGATGGTTTTAATCTCACCACAGGAACAAAAAGAGGCTGTATATTTTTATATAAGAACACTTTTCAATTTCTGGGACTTGTGCCTTGTTGACAAACACCTGTTTGACATGATTAATCTAGTACCACTTAAGGTTGACAAATTAAGTTTGCTAAACAATAAGAAGATTTTTAATTTTAAGCAAAATAAGGTAATTTTATGAAAAATTGTTTGAGCAAGAAGTTCCTGTTTCATATGCTATACTTAGATTTGTGGGACCTGACCCCAGTTTTACTAAACATCTTGAAATTTTTTGCCTCAGATTGAGATTTTTAAAATTCTTACAGCTTGGTTGGTAATGGTTATTTTCTCAAAGAACATTCAGCAGGCATCAGAAATTAAAATACAACAATAAAATCTGTGTCCAGATAGTAAATGAAGCTTTAAAATATGGTAGGGCATTTTAACTGTGAGAGTTGTATTGAGATATGTTCAGGTGTGTCATAATAGTTTATAAAAACATAAAAATATGTTGAAGCATTGTAAGTGAGAGAGTGCTATACTGAAGTATTTTCAAAACAAAAACTTTAAAAATGGTATTTTATTATAATGAGGTAATATTATATTCAGGTATTTTTACCCTCATAATAGTAAATACAGACCTAAAATGTTAGAGGATTATAAATGAGGGATTGTTATACTGAGGTCTGTTCTGTGTGTGTTGTAGATACAAATATGTTAAAGCATTGTGAGGGTTATACTGAGGTATGCAGTGTGTTGTAATAATAGATACAGATATGTTAAAGCATTATAAGTGAGAGTGTTATACTGAGGTATGTTCTGTGTTGTACTAGATGTTGCATATGTGTTGAAACATTATTAGTGAGAGTGTTGTTTTGAGGTATGTTCTTTGTGAAAATGGTTTATAAAATCCATGCAAATACCGGGTGTTAAATAATGTGAAATTGATTGGTTCTCATTTGTCAAAAATGACATTTCTTCCACAAGACTTTCAGGTTTGCTTTTTTTATTTTTCTTTATTTTGTCATCTCAGTCATTTACAATGGTCAGGTGCAAGGCCAGTCCTAGCTACCAAAACAGTCTGGTTACCAATACTAATCAAGAGAACATGACCCTGCTCTGTTAATAAACCTTTCATATCCACCTAGGTCTTTCAGGTGTTAAGAGATACAGCATTTGTGCAGCAAGAATATGCACATGTAAACAAGCTGCATCAGTGTTTGATCTGTATGACATTAGATTAATTACAATAGAAACCTGTCATAAAGGATGCCATGTTACATTGCTTTATAGTTTTGTTATGTACTTCAGACTTTTAAAACATAGTTCTGTTTTAGTGACTACAAGGTGTTGATGCAAACTGACGTAATACAGATCTGTTGTGATGGCCAGATTTAATTCATTGTTCTGATTGACTCCATCATATTTATGCTCCCATTCAGTGTTATGACACTGAATTTGCCTGACATCAAAATCAGTTATGTTGAACTTGCCTTGCATCAGAATCTGCTGTTTTGAATAAGATATAGCACATGTCATTACTGATTGACAGTTTTGACCACATCCTTGTCTCTTTTGTGTCTGTATCACAAACAACACCTGGTCTTGGATATTGTTTTATTATTAATTGGAGGATGTACTGAATGCACTTCTTTATATGTATTTATTCATATGCTCTCCAAGAGACAACTGTTACATGTTATCTTTTCTGTAAAGAGCTGCCAGTCAAAACGTTTTCAATCATAACTACCACAAACAAGATAAATTTTAAAAATCTAATTTAAAACTTCTTGACTTACATTTTCTTTTCCTCAGAAAATCCAAGCCTCATTTCACAACACTTTCAAATTTCTCTCCTAAAATTTTTTTTTAATATGTGGTTTCAAATGGTGCCACTTGAGCACCTTAGTTATTGCAAGGAGTTCAAGAATTCAGATTTTTTTGGGGAGATGAAGTTGGACTCATTTCAGGAGAATTCAAAAGGTGTTTTAATCCTTGATGCCTAAAGAATGTTCACTGAAAAATTTATTGTTGCATTCCAAAGAATGACAAAAATCGAGAGAAATTTCAATTTCATCAGGAAAATTTGAGATGTTTATAAGTGACAGTGATAAATCGCTAAGTATTCATTTAAATATTGTAAATGGAAGATGGTATAATTTCATTTAAAAGGACAAATAAGTCCAATATTATAACAGGAATTATTGAAGATGTACAAGTCCCATACTCCTTACCAATCCATGATCAGTAGTCTATCTTGAGAACTTAATTAATTTTTTGTTTTATAATCAAAATGTTCCCTGTTTGCCTGTAAGGTGAACTTGACCCATTTATGTTATTGCACATTTATATGTGGTGAAACTTTAGCCAGATTGCTAAATTGCCATACATTGGCACTTCACATATAAAGCATCAGATGAAATGTTTACATTCACAGTAACATCTTGGAAATCGCACAGAAAATGCAAAATACTCTTGCACTAGTAAATCAGTCCTTGTTAAGAAAATAAGATGGAAAAGAATCTATTTTCATTTATATATTGTGCCAAAATATATTGATGTACAATATATACTCATTAGTCAGGTCCATCTGGATACAGTGTAGACCATGATCTGCCGGTGCATGATATGATGGCAGATCTGGGTCTGTGCAGTTTGCTGTTGGACTTGACTCTTGTAAGAGAGTATATAATTAAATAAATAGCATATCTGACATGGGTGACCAGTTTTTATTAGTTACTCTTGTGCATGCCTGCATGATATTTAATATATTTTTTCATAACTATCTGATAAATTTTCACAATTGTGATTGCTGATGATAATTCATATTCAACCTTGAATTCAGCAGTTTCCATGTATATTGGAAACACAAATAGCTCAAAACACCATACTTACCATTAATTTCAAAATCAAAAGAAATTATCTTGTGTGTGTGTGTGTGTGTGTGAGACCATCAAAAGAATGAACAAGTTTTATGCAAATACAGCACTCTCACCATAAGGCCCTTCATTATAACACAGTTCCTGTTATAAGGTGGGTATGAACATGGATCCCATTTTATTAAATGGTAGCCAAATTATTTGTACTTTGTATTGTTTTAACCAGGCTTTCTCAGTATATGGTGGTATACTCTTTGGATCCATTGGACAGTGTTACAGTGAGGGAGTACTGTATCAAGTACTTTATTATAGGATGGTCTTATTACAAAGTGGTATATGGTTTGCATCCCATGGGCAGCATTATAATGAGGGAGTATTCTATCAAGTACTTTATTATAGGATGGTCTCATTACAAAGTGGTGTACACTTTGCATCACATAGACAGTGTTATAATGAGGTTTTGTTGTATTTGAATTTTACATTTTATTAGATAAGGGTGTGGCTTGGGATGATTCTCATATTTTTTCACAACAAAATCATTTACAAAACTCTTCAATCGTGATAGCTTCATGCTTCAGTTACTTTGTCTTCAATAAATTACATAATGTGGGTTGCTTTTTTATAATGTTTGACCCAAGTTTAAGCTTCCTGTTAACAATGCAACTGATTGGTATTCAGTAAGGGGGACAATAATCAATAATTTTTGACATGTTACGAAAATTTATTACCAAACACCACAATTATAGTGCTATCATCCTGATATCAATCACTTATTACCTGTCACAAGATTCAGAAACTTTACAGTTCTATCATTTATATTCAATATTGTGTGTCCCCAATTAGATGTAGACCACATGAAAATCAGTACGAGTTTTCTGATTTTTGACGTGTCTAGGCATTATCGTTGTAACATAAGCTTGTCACACTTTAGAATCGAATATTGTAAAAGTCTTAAACTGTCAGTTTAGTATTTGTAGAGTAATATGTCATTTGAAGCACCAAATCTTTAAGTCATTGATAGACTCGTAAGTGCACAGGTTGGATGTCAAATTAAAATGATGATAAATGGATTGGAACATAGTGACGGATGATACCTTCAAAACAGAATATTGTTTCTTTTGTTTCTCAAAAGTTTTTAACAAATTTAAAGATACAGATTGTTTATGCTTGTCAAAGGTGATTAAAATGTCGACTTGTATATATCAAATATGTTTGCATTATCTGGGTGATTAA
Organism: Megalonaias nervosa; assembly: GCA_016617855.1. Lineage (NCBI taxonomy): Eukaryota > Metazoa > Mollusca > Bivalvia > Unionida > Unionidae > Megalonaias > Megalonaias nervosa. The sequence continues at coordinate 404,089 of JAECUM010000005.1, forward strand.
GAGACATACATATATGGAAACTTTACTTTTAAGAAGTTTTCGGTAAATTGTACTTTTGTATCATCTTGCAGCCTGTGCAACTTTAGACAAGTTGTGACTTTTCTGATATTTTCATTAATTGTTCTAAATTGACTGTACCATGTGTACTCGCTTATAAGTCCAACTGCAAATTGCACAGACCCACATCTGCCATCTCATAATGCACCTGTAGATCTGAGTCTGTGTCATTTGTAAGGAGTAATCAGTAGAACAAACAGCATAGATCCTGGTCTGCTGGCACATTATGCTACAGCTGATCAGGATCTTTGTTGTATGCTTTTTGATTCGATTTATAATCAAGTACATAACGATAGTGGTAGTTGAGTGTTCAGACTAATAAGAGCAGGCTCTGTTAGTTGATGACTGGCTGGAATCTCAAACATTAGGTTGGATGGAATCTCTAACAATAGGTTCATTTTAGATAAAACCTGACATATCTGTGCCCATATATCATCTCAGCATGACACATATTCAAAACCAGGATTTAATACTTACAGAGCATTATATGGTAAAAATTTAGACCAGTGCTTGATATCATTTCAGTTATGAACTGTACCCAGTTTCAGTAAACACTTAATGCATCCATGTTAGCTGGAGTGAATGATAATGCACATGCAGACATTTGATTAAATCTTATGCAAGCTGAGAACTGGATTTTTCACCAAGCACTTAAGGATTTTATGTTACATGCTTGGGTAATACTGACAAAAAAATGAAAACATTTTTGTTGAGAACTGAACATCAAGCTTTATACTGCAGTATTACAGGGCTGGACTCTACAATAATATTTGGGCTGCAGTATTACAGGGCTGGACTCTACAATAATATTTGGGCAAAAATTACTTCTCGCTCGAGCCAGAATAGGGTGAAATTAGGGAGAAGTGGGTATAAAAAGTTGAAGATTTATAATCATTTTTACTATTACAGGATGAAATATTGAATCAAATGGTTACTTTTTTTAATAGAAGGTATGGATATGTCATTTGGGTCATTTGAATCCGATTGGGCTTCAGACAATTTTTTAATAATTTTTTCAAGATATTCTTAATTTTCACCATTAAATTCAGGTATTTATGATGATCAAATCAGTGTGGCAATTGGCCACGGATCATAAGACTGCCTTTTCCAAATTTGCACCTTCTTCTTTGAAGAGATAACACAAAAGTTCATGCTCTTACTTTGAAGATTGAAGCATTGCATTGAAATAAAAGTGGTTTAGGAATGGCATTAATATCGGGTGTAATGGAGCAAAATGAGTCTCAAGACTGGGACTACAATATGTACTCGCTTATAAGATGATCTGGGTCTGTGCAATTTGTTAGGAGTAATCAGTTGAAATTAAAATATAGTCTCTGATCTGTGGGCACCATGGCAGTAGTTAGAGTGATCTTTTTATCCAATTTTTCCATCCGTGCATTTGTCACTCAGTTCCAAAACGAGAGTACAGTCAAAATAACCAAAAGGATTAGACAGATACATAGAGCCTAATTTTAGTATCATTTTTATTTTCTGGAAGTGTGAAAATCAAACTTTTTCTGCCCATATGACATAATTGAGCATACAAAATTTTATTTTGAGCATCCAATTGTTTTTGGTTAATAATGGTGACATGGCTTTGGGGAGAACTGGCATGCAATTGAATAAACAGGTCAGACCCTGCATTGTTTAAAGATTTGTTGGAACAACACTGAAACTGTAGACTCCCATAATACAACACACACAGAGATCCATTCAGATGTGATACATGTACTGGGAGTATGTACCAGTCACTGAAATTCAGCAAGCTAGTACAGAAATCGAAGAGTTAACAAAATCCTGAAAGTTCTAAAATTCAAGCTTTTGTCTTAGTAAAGTTATAATAAAGTATGTTAAATGTTTAGTTTGCGAGGAGGAAATTGATTTTTGTGCACAAAAAGAGTTTAAAGAATATGGAACCAGATCTCAAGCTCTTGGTAGTCAAAGAGCCCTTGCTTGCTGAACTTTCAGATTTTGATCCTGGCCCCATATTCACAATACAACCTGAGCGCTCGAATTTCAGAACTAAATATCTTAACAACTGGAATTTGGCATGTACATAAGAGATACAGTGTACAAGCAATTTGGCAGTACATAGAGATACAGTGTACAAATAATTTTGCATGTACAGAGATACAGTGTACAGGTACTTTGGCATGTACATTGAGATACAGTGTACAAGCAATTTGGCATGTACATAGAGCTACAGTGTACAAGCAGTTTGGCATGTACATAGAGATGCAGTGTACAAAGCAATTTGGCATGTACATAGAGATACAGTGTACAAGCAGTTTGGCATGTACATAGAGATGCAGTGTACAAAGCAATTTGGCATGTACATAGAGATGCAGTGTACAGGCAATTTGGCATGTACATAGAGATAACAGTGTACAAGCAATTTGGCATGTACATAGAGATACAGTGTACAAGCAGTTTGGCATGTACATAGAGATACAGTGTACAAGCAATTTGGCATGTACATAGAGCTACAGTGTACAAGCAATTTGGCATGTACATATAGATGCAGTGCACAGGCAGTTTGGCATTACATAGAGATAAAGTTTATAAGTAATTTGGCAGTACATGTACATTGAGATACAGTGTACAAGCAGTTTGGCATGAGCATAGTATTACATGTAGGCTCGTACAATAATAACAAAAGAAAAGAGTGAAGACAACATGCTTTGTATATTTTAACAAAATAATTTATTTCCCTAGAAAACAATGTAAAAATTGGAAAATAGGACTTATGGTTTGTGAATATAATCCTAAGAATGAAAAATACAAGTCCTATCACTAAATAGTTTTATTAGAATCCAGGTTCGAATCTTGATGATGTTCCAATATGGAAGGCGATGATGTCAGATGTGGTCCTTGTACAAATAGCAACAATTCCTCAGTTGAATCACAGTTTATGTTTCTGAATAATTCCAGAATAAATTTCCACTGAATTTCTTCTCGCAGAATTTATAAAACAGTACACTTGTTTTGTTTTCTAGAGAATAAATTATTAAATTCCAAAAACAAATGAACTTCAAAAACAATCTGGTTTCAACAATAAATACCTATCCGGCCTTCTAGGTTTTAGAAATACAACTGACTGACGAGCGCTCAGAAAGGGTTATTATATTCGATAAATTATCATCCCGTTCTCGCGAGATAGATTACGTGGTCTCTTAACTCTTGAACAGCGCAATAAGAAAAATGCAATTTGTCATGTAGGAAGAACCCCTATCTACTTTCACTCTGAAATAGATTTAAAAATAAAACATTGTTTATTCAGACTAAACAAAATGACCTTGGCAATAACCAATCATTTTCCCGTAGTGTTTACACTACCGCGGACCAAGGTGAACTAAAAATATTGCAAATGTAACATGTTTTACATCTTAAACAGAATTACTGAAAAAGAATTTCAAATCCCATGAAAGTAATCATTACAATAAAATGTAATGAAGCAAATATAAAATAAAACAGAATTTTAAAACTAACACACAAGCAATTTAATTACATATACGTAACATTAGCAATACAGTGTACAAGCAATTTTGCAGTACAGAGAGATACATTATACAAACAATTAGTTAATGCATAAATTTTATTGATCTTTACCTCTCTTGGAGTAAATTTACAGAAACAAAAAATCAGATTTTTGAGTTAAGTGTTTAACACAGTTTTGTGACTTTGAGGCCAGATCCATCAGTCAAGATAGTGAACTAAAAACTGAACTATCTAAATTTTCAGAATCGTTGATTTTCTACAAGTTCTCACTGATTATGGATAGAGTTATGAAAGAGATACTAAGAGATTCTCATACGATTTTTCGATTGGGCACTTGGAGTCCAAGTTCAGATTTTGTGCATCATCTTCATGATCATGAGATCCAGGATTCCCAGTTTTCTGAGTTTGGTTTTTCATTTCTACATTCACAGGATTCCAAATTTTTCTTTTTCAAAATCTTACTTTCTACATTCACAGGATTCCAAATTTTTCTTTTTCAAAATCTTACAAAAAGCTTTCAGAGAGTGTCAGCCATCTTATCCAGGTGAAGCATGAAAAGTGTTGTGTCACTATAGGACCCATGTATAGACTGACAATTATTCTTTGATGAATGACTGCAATAATTGAACTTAGCTCTTCAGCAGATTTGACATCTCACCCATCAAGCAGAAATCATCAAATTTGCATAGATCTATCAATTGCAATGTTAAACAGCTTTTATCTGGAAATGGAGGTATTATAAAAATTGCAATGAATAAATATGTAAAAAATTTTTGGGGGGGTGTATGTCATTGTCATTTTAAAGTTAAAGCAACTGTAATTTTTTTTATAACTATTGTTTGTTTCTGTATACTTTTTCTTTCATCGACAACATGTCTTGTATAAAATCAGGTTAATAACCCAGTCAAATAACCTTGAAAACAGTTGTGTGAAAAAGAAATTAAACCCATATTGTTAAACCCATAAAGTTTAACAATTGTTGGAATATAGAACATTAATAAACTACAGCATTCTCTCACTATAAGGCCCTTCATTATAGCACAGTTCTTGTTATAAGGCAAGTATGATCATGGATCCCATTTCATTAAATGGTATAAAATTATAATGGGGGAGTATTGTATTTTCAATTTTGATATTATATGTAAAATCACTGAAAATTTGTTACATAATACTGAGGACTTTGTGTATGTACATTCTTTTCAGATTGTCCACAAATGTTTATTCTGTTTTTATTTCTCATAATTGTTTACACTGTCAAAAATGAAACATTCTTTTTTTTTATTTAATCTTTGAGCTGAAGATCTAAAATATGATTAAAAAGTATCAGAAATGCTTAGGGACTGACCATATTATGGGGGTGGGTGGGATGAGGATTTTCTTTCCAACCATATTTTTTTTTGTTTGTCACAAGATTTTCTGACGACTTATATAATGGACAGAATATTTTTGTCTCTAAAGATCAGAAGATTATTTTTTCAAACTTCCTGGGAGGCCAGAATTTCATTTTCCAAAAATCCCAGGCCCCATCCTCCAGATTAAATGGTTGGTTTCTTATTTAAAAATCAGTTAATATATATAGTACTTTAAATGGTCGCTCTTTATACAAGAAAGCTATACAGACACTGAACAAGCTTCATCTCGATATGTATGAAATAAACATTTTTTTATTTTCTGTGTAATAAACTGGTATAATTAACCTTGTGGCAACCGGAAATGGATCATTGGGACTATAGTAATTTAGAGTGTTTTAAAGTGTCATGCTTGTTGTTAAATACATACATATGACAAGTTTAATGTCTTCACATTGCCTGTATTTGCTCAGCTGGGCACACTGTAGTTTTAAAAGTACAAAGGATGTCATAAATATGAATACTGTAAAAGAACACTACAGATGATCAAACTTGTAATAAACAACACTGTGATATCAGGGCTTGAAATATCAACTTGTCCATTTGTACTTGTCCAGATTAGTAGAGTAAGGACAGGTATCTTTTTTCTAAAGTAACTAATTGTCCATTCTAATTAAGGTCAGGAAGCAGTTTTCAAAATTTGTCCACACCTGAAAATGTGACAAAGGTGTTATTTCATGTTTTTTTGTTTATAATGGTTACAGATAGTAAAAATTGCGGTAAAATGGTATATAGGTTGATTATTGGAGCTCTAATCATGAATTGCACTTGAACACAGTATAACGGTAGGTTAATATAGGTCATGCAAAAATATAGCTGAAGAATGGTGCATTTAAACCAGTAGTTAGGTAGAGACAAATTTGAAATGAATTAAATTGTACAGGCATAATGTAATATGGTTGTTTATGTAATTAAGAATGGCAAGGTAAGATCAGGGAAGGCCTGCCTATGAATCTGCTGAAATATTTATTGCTGGTGTTCTTGTCACAAAGGATGTCACCAATCGTGACAACTTGACATTAAGACTAAAATCTTTATGCTTCTAAATAAATTTTCGGCTGTAATTATTAATAAACTGTCACAGAGGTTTCATAGACTCTAGACAATTACTTCATTCTCAGTTACACAATAAATGTCAAAGAAGACTAATTTATTCAAAGAGTGTAGTTGTTAATTAATTTTTGTTCATTCCTTGGGTCAGAAGTTTGATATTTGACATCAAGAAACATGCCTTCCCCCAAGAGATCTGTACCTCTATGTATATTACCATACCTAACTTCACAGACAGCTACAAGATGCTGCTGGTGATATAAGTAGGAAGGGAGTTGTATGGGGGAAGGGGAGTTACATAGGTAAAAGAAAAAGACTTAAGTGTGAGTTTGGTGTGGTTTGGTGTTTTATGGCACAGTTCAAGTATGGTATTTAGTGCCAAGGCAATAGGCCTGTTTGATAAGGGTTGTTACCGCCCCTGACAATAGGCTCCCTTGAAGAGCTCTTTGGTACATTGAAATCAGAAACCGTGTACGTGAATTTACAATCCCAATTTCCGGCAAGCAATTTTACTCCCATTATGGATGCATCAACTAGCATGCCAAAATCGACTAAGAAGAGACATTATTGCAGTGTCTGTTCCAGTTATCGGGGAAAATCTGTTGACAACAAAACTATAATTCTCCACAAGTTTCCTGCAGACAAAAGGTTGAGAAAAGCATGGATAAGGCGTATTAAAAGTGTGATGCCCCAGTTCGCTTACAACAGACATGACCACCTGTGTTCAGCACATTTCTTAGAGGGACGATTTACCCAAGAACACAACCTTCCATCGGTTTTCAACATGAAGTCGAAAAGAAAGATATCTGCATCTTTTCAGTGCTCTGAGGAGGAGAAGTCAGCTGCATCACAGCCTAATACAGTGGATCACGCTGCTGACGCTGAGAGTGATTTTGAAAAAAATATTAGAAAACTGGAGTTAAATTAAATTCAGAGTTAACATATCACAAGAAAAACATATTTTTATTGTTGTGACGAACACACATGCACTTGTTACACTATTACTTATGGTCTTGCACACATGTGCTTGCTGTTTCACAGAGATACCAATTTTCTTAAGATTTTCTCTCTCTCTCTCTTTTTCTTGGCCCAATATTTCCTACAAATTGTATTCCACATGTGCTTGCTCTAAGACATCAATTCCAACCCCAACTCCTCAGCTATGTACAGCAGTATAATAAAACTCGATATTTGAAAACACTGACACACAGCAAAAAGTTCATATTCAGAATGACTTGAACATGGTATATTTTTGGACACAGTGTTTCAGTGTTTACATGTCAGTGCACCTTGTAAATAGTCATAGTTCATTTGACATATACAGCTGAGTGATGCACATATATAAGGGTACAAAAGAATTCTACAGTCTTTCATAATCTCATTTGATGTAAAAGCAGACTAATGCGAATCATACATACTGATTACTGATTACACAAGGACAAGTCATGCTTGATACGTTCAGAGAAGAGCTCTGGTATAATTGCCTTTAAATAAAATGAATTCAGTTTTTCAAGCATCAGAATCCAAAATCTTTCATCAAAGAAAATTATTTCCACATGATATCCCCTAAGGGTCCAGTTCACAAAATCACACCATTTTTGGTCACAAACTCCCATCTGACCTTGAACTTGATAATCATGACCTTGTTTAGGCTTAAGTTCAGCACCATTCACCTCACAACAAAAAGATGGGTCTTTGGCTGTTTCCATTGGTGTCATGTCTCTAAATTTAAATGGACATTTCACTTCTAATAGTCCTGATGATTCCTCGCAGTGTTTGCAGGTCACCAAACCATCGGGACTGCTACTTAGATGGGGAAATACCTCATTCACCCATAATCCACTCTCTGTTACAATAATGTCAGTGTGGATTACCTTGGATTCAATCTGGTATAGGCGTTTTGCTGCTGGTTCATGTGTTCTACCCCATCTTACACTGTCACTGTCAAACTGAATATATCCCATGACTTCCCTTACAGTACAATTAGGCAATGTACTGTTTTTCAGTTTACAAACATGTCCAGACTTTGAGCTTGTTATTTTGCCAATACGTGCTGACAAGCAGTTTTTGTTGTTTGCCTGTCCTTTAGTAATGTTTTGAATTCTCTCACATTCTTCCTTTTCACAATGAAGAGATGCAGAGTAGTCCTAAAAATATTTCATGCATTCATCACTCTGCAAAAAGTTGGCCTTGTCATAATACATACGGTCAATATTGTGTAATTTAGGGGTTTCATGTTCTGGGTAGGGTGCTTTAACATAGTCAACTGTACTTTGTAAAAAGTCTGCATAACGGTTAACCACTTTGAGTTTGTTACTAAATTCCATCACATCCACTGGCTCAATAGGTGTGGCAGGACTGATATTAATACTGGACTTTGCCTGTGACTTTCTTTCTAATGAGCATTCTGTTGAAAACTTTAATTTCTTAAAAGTAAGGTCCTGGGATTTCTTTGGGCTCAGTTGCCTTGCTCTTGGCTTGTTCCACTTGCAAGTATCAGAAGTTGGTACGTGGAAGCCATTTTTCTTTTTGGAAGATATGTCAACCAAGGCATACAGTAGTGCTGCTACATGATTGCACGACTCTCATTCCCTGAAATTCTTTTTTAAAATTAGTATTATTGAATGCTGATCATAGGTGATTCTGTATTATGTAGGAAAATACTGGTGCATCAGCCTGTCATATTGTTCCACTCGAAGTATGCAATAGTTCGAACCTCCTCATTTTTACTGTTTTGTACATGTATTTCTCTCAACATCCTAATACCTAAATCTGCCATTCCTTTCACCCTTTTCAGTAGCTCGGCTTTATTTCCTGACACGGGGCACCTCTATCCCGTAAATATGTCTTGAGGCACTTTACACTAGGTTTTCCAGGTCACCAGCTTTGTTGACATCTTTGTTGGCCTCCATCACAGCATATAGATTTCCTCGCTGGAAGAGCGTTGCATCATGGGTAAATTAGGGGAATTAATAATTCAAGAGATGTAATGACCGTTTTCGAACAGGCCTATTGGAGTAAAGTGCCTTGCACCCTGGTAGCTGGCATGGTCTGATCTGATGGTAGGATCTGAACCTGCACACTGTCAGTTGCATGTCTGGTATACTCACCACTGAGCCATCATGACTTAAAAGACAGGATGGCTAAAGGATATATGTTATAAATGATCACACCATACATATTGTACCCTTCACGTCAAACAAACAGAATTAAGATGTAGTTAGACATTCCATAGCTGTAAACCATCATTTGTGGACCCTTTTACTTAAAATTATTTGCAGCCATATTGGCAGATAACTGACAGATTTTACATTTTGATTATTTAGGGTATATTAGTGTTTTCTCCAAGACGTGCAGTTTCTTGAATTTCCCCCCTTTTTTTAAGGATAAGCAAGCATTCAAAAATCAAATAGTCCATTTGCCATAAAGAGGTTTATACAAAATAGCAGTCATAGTTTTCAATGGTAATTCCTCAACCTTTATAATTTTCAGTGGTATTTCCTCTGCTTTTACATACAGTTCATATGATACAGTGTCGTCATCATTAACACAGTTGATGGCACTTTGTCAGTAATTAAAACAAGTTTCCTCACAAGTTATTTATTACACATGCATTTATTAAAACATATTTCAAGATACTCTTCTTACATAAAAACTGCCCACACTCCTTTAAAAAATTTGGAAATATTCCCTTACAAAAATTACACTAGAGAGAGAAAATTTCCCCTCTGAAAATCCTTGAGAAATAACTGGTATACAAAACCTGAAATAAAAGTTTTGAAATGCAAGAAAATTTTTTAAAACATAACATCAGTACAAGGAGTGGAAAACAAGCTTCTTTGTCTATGCAGTTTGTGTGCTGATTTAATATTAGCATGCCATGTTGAATTTGGTAGACTTGTATGAAACCAACTTCAGATGTCATCAATGCCAATAAATTTCTAACCACAGAAAATGTGAAGCTGCAGTTAACACAGACCACATTGGAGGACTTTCACAGTTACCACACACCACATTGGAGGACCTTCACAATTACCACACACCACAATGGAGGACCTTCACAATTACCACACACCACATTGGAGGACATTCACAATTACCACACACCCCATTGGAGGACATTCACAATTACCACACACCACATTGAAGGACCATCACAATTACCACACACCACATTGGAGGATTGGAGGACTTCACAATTACCACACACCACATTGAAGGACCATCACAATTACCACACACCACATTGGAGGATCTTCACAATTACCACACACCACACTGGACGACCTTTCTAATTTATAATAAAATGGTAGTAATGCTGAAGAAGGGGAGTCATCCATATGATCATAAAAATTACTTTTCACCAAAATATAATGCATGTTTCTAACTCTAGCAACTGTTACGTTTGTCTACCCAGTTTGCTACAATAAACATCATGTTAAGATTAGTTCAGTGGTAAGAGTCCATGTATCTTAAGTGTTAGGATCAAGTTATTTTGCTCCATTTCCTACCTGTTCACATATCACTTAATACATAACGATAGTTGACTCGGGTATGTAGAATAGACACAAAACAATCTTGTGCATGTCGAAAGAGGTGACTGATTGAAGCAGGAGTCACCATATTTAATTGGTTTCCTTACTGGACTTGCAACCAGAAGGGTGCAGGTTCAAATCCTACCATCAGATTAGCTCAGGTCAGCTACCATGGTGTGTCCTTGGGTAAATCATTTAATTCATATAGCCTCTTCAGCCAATAACCTACATTTGTTGCAGTGCCAAAAACACCAAACTAAACTGATAGTTGGTTCTGAATTTGTGTAAATTAAAATGCATTACACATGACAGTATTTCAACCAGTCACATGATGTCCATTATCAGGGATGAATTCTCATCAGACCCTATATTTTTCTTTCTTTTTTCATTGCTTACATTTTTTAGCACTTGTGTTAAATTGTTATTCATTCAAGAGGTTGCTCATTTGACCAGTAAAAGTCAATATACACTTGCCTCAGTATGATCTGATTGGCTTGCCTATCATAGCAAATAGAGCAGATGTGTGGCTTCCTCCAGGGTGTGCACCAGATAGCAATTTTCAAATGTACCTGTGAGCCATGCTGTATGTCAGATAAACGCAGGTTGCAGGCCAGATGTGCCCCATGGGTTGTAGGTTTGCACATGCTTGAAAAAGGGAAATAAAGTGTTCTCACTTACAGCAGCAGTGGCAGTGACAAATTTCTCACCAATAGTTTGAAAAATGTGTGCCCAAGTAGGTAATTATACATAGGTTTAATGACACATCAGCACAACCCTGGCTGTATTGTACCAAGCAAAAGCTAGGTAACAAAACCTGTAAAGTCACAAATTTGTTATAAAATCCCAAGGAAGACGAACCCCTCTAACGAAAAGTAAATATGCACCATGAAAGACAAGATAAAAATGTTGCAAACACTCCCAAAAAGCATGCAAAGCAAGGAGAAAGGAAAAAAAGAGTGAAGTCTTTCAAGTACAATGTTAAATGTTTTCTGTCAAAACAACGCTTGTTTAAAAGTCGATAACCTCTGTTGAAACATCATGAGATGCATCCCACAGAGAACAGGTTGCCTCCCTTAGTCTCCTTTTACAACATCAAGGCCTGTTTTGGCAGACTCTTACGATCCAAAATCCCTCTCTTTCTCCCTCTCTCTCTCTCTCTCTCTCTCTCTCTCTCTCTCTCTCTCTTTCCCTCTCTCTCTCTCTCGTATCTTTGTTAAGTAATTTTAAAGTATTGAATAAACATACCCTCTCATAAAATTTTCAAAAAATTTTTAAGAACAAAATTATTTTTCTTACAACCCTAATGCAGGCACGGGAAACTTCCTCCAGGGTGCAGATAAGTGATTTTTAAAGCCACACCATATGATGTAAATTTATCCCCTCCCCCATGTATATAATAAAAATCTAGCCAGTCCTAAGTAGGGTATATAAACTGCTGTTCAGGTAAATATGGTAAGTGGCCTTCATTTAAAGATGATTCCCAATATGGAACCCTTCGTCAAAGGTTGTTTGAAATTCAGTTTGTTTATTCAGTTGCGAGGTCAGTCCAGTATTTTCAATGCCAGTGGTTTGTTTCCCCCACAATTACATTGCTGCTATGTGGATTCAAAGCTGTATCTATATGTTTCATACTTTACTTTAAATCTCTAGACTGCTTGGCACTTCCACATGCAAAGAAATTGGGGGTTAATGTGCTAACAATGTTTGCACATTATACTTGTTGATGGTCTATTTTTATTACTTGCCAGTGTTGTCATTGCATTTTGCTATTCAAGTTTAGACAAAAAAGGGACTGACTCGGCCTCCCATCTCTCGTATTTTTCCATCTTACATACATGATACTTGTCCTTCTGAGATATTTGTTGTAGAAAATACCTGCTGTTTGGCACTTAACGTATTAACTCACAAGATGAGTCCAAGTGCAAACTGCACAGATCCAGATTTGCCATTGCATGGCATGCCAGCAGATCCCGATTTGTGCAGTTTGTTACAAATAATCAGAATAGACAGCATAAACCCTGATCTTCAGGTGCATTATGCTATGGAGGATCAGGATCTTTGTTGTTTGCAGTTTGACTTTTCTTATAAGTGAGTATGTATGATAAATAGTTTGGTCATGTATTGATCACAAATTTCAGACAGTGTTTTCAGAATGTATAGTGCGATTGTGATCTTAATTTGTAATGGTAGGTCCTTTAATTTTTATTTTCAGATCTTGAGAATGTCCAGTCTGAACTGTTCGAAGTCAAGACCAAATATGACGAGGCTGTATCTGCAAAGTGAGCATACAGCCAGATTTTATATTTTCACTAATCATTAAACCAATTGCCTTAGCAGAGATTGCTTCATCCATAAATAAATATTCCATGTTGGCTCAATGGTTAGTATGCCAGACTTGCAACCAGAAAGGTTTGAGTTTGAACCCTGTCCACACCAGGCTGGGTCTTGACTGCCGTATGGTGTCTCATGGCAGGGCATTTTTTTCCAGTTGCATTGGCCATAATATAAACCCTCAGTTCAATGCAGGATGATATTTTATATTTTATATATGTTATGTATTCACAGATGCCTGTGCATGTGTTCCAGGCTTGATACTTTGACTTTTAAAATCACATAATTATTTAGTATCAAGCCAGATTCTTCACATCATGTTGTATATACTGTATATATTGTACATAACAGATAGAAGGCCTCAAGGTAGATTAGTTCTGTAACTAACTGAGTTACCTTCTCTAAAGTCTTTATTATTATTATTATTATTATTATTATTATTATTAAGTCCTGTTAAAATATAGTCCCTTTTATTTCAGGTGCCAAGTTTGAGTTTGACAATAACTTGATATGAAAAAATATTGTTAATGGGAAATACTAGTTTCTAATTTAAATCGATGGTTATAGACCAAAGTATTCTTTGTTTTGCATCTCATTTTTCTGTGAGTATGCATGTATTGCATGTAGAGGTAGGGTTTACAGTATGTCAGCAGAATTGTTACTGTATAATGCAGGTATACAATTTGGTTTGGGGCCCCAGATGGCCATGTGATCTAAAGTGCTCACCTTTTTCATCTCACCTCTGTCTGTGTGGGTTCAAGTACTGGCTCTGCCACTGTGACTATGTGAGAAGGCTGCCAGTAGCGTCCAGTGGGTTAGTGATTCTTACTGGGGTTTCCCTGGGTTCTTCTTTCACCAGTTATACTGGCCGCCATGTATAGCCTATCTTGCACTGAGAAGTAGCGTTAAACTTGAACACAACAACAGTTTGGTTTTTAAAATATAACCGGGAAAATTTTTTAAATACTTCAGGCATAACCTCTTGACTTTGGTTTTTGTTCTTGCTGGTGTTAGATATAATGGCAGTTTGTACTTCATCATTATCCATCAGATTGGTTCACTGGCTTGAACAGCTGCTTTATTTGTTTTATATCATATTTTGAAAGAGAAAAAACACTTGATCTCCTCACTGATCAAACCGTTCTCTAAATTGATGTATTGGTTGTGTTGTATCACTTAATCAGTTTGTTTAACTTTAAAATGCAAGCACATGATGACTAAGTTAAAATCAGACTTGTTTATGAACAGAGACACTATGTATACTTGATTACAAGTCCAATCCAGCTGCAAACTACACAAACAGATCTGCCATTGCATAATGTGCCAGCAGATCTGAATCTGTACAGTTTGATGGGAGTAATCAGTAGAACAAACAATATAGACCCCGATATGCCACTGCACTGTGTGATTGCAGATCAGGGTGTGTGTTGTTTGCAGTTGGACTTGAATTGTAATAAAGTATATATGGTAACTTAAAATGAATGATTAGTTATATTCCCATTTTTAGTCCCACCCATTGACTTATTAGCACATTTACTTGTAGACATTTTGCTGAAAAGTTAAATAGGACACATTTATTTAGTAGAGCATTGGATTTGTAATCCAAGGGTCACAGGTTTGATACCAGGCCAGGCCATCCCAGAATATCTGCATCTTTGTCTCCTTGGGAAAACAGTTGGCTCCCATTTCTTTGGCATGACCAGTCCAGTGTCTTAAAAGTGCTGCTAAAACAGACCGGAACACATCATTTATAAATGTTTACTATATTTTATTGTTGTTATATGCATGTAAATAAGATTTCTTACTCTGACAAGACTTGTGGTGGGGTATAGAGGAAAGGACAGCAAGCTGAAATATGTATGCCCTACCATGTGGTAGGAGCATCATTTACGGTTAGCTTTGTGTGTCTGGGTCTGTATGTAGGTACATTCATCTGGCAATAGATCCAGTTAAGTTTTGGTCAGTTTTCAAAAATTGGGGTGGGGCATTTTTTTTTAAAGGGATAACATTTACAGAGCTAGAAGTACCAATATTGGTTCTGAACAATTTGATTTTCAACATTGTTACCTTCCTACAGGAAACTGAAGGGCCAGATTTTGCCACCTTGTGCAGTATGTCATTTGTGTCCTTCTTAGTGACTGATAAATATTGCAGACTGCTGTCAGATTATACAGATTTAATTAACACACCACCATCTCAAACTCTGTGCAGCATAATATTATGATAGTGCAGCTACCTGGTTGAAAATAATATTACCATGCAATAATGTAAAATTAAAGTGAAACCTTCCTTAGCAGACACCTGCATATAATGGCTTTAATTTGGTTCAGTGTTTTATAGCACAACATGACAAGTAGGTTATTTAGTGCTGAGGCAATTGGAGTAAAGTACCTTGCCCAAGGACACACAACAGTACCTAACTCGTTCTGGTCCAGTGGTAGGATTCGAACCCACACCCTTTTTGGTCCTAATCACAGAGCAACTGCAGCTTGCACCATATGATATGAGACAGTATTTACTACTCCCATTTTAATTTATATCCTTTATATATTTAATCTATCTATCAAGGAAATTTGACCAAAAAGGAAAATATTTTTTGATCTCTCAATTGTTGTTTTAGAGTTTTGATTTTACATCATTCAGAGAAATTCATCAGTCCCTTTACCTAACACTGAATATGATGTATTTTTTACATCCCTAATTTAATCCTTGATTTAATCATTAAAAAAATACATAATTGAGAGCAACTGTACTATATGTTTTTACTTAAATTTACGACCAACTTTGCAACTTACTGGTAAGTCTACCACTCTGGTGGTCTACAGGGTTCCCACGCTACCGGGATATTAGGAAAAAGTCCGGAGAAACGATAATTTTTCTCCTGACCATGAAAAGTCCTTGAATTTTGCAAATATTGTTGAAAGGCAGGAAAAATCCGGAATTTTCTGTCACCACTTGATGCCCTAAACAATCACGTAATTGAGTCATAACTTAACTGATCATGAGTTAAATTTATCGAGTTCTAACCAGAATATTTGGAGGGTACAGTATGGATCATTTGGGTGCTTGCAATAAACATATATGCTGAGTCAATCCAAACGCTCAATGGATTAGATTTGTCTAGTGGACTTTTATTTTCAAAGTCAGCTTGATATCCATATCTTTCTTTACATGGAAGGAATGAAAACCAGCCTTGCATCACAAGGGGCCAACATGGTGGTAGTAAAGCATAGCCACTTATTGGATGGCCCAGCAAACTTTAAACGTTGTTAGATCGAGTGATAACATGCATGAAATCGATATGAAAATTACTTATTTTCTCAGAAATTGTGAGTATTAAAATCATTATGTCTTTAATCTGTTGAAAGACAAGATAAAACTACGGCATTGATGAAATTTGACCTGGTACTCACAATTTGCATTGCTAGTCGCATGAGTACACAAATCAAACAACTCACATTTTCAAATGTCATACAGAAAAAAAATATAAAAAATATTAAATGAAAGTCGTATACTGGTTGTAATAAAAATACAAAAACGAAAGGACACAAAATTTTCCGTATTTATATATTCCGAGAACAACTTTTGGAGTTTTGTTGTATCACGTGACTACCATGTTGACATGTGCTCTCTGCTTGATAAATCAGACTGGCCAGATTGCTGGTTTTTACAAAAGGTATCTGACTTTCATTTAATATAATTGAATTTCTGTACAGCAACATTATAAAGAAGTTTGTTGTTGATATCACGTGACTATTGGACTTCTGATGTCGTTGTTTGAGATTTGTTAAGTCATGTGATTAGTAATGGGAATAGCGAGTACCTGGTCAGGTTTCATCTATGCCGTAGTTTCGTCTAGTCTGTCAGTGGATTAAAGACATGACGATTATAATAGATAATCACACGACAAAAGTCATGGACAAAAAGTCACAAAAGCATATTGGACAAAAAGTCACATGACAAAAGTCACAATTCTGATTTGTATTATTATGATGAACATATAGGACAACAAGTCTAAAGTTATTTTTATTGTTATGATGAACATATATGGTAGGATAAAGTCGCAGGACAAAATGTCACTCTTTAAAACTTTTAATACTATAAACATTACACAAGCAGTTGTGGGGAGGTTTTGACAAGAATTTAGCAATTGATAGTTTGGTTTGTTTATTTGAGTGGGTGTCATACAGAAAGGGTGATGCTGAAAAGAATGTAGCTATTGGTGGCATGGTTTATTTCTTTAATTATTGTGTGAACATGGTTCCAGGATATGCATGCAAGAAGCAGATGTCTGGTCTCTCTTTATCAGATTATATTGTATACAGGATGGGATGGTTTTCACAAGAATTTTGCAAGAAAAATATGTAAAAGTGTACCAAAAAAATAATTTAATAGGACAACGTTAACATACTATAAAATAACACAAAAGAACACAGTCAAAATGTTTCATATATTGCATAAGTAAATGTAAATTTATCATTGTAGCCAAAAAACTTAAATTGAACATTAAAAATTGTTGAATAAAGGAAATAGAAAAGAGAGTGTGACAGTCATGGTCATAATTTGAAGAAGACTTCAAAATTACATGTCATATTTTGACGTGTTTTTTTCATAACTCCATAAAAAATAATAGGAACATTCTATTCTGTGACTTGTTATGCTACACATATTTCGTAACTGTGAAATCAGAATCTTTTCATTTTATGCTGTGATTTTCTGTCCTACAATCAGTATATCATGTGAGAAAGTTTGCCATTGGCTTCCTATGCATCGATGGTTCTTACTAGGTTTTCCCAGGTTCTTCTGCTTTTGTTTATACTGGCCACCATGTATAGTCTGCCTTGTGCTGAAAATTGGCATTAAACAAAACAACAACAACAACAACCATACATCTTAAAATAAATATTTTTGTACCCTGCAAAAATATAGAATTCACAGTAATTCATGCACGAAAGGAATGGGAGCATTGAGCCTTAAATAATTTGAACAAATTTGTGTATTAAAAAGTATGTTATTTTAAAAGTGTAATATTTAGGTAATTAGGCTTTGAATTCACATAAAATTATTATTTCATAAGTGAAATATTATGCGTTCATCCAATTTATCTTTTAATAGTCATAAATACCTTGTTTTTGAATTTTGGTAGAACCAGACATGTATGCACATGCCTAGCCCTTGTCATATTGGGACAGTTAGATCCTAACCATGTACAAAAATTAAATGATTGATTTATGATAGATTTAAAACAAATGCCTGCTTACAGTATGTGTTGGAGGGGTGTTTCAGAAGTAAGGGACCACACTATTTATTCTTTGTGGTGGGAGAATTGTTTTCAACAAATACTTCTAATCCTGCTTGGAAAAAAAATTCTTTGACCCCCTCCCCCCCTTCCTTAATAAGGTGGTCTGGTATTGTTTTTTTAAGTTCATAGATTGCTTTAACCTATGCTTAATTGAAATGTTGACAATATAATACATTTCCTGTACATTTTGTAGCCAGTTAGCAAATAAATATAGTTAGTGTTGTTCATTGTATCTCTTCCAAGTCAATAACCAATACTTCCAATAATAAAAAAATCCCTCAACAGATGGGTCAGGTGCCAAATGAAAAGCCATATATTACCTCCTAATTGAGTGGTGTCCTTGCAGTTAAAAGCTCTTTTGTTGTGACTGATTGATGGGAAAAGACATTTATGAGTATTGATATAGCTTCAATAAGACCACAAGAGCTGTCAATAGCTAGGCATTTGTCACAAACACTGGTCCTCATTGTCTGGGCTGATATAAACAAACTGGAAAAAAAGCATGAAGCTAACAGCTTTTATACCCATTGTGTTGCCAATAAAATCATTTGCCAATTGACTGTCTCCTTGGGTTAGCATCAAAAGGTCTATGATAATGTGAAACTGACAACTCTTGGGAAGAAAACAAAGTTCTATATTTATCTAAGGTCATCAAAGAGACAGTGCTTTCTTCTTGGAAAATTCTAACTAAATCAGATTTATTATTTAATCATAAAAGATGCAACTATCTGCTCTGAAGGACCTCTGATGCAGTCTAAGTGGACACCCACATTGAAAGTTTTATTTTTCTTACCGATCTTAATATTTTAAAAATACTTTTGAAGCAGCTTAAGTACAACATACTGTTGCTGAGTTTTGCCGCTGATGTTGTTATACAAAACATGATATATTAATAAGCCAATAGGTATATTTTAGAACGTGTAACTTGTACTCATTGTATATGGACAAGCTATAATGAGCTTGACTTTATTATCATAAGTTATTTCAGTCTTGGCACTTGCTTTTTTTTAGCCTTTTTGATAGTTGAACAATTTTATTGTCAGAACTTAGCCATAATGTGTCAAAATTTAGGAATAAAATTAGTTTGTAAATCCAGTGTCATCCACTTAGAAGTTTCAGTAATTTTACTACACTACATATTACATTAATAATGTATATTGTCCAGACACATATGGAGGCATGGATGGGTCCCTCATTTTAGTGCCCTTTAGTATAATGTAATTCTGTATATTACACACTTCTGTTATGGAAACTATTGTATTTGAATTGGCTATTAGATTTATGAAAATTTAAATTAAAAGAAAACATCATGTTTCATTTTTAAACATTATTTGAGAAAATTCAATGCACAAATACAATGAAGTGCAGAAATATATTTAATTTTTTACATAAACTGAATGTGTTTCTTTACAGTTGAGTTGCATTTTGATTATCACACATTGAATTTGTTAAAATTCTGACTCAACAGCAGTTCAGGATATGATGCAGCCTGGTAAATGGACCACAACTAACCTGTTACATATAACAATGGAGAGCAGTAATTGGTTGTTCAGATAATTGATAGATTTATACAAAATAATTGTATATTCAGAGTATTGAACTGTCTGATTACAAAGTTTGGGGGGCCGAGTGGTCTAAAGCACTCACCATTACGGATCACTACCATCTCACCTGTCTGCATGGGTTCGAGTCTCGGGCTTGGCCAATGTGGGTACGTGAGAAAGCTTGCCAGTAGCTTCTTGTGGGTCGGTGGTTCTTTCCGGGGTTTTCCCCGGTTCTTCCTGCACCATTTATACTGGCCGCCATGTATAGCCTATATTGTGCTGAAAAATGGCATTAAACCCTATAACAACAACAACAACAAAGTCTGGAGCAATGGCATCAATATTCTGAACATCATACTGTATTATTTCATGCTTTGTATAATGCATTGCATAATGAGGGTGTGGCAGTATATTTTGTCACCATAAATAAATTGATATTCCTAGCTGATGGCTCTCAAAATTGCACCAAAAAACCTTTTTCAATTATTAACATTTCAAAAGTTTTTATATACAGCTATATTGTTTTAAATAAATGAAAGAAATAGATTTCAGAATTCGAACAAAGTCAAGACTATAGTTTCTAAGTTATTTTAGCTCCAAGTTTCCATGTATCTCCAGTAGTTCAGGGAAGCAATTCCTACATTGCAACCAATATTACATAAGTAATTATTTGTATCAGGCCTCGGCTGGTAGCCATTATGTTGGTTTAGATAACAAGATGAGAAGATACTTAGTGGGCTTTCATTTGGTTAGACATTTTATGGCACAGGAACACAAGTAGGTTGTTTAGTGCCAAGGCAATGGGAGTAAAGTTCCTTGCTCAAGGTAGTCCATGGTAGCTGACTTGTTTTTAGCCAATGTTAGGACACGACAGCATATAATTGGATGTTAAGTGGGATTTGTAGACTTGTTGGTATGATTAGCAGTATTGTTACACCACTGTACACAAGTAACATGGATTTTTTAAGAGGGTTCATAGCCCTAATGTGCATATGTGCTACATGTATAGATGCATAAATGGAATGTGGATAATTAAAATATGCTTAAATTTCTTGGTTGGAAACTTGAGAGATTCCACCCACTCACCCTGACTGCAAATAGTTCGTACAGATCATCAGAAATAATAAGCCTTGCTTAGTCCGTGAAGTCGGTCATCTTCAGGAGAAAAAATTAAATCGCTGGTGACTAACATTTTTGTGTTTTATAACGTGAAAGGAACAAAGTTTTGGCAAGACAGTGAGAGAGAGAGAGTTGTACAGGTGTTAGACAAAATTATATTCAGAGTACCATATATACTCGCATATAATTCAGATCAAATTGCAAACTCCATAGATCCAGGTTGACCTATGCATTATTTTGGGGCCTGATTACCAGAACAAATAACATAGACTGTTCTCTGCAAGCACACATTTTGCAAACAGATCAGGGTCTGTGTTATTTGTAGTTAGACCTGACTTGTGTATAAGAAAGATATCTTCTAGGGATGTGTGTGTATATTTATAGTGCAATGACAGATGCTCAAGAGTAATGGGCAAATGAAAATAAAATATTGGCATTACTGAACTTACACAAGAAACTTTGAAATTTTATGTCGATGCAATTCCAATTTAGTCTTTATGCCACAAAATTATGTTTTTAATAAATCTGTTCCAGTATAGAAAGGAATCAAAAACTTGACCAAACTAGAATCTTTTTCATAAAAGAAGAAAATTTGTGAAACTAAGATATTTTTGGGGGCAAATAGAATATTTTCTTGGTCTTCATGTATTTTTTTAAGATATGTTTGCATTGCATCTATAAATCTTTACTTGAATCTCATTCTCAGATAATTTTATTTATCTATCTTGTCATTTTCTCCCTGACTGCATTGCAGATCACTTCTTACTAAAGCCTTTTCCTCTGTGGCTTAAGCACAATACAGGATATTCAGAGTTGCATACATGAATGAAACAAATAAACAGATCAAACATTTACTGACTGTTGAATATTACATGACAACACTTTCACCTGTATGATTACCAAAGATCAGGACCTTTCAGTGATGCTACAATCAGAACATGCTCATTGAATGAACCAGGGTGTTGTAAATGCTTTATCTATCATGTAATGCATTTCCTGTTGTGGGCTGCTCAAAACTAATTACATGATGTTTTTAGCCACCATGTTATTGTTTGACATAATTTATCTCGACTCATCTCTTTTGGCACAAGATTCATGGCTCCAGGAGATGTGAAGAAGCTTTCCTTTATAATTGTCCCCATGTCCAGTAATCTGTACAAACATTCTATCACTCGTTCTGTTGTTTTAGCTTGAGGGGACAAGGGTA
Source organism: Megalonaias nervosa (assembly GCA_016617855.1). Classification (NCBI taxonomy): domain Eukaryota; kingdom Metazoa; phylum Mollusca; class Bivalvia; order Unionida; family Unionidae; genus Megalonaias; species Megalonaias nervosa. Next base: position 426,141 of record JAECUM010000005.1, read on the forward strand.
AAGGGGGGGGGGGGAATTTAGCCATGTAAATCAATAAGCCATTTTGGCTAACAGATTAACACAGACACACATGACTGCTTTAGGCATGGGTCAGGGTAATTGTGATATATTTGCTTAGAATGGGGTTTATTACTGAACTCTGACAGATAATTGAATAGGAGAGGTGCCTGAAATAAATTTAAGTCATGTGGAACTTATCTCATTGTCATAAATATCCATGGTTTTTTAACACTTTCTCCCACTATCTCAGAAAGTGCCTTAAGTTTTGATCAAATGATAAATTAAGCTTTTAGCTTTTATTTAAAGTGAATGCCATTTAATTCTATTCAATACCTTTGAGCAAAATGATAGGTTTGTTCATGAAAAGTATGTTATGGTTCTTGTTGTTACTACATTGTTGCCTAAATATTGAATACAGAGTGTTATGATGTGCCAGAAGGGTCAAAATTACTGGTACCATTGCAGCAGTGTCTACATATCATTGCAACATTATCCAGTTGTCATTTCAACAATAAATTTTGTTGATGCATTGGTAATTTTTTCAATTGCAAGTTAAAATTTAGTTGCATTGGTTTAACACTGGTGTCATTGGAGCAGTTTAATGTTTGTTGTTATGCTATTCATAGACTGATGCAATGCTATTCAGATATTGACACAACAGTATTTTGTCTTGTTGCCAACACAGTATGTTATCATTGCAACAGTAATGAAACAGTAATTTAACCCTTATGAAAGTATTTTTTTTATTATTGCAACATTACAGTTATATTTTACCACTCCAGAGGTAATGTTACCATTGTAATTATAATATGTTTTTTGTAGCATGCAAAAATTACTATTTGCATGATCAAATATATAGTTGCAATGACAAAAATTACCAGCACAGGTATTTGTATATTGTTACAATGATACATGAATATCGCCAGTACCATTGCAATTTCAAATGTAATAATAATAATAATAATTATTATTAGTATTATTATTATTATTATTATTATTATTATTATTTTTATTATTATGCAACTCAACAAAAAGTAATCTCCCCTGAAGCCCCCCCCCGACCTTGCTGAGTGTAACTCAAATAATGTGCAAATCACATGACTGATGTATGTGCAAACAACTGGTTAACATATACAATGTTAATAAAATTCTGTTTTATTAATCTGTAAGGCTTTAACATGCATGAGAAGCAAGAATTAAAAAATATATGACAGACATGAAAGGAACTATGTGACTATGTTTCAGTTCACCATTTAAAAGAAAAGGCCAACATTTTACATGTACATCATTAAGTTTGAGTGCAACTTGAAGCTTGTATTGCATACAAGTTATTTTAGTCATTGCACAGCTGCATAAACAATTGTCATTTGCAATGCAGTGATTTTCTCAGACTTTATGGTATAAATAGGGTATACATTTTAATTTCGGGAATCCATAGCAGAAATAAACTAATCAGACTTGTACTAATTTAAACTTATCCCTTTGTACAATGAATATTATATTTCATGTTTATTAAAATTATAAAAAAAACAAAATGACAGTACACTTAAAGTTTTCAACAGACATGGCTGCTGTATGAAAGCGAATTGCAAATCATAGCTTGAGAATACTTGGCTAGATTTAAATTGTTCAGTATCTGGTTTTGGGGATTTTTAAATTTGAATCAGTTGTTAACTGTAAAGAGTACGATTTATGCTTTAGTTAAAATATTTTAGGCATGTATATAGGTATACCCTACACACCCACCCATCTTTAGATTTATAGATGAGTAAAGCCCTGTGGAAATTAATTTCATTTTGATTTTTCTGCCATTTAAATTCTCAAAGTAGAGTTGCTGATTGGTATTTCAAGTGTGGAATGGAGTAAAGCGCATTTTGCACATTTTTGATTTTTATCAATTTTATCTAGTAGTGCTGTAGAACAGTTTCCAAAATATGGTTGAACAATAATCAGTTATTTTTATATAGGCATTATAGAAAAGAATTCTTGCATCTTTAGGAAGATACTTTTTTGGGATGTGCCAATAAACATAATTTGTTTTATTTGTACTGTTTACCATCTTGCTCAGCTTTAACCACCTTTGTACATTTAAGCCTAGTTTCTTTTCTAGACTGTGTATATCTCAAGGCCAATAGTTGCATCATCATCAAACATATTAATGTTAGTAAATTTAGTACAGAAAGTAAAATCATCTGTGAAAGTGAAGAAGAGTAGAGGATCTAGTATTGAGCTCTGTGGAACACCAAATATGGTTGTTATTGAATTAGAATATGCATTTCCTGTACAAAATGTTGGGGATCTATTTTCTAAATAATGACTTGACCCAAATTTAATGTTGAATCATCATACTTGTAGCACTTTATCCTAAACAACAGGATTAATTATTTGCTAGGATATGGAAGTTATATAAACGAGTTGCTCTCCTTCAGTTTTGTTAAGTTTTGTTTTAAAATTTAATTGAGAGTCTAATTTGGCAGCTTTTAATAATGGTAGAATTGACAAACTTTTTTTACAGTATTGGTTATTCAATATTCATACAATGTGTCTATCATATCAGGGGCATTGACTAATGGTCTTAACATGACTGATCTATTGTATGAATATTATTTTTTTCATCATGTGGTATGTAATGCAAGTATATAACTCAAATAAAAAAACAGACTTTAATTGTGAAAAATGCTGCTTTAAAGATGTTATGAACTCTCTAGTTGAGCTTTCTATGACACTATCCATTTTGTCCCCTGTACTTAACTTCCTCAGCTAATTGAGCTGTCTTGATATTTGTCATATGTGAATTCCTGTGAATGTCTCATTGATAAATCAAGACCCAAGGCACATGAGATGAAGGGATGCATTTTTTTGGTCCACGATTGACTTCTTCCTTAATTCATTGGTGGACCAAGTTGATGACAGAATATATCAATTAGAGGTACTTTTTTGCCCGAAATGTTGAATGTTTATTGTCTTGCCCAGGACTTTGATCATGGCTAGAGTTGCGCCTACCATATTTCATTTAGTGTTACTTACGACTAAGCCTAACAACATAGAACTTGATCCGCTAGTGGGTTATGGGATAGCAAATCAGGATCTACACTGTCAATTTCAATTCTGTTTTCAAGGAAATAGCATTATCTCTTATCTGTTGGTGCATTATTGGAAGGTAGATCAGAGCCTACACTGTCCATTTTAATTCTGATTTTAAGGAAATAGCATTGATCCCAACTGCATTGCATTATGGGATTTTAAATCAGGGTCTACACAGTCCATATAAATTATGATTTCAAGGCAGTAGTATTGACCCAATCTGCAGTGCATTATGGGATAGCAAACCATAGTCTACACTGTACATTTTAAGTCTGATCTCAAGAAAATAGCAGTGACTCTATCTGCTGATGCACTATGGGATGGTACATAAGGGTCTACAAAGTCCATATTAATTCTGATTTAAGGAACTACCATGGACCCAATCTGTGGTGCAGTATGGGATGGCAAATCATAGTCAGCACTGTCCCTTTTAATTCTGATTTCAAGGAAACAGCAGTGACTTGTATCTGTTGATGCATTGTGGAATGGTGAGTCTGGGTGTACACTGTCCATTTTAATTCAGATTTAAAGTTAAAGGCTTTGACCGTGATCTGCTGGTGCATTATAGTATGGCAAATCAGGGTGACAGTGATCATTTGACAACAGATTTTAAATCTGATTTCAAGTTAATATCCTAGACTCATATCTGATGGTGCATTATGGGATCACAAATCAGAGTCTATTCTATTTACTTTTGGATGTGCATGGGACAGCATTGGTATCATGATGGAATGTGAAGAACGTAACAAAACTGGTGGGTTCTTTATTAATTTCCACTCAACTGCTCCAGTGGCCTAGTGGTTAGAGTGTCCACCTCGGATGTGGAAGTTTGCTGGTTCAAACCCCAGCCGAGTCATACCAAAGACTTGTAACAGCTGCCTCACTGGGCACTCAGCATTAAGAGGTTAGAGTTAGGACTGGTCAGCCTGGTGGCAGGATAATGTGACTGGGTGGGACATCATGCTACATGTCTGCAGCATGATGCCCCAGTGCTAGACATCACTATTAACCGCCACACTGCAGATATTGTGGCGATATGACTGAAAAATTGTTAAAACTACGTTAAATATCCAAAACACACACACATTTATTTCGAGTCCTTTCTCACTACCAGAGTAAAATAACTGAGCTTTCAAGGATGTCATAAGCCAAAGTCATGAAGTGGTCACTTTTTTGCACCTAATAGGAAAATGGGAGTAAAGGCACATGCAGTCAACATTTAATAATCAGGACATCATCAAGATCTGTTTTGAGCAGCAAGCAATGGCAGTTCACCACATTGTTGCATACTTTTGGAATAACACCAGAAAGTTTAACTGAATAAAAATGTGATCTACTTCACTGCTGGTTATGCAGCTTGAGTGAACTTTGATAAATTATAGAAAGAGCAGTTAGGTATGAAATGTGGGTGAAAATTTATCTTCTTTGTAATTTGAGATGAATATCAAATTGGTTAAGTTGGCAAAAAGTGCTTCATTGTTGTTGCAAAAAGTGGTAGATACTAGATAACTGTCTTGACGAAAGTGTAGTATAAAGTACACACCACCCAAAATATGTATAATTTAACTTTTTTTTAAAAAAATTCACTATTTTCCACAGCAAAAGATTTTAAAGAAATACAGCATAAAATCTGAGATATGTATAATTGAAACTGACAATAAAACTTTACCTAAGTAAGAGTGCACTGAGTATAGACAATCTTAGTGTTCGGTTCCAATTAAATTTATGCAACATGTCTTATAATTTATATCATTTGCTAAAGTTTGAAATTATTTGACAAGAGTTTGTTTTTGCAAAGAATATTTATTTTATTTGACAATACCACAGAATATTGAAATTGCTTTGAAGTACATATGGAATCATGCAAGTAGCCGAGTGGTTTAAAGTGCTCATCTTTACAGATCACTGACATCTCACTCTGTCCACATGGTTTTGAGTTTCGCACTGAGCCAATGTATGTGAGAAAGCTTGTCATTAGCTTCCCATGGGTTGGCGGTTCTTCCATCATCATTATAGCACCAGATGAGGATCTCTGCTAATTGCTGGATATTTTGAAAACATTTAAATTACCATATATATTTGCTTATAAGTCAAGTTCAACTGCAAACTGCATAGACCCAGATCTACCACTGTATAATGCACTTGAAGATCTGGATCTGTGCATTTTATTAGGAGTAATCAGTAGAGAAAAACAGCATAGACCCGTCCAGGTGAGATACCACATGTAATACATACTATGATACTATGACATACTGTCCTTAAATCTGTTACATAGACATAGCTGTTATTTTATTTACAGATCAGATGAAATGGACATGGTGATGTCAGACTTGGAAAGAGCCAATGAGGTGAGAACTGAATTTTGTAATAAAAAGTACCTTGCAAAAAAAGGTATTTTGCATATTATTAACATTTATTTTATTAAAAACAAAAAAAGCAAAACAAATTTACTGTTTCATAACAGATTAAAACCATGTATGGAGACTGAAACAAATGAAGTTTGGCAAAATAACTGTATATATTCACTTGCCAGTCCAGTCCAACTGCCAAGTGCACAGACTGAGATCTACAGTCACATAATGTGACAGCTGATTTTGTTTGTGCAGTTTGTAAGGAGTCATCAGTAGAAAAAAAAACAGACCCAGATCTGCTGGCACATTATGTGACAGCAGATCAAGGTCTGTGTTGTTTGCAATTGGACTTTAATTAGGAATATATATGGTAGATGTTACAGTTTGTCCATTATTACAAGTCATTATGGCTAAATTAACAGTTGCAGAATAACTGTAATCGTGCAAATTATGTTTTTGAAACACATCTGTCCAGTATTGAATACAAACCAAAAGTATATGGATGGTGCATTTCACTCTACTACAATTGACACATTATACTTGTCGATCCATTTTATTTTCATTGGTGAGGTTGTGCATTTCTTGCCAATTTTTTTCAGACATGGGTGGGACATTTTATTCCATGAACACATTACTTGTTTCTCTTGGAGCCAGTTCACACAACAGCATCATATAAATGTAAAAAAATTAAATTGACTCATTAAATATTTTATTTTAAATCTGTAGCGAGCATCATCAGCAGAACGTGAAGTGGAAAAATTAAAGCAGCAGTTAGTGACAATCACAAATAATCTGACACAGTCACAGCAGACTCAGAAAGGACCTGATATGGAGCATGCCATCGACATTCTACAGCGCTCTAGCCTGGAAGTGGAACTTGCAGCCAAGGAAAAAGAGGTATAGAATGAGCAGTTGATTAGAACTTTCATTGGAGTATTCATAACAGCTAAGCCTACTTCAAAGATAGGAATAGAAGAATGCATGCATGCTACGGCTGCAAAGTATACCAGATTTAGAACTCTTGTGCAGTAAGTAGCAAACTCCACATGGCCTCTAGTACTCAAAATTGCAGTCACCAATGGAACAGTCTCCAGTCTGGTCAGAAAACACACCTACCTCATCTTCCCTTTTCCAGACAGTTTGAAAATTTTAATAAAAAATATTATATTAATATCATTATGATTTTTGATTGGTAAGAAATACAAATTTTTCACATATATTTAGTATACACAAACTCGGATGTGCATATTAGTTATAAATATAACCATAAAAAGATTGCAGTTGTGAATTATTTCCAGTTTACCAATCAGAGTGCAGTATTTCATTTTGTGCATTGCATGATCATGACTAGTTGGTGCAACCATGATGGGTTGGTTGTAGGAGAATGGGCTGGTATTTATTCCATTCTTTAAATGTAAGTACTTTAGGCATGAGGAGTCAAATATTTGAGCTAAACGTCTGTGCAGCTTTTATGAATCATGTCAGGCTACACAGTAGAGCTTCAGAAATTAGTTTGACTAGGACGTTAGCCATGGTGGTTAAATTGGTATTCTTTATGTTTAACAATGAGCGGCATGTGCATCTGTGTTTCACGTATAAAGAGAAAATTCACCTACGGTCAGGGAGAAGTACGGAAATTTTTATTTCCATAACCTATGGAAACCCTGGAAGAGTCACAGTCACAATATTAGTTCCAACTAAAATGGCATCAGCTGCATAAAGATAAAATAAAAATAAATATAAAAAAGAAAAATAAATGTACTTAGTTTTATTTTAGCAGATGAAATTGACCTGAGCAATTCTTAAACCTCTGATACCAAATGAAGTAAATATTTTATAGAATTTTTCATTCATACATCAACAGAATTATATTTTTATTTATTAACATTGGGAACATTTATGCCATTGCTAAATATTAAATATTTGTAATTACAATGAATGTATATATTTTATACATACAGTGAACATATTCATGCTGTGATAGTCTACATTTCAGATCTCCCAGCTTGTAGAGGATGTGCGCAGACTCCAGGCTTCACTCACAAAGCTGAAAGAAACTACAGAAGTTCAGGTTAGTTTACTGAAGTTGAATTTCATGAAATGGCTTGGACATAGCTTACCAATTTTGGGGAACTTTAGGTATCCAGTATTTATCTTTAAAGTAATTTTATTGGCAAAATAAATGGCACAATCATTTCATACATTAATCCACAAACATGCCTTACATTTTTACACAAAATGTAGGAAAAATATAGCAACCACTTTTCAAACACTTTTCAATAAGACAAGAAATGTAAGCAGTAGCTGTAACACAAAAGACAGTAAAGGAAAGGATAAGAGCAAAAAGGAAAGGAAAACAATGGCTAATACTGTGTCACTGAGGTTATCTTGTTAGTAACAGTGACACATCCAGGATATACACTGAAATTTAATGTGCATGTTTATATTCATAAATAGATGACCTGACAAGATTTTTGTATCATTATAGAAGTTTCAAATTTATCAAGTTTTTAATTGTTGGGGACTTGGATGTTTGTGGTCGAAATTGGAGCATTCATGTTTTGCAAACAAAAACCTAGTTTAGAACTTTCAAGCATATATAATTTGGAGGATAATTTTTTTTTAACATTCTATAAATCCTTTCTAGTTGAGACATTTATATATACCATTTAACTCTATTAATAATTTCATTTATCAGCTTATCATATCTATATATATATATATATATATATATATATATATATATATATATATATATACACACACACACATACATATTTTCATTCCAAATTATTCTCAAATCTGGTCTTTTACAAAAGTTAAAGAGAATCCCAAAATTCAGTACTTACAAGACAGTTGAGAAAGATATGTTGATTTTGTTTTACTGTATTGATTCCCAAAAGCACAAAGAAAGTTGATCACAAAGTTATTTGAGAACAAAAATGAAGCGGTAGATAATATCATGTTTATAATTTCTGATAAACTAATGGCCATTCTGTTTGGCTTAAAGAGATTTTAATAGTTTGGTCCGTTATGGCATAGTGTCCATTCATTTTAATAAATACAGTTTGTATTACTGATAACTAAATTTAATATCTTATGACCTTGCTAAAATTAGTAACAAAGTATAGCTTTACCGTATGTTAAATAAATTTAGTCTGTTAAGGGAGGCAACTCGGGCCTGGGTAGATTGTTAGACCTTATAGTTCTCTCCCTTGGATATTGTTCCACTGATAGACGGTAGGAAAATAAATGTTCTTGAAAGGATATCACAACAGTAATTCCTCCAGTAATGTTTTAAATATTAATATAAATTCTGTAGTGACATGGGGGGGGGGTAAAAAATATTTTGATCATATACATAGAGTAAAACCTGATTTGAGTGACTTCTGTTATAAGTGACCACCTGTCATTTATGATCAGAATTGTCATGCACAAATAGATTTCATTATATAAATGCACTGGCTTCAGCAACCATGATTTTCTGGCTCAAAGTGCATTTCAGCACTGCTATGAATGACCATTTTGCAAAAAACAAATGAATACCACTGACGTTTAATCTGTTGTAACCATGACCTCTTAAGAGTGTCTGCAGATAAAGTGCAGACTCTTATAAAACAGCATTGTTATGCATGAGAGATAAATACCACTGACCTTTTTTTAATCCCTTATTTGGGATAAATATTCATTTATAAGTACAGCATTAAAATGAACGCCCATCTTTTGCCTGTTTATAGAGTGTTTGTGCTATAAAATCAAAAAATAATTAAAGAATAGTCTAGTCTGGTTCCTGGGTGATGATGCTAGTCATTGTATGCAACAGACTGTACACCAGACTAAAGTATATGTATTCAGAACCAATATTGTAGTGCCGAAATCCTGTCATTAAGATTAACCACTGCTTTTTTAATGGGAGCTGTAACAGATTTACATAGTTCCAAAGTTTGTATGGTTTATCTTTTGTGAAAACCACAAAACCCTGATAATGCCTTAATGAGAAGTCTCTTGAAAGGGCTTGACTGTAGCGGTCAAATATGTCCTTTGTCTTTGGTCCATTTAACATGCACACAGGTGTTAAGAGCATAAGTGTAGATCTGTAGTCACACAATACACTGTCTGATCTGCACTGTTTGATTAAGGTTGTGTGTTAGTAATATGTGGCAGTACCATTTAATTTTTTACCAAATTGCTATTTTTATATAACTAAGGGTCCAGATAATCCAAAATCACTTATTACAAATTTACAGGTTGGTGTTCATTTTCATGCTGTGCATATAAATGAATATTTATCCCAAATAAGGAGCTAAGTTGTCTAAGGTGCTTGCCTTTACATATCACTCACATCTTGCCTGTGTCCGTGTGGGTTCAGATCACCACTCAGCCAATGTTGATATGTAAAAAAGCTTGCCAGTAGCTTCCTGTGGGTTGTTGGTTCTTTCCGGGTTCTTCCTTCACTAAATATACTAGCCACCATGTATCATGTGCTGAAAAATGGCATTAAATCCACTAAATCAAACCTATCCCAAGTAAGGATCATTACATGGACGATTATGGGAAAAAGTACCCTCTTGCTGATTGTTCATAAAGTATTAGCTAATTTATCAGTTTTAAAAAAAATCTTAAATTTGCAATGTGATGTCTTCTTAAAGGTGGCCAAACTGGAGGAGGAGCTGGCATATAAAAACAAGGCCTTGATGATACTAGAGGAGAAACTGCAAAGACAGGAGGACTATGAGGAGATCAAGAGAGAACTCAAGTGTGTATGCCACACTTAACATATGTAACATGCCCACCAGATCCTCTTTGTAATGCAATACAGTTTAATATTTCCGCATGCACCATTGTGTAACACAACAGTTTGACATTCGTAACAACATCTTTATACAACTCATTACATTATAACATCCCCACCAGCATCTGTAACACACCAGTGTAACATCATAACCCACACTTTTGTGTAACACAACAGTTTAACATTCTTAACCTCTTTATATAACTCATTACATTATAATATCCCCACCAGCATCTCTATGTAACACACCAGTGTAACATCATAACTCACACTTTTGTGTAACACACATACAACAGAGACAAATGTGTGTCACCCATGCAACAGAACTGGTAAACATTGACCTGTAGATAGAACTGGCAGAAAAACTATGAGATTTTATATTGAAAGATCCAAAATGAATGAATATTCTATTGGACAGATGTTAGGAATTTTTATCTGTGTGACCAGATATCTGTTTTTGACAAATATTGAAAGACTTAAGGTTATGGCTGTGTCAGGATTTGAAATTTCACAAGCAGTGGATTGCAAGTTAAACTTAATTCGTCCATGATGTAACCTTAATATCTGTGTATATTTCCATAAGTGTTTAATGAGGTTGATACTAGAGATTAGGCAAAAGGATAAGGTTGGTGGAATTCTTTCTGAAGTTATGAGTATAATTCACAATCAAGATTGATGAGAAGTTGACACTCCTGTATTAAAAAGTTATCAGGTAAATATTGCTTCATTCTTTTTGCTGGATCTGTTTTTCAGGGTATTTTTTTCCCTTGTTGAAATTGCAGTTTTCACTCTTCCTTTCAGCGTGCTCAGATCCATTGAGTTCCCCTCCAGCAGTACTGGGGAGGAAAGAGAAGGTGGTAAGGCCAGATCCCTGGAGATTTTGTTATTGGAGAAAAACAAAACCCTCCAGTCAGAGAACACCCAGCTCAAGGTCAGCACAGGTGACCTCTCAGGTAGGCATACTTGTTTGCTGTTGAGGTTAATGGTCTTTTTAACTCTTCACTTCAGGAGGAAAAAAAATAATATTGTCCAGTCCTTTTACATTTTAGTATGCAGAAAGAGGATATTAAATTGAGAATTCTCAAAAAGTGGGTGCAGTTACCTTCAATGAAAATATTAGATTTTAATTAGATTTCAGCTCTTTGAGTGTTTTAATATTAATTGTGAATTTGAATATTGATAATCCCAGTATTTTTAGTCTTGTTACAATATGATGATACAAGATTTACTTCAAGTTGAGTACTTTATATGCACACTGAATTAAGAACCACTTCTGCCCAGCTGTTGTCATAACCTGTGTAAAATAGATGGTGTTAGCTAAGATTAGGATCCCCACTATTACACATCTTATCAAACTTACCTTTGATGTTCATTGACATAATATCATTTTACAAATCATTTAATAATTGCAAAAATTGTCATATAAAGAGAGAGGCCTATGTTGAAATTCAGATCACAAGCTATTTATCTGAAATTCAATGCAAAGAGAAAATACAGCCAGGGTTCATTTTTGAAAGCAATAGGGTCTGTAAATTTCCTCCCAATCTGGTATTCCAAAAAATGCACAGACTTCATGTTTCTGTGACTTTGTTTTATTGTCTTGCTTGCTAGGTATCACTTTTTTCTGACAGCTTTCGTGTTGTTGTTGTTGACATTTGGCATCAATGTTAAATTTTTGCATTTAGCACATTTTCCCTAACACTTCTCTATATATTGTCGTGAAACTTGATGGGTGTGTTCATCCTGAAGGATACTGCTAATCAGTGTCAAAAGGAGCTCACAGTGACCTGTTTTTACACTGTTGATTGTCTTTTGCATTTAGCTCAAATTTCCCTGGGTCTGCATGTGGATTCATGGAGGTAGTTTGCACAGTGGGCAAAAGTTGATCACATTGACCTACCTTTTCTTGCTTTTGAGACTTTGCAAAAGTTTGTGGTTTATGCCATGGTAGAGCAGGCATGACATCATTTCTTAGAGTTCTTGTGTGATGGTGTTTTCAAGAAGATTTTTTTTTCATCATTGTGAATGGATGAGTATCAGACTGATCTTCTATGTCGAATTTATTAAAAATAAGATTATCAAATGTATTTCAGCATTTAGTTGGTTTTGACATCAGTATATGTTTTCTTGTCAGACAGTAGTTACAGTTTGCACAGAATGCTGAATTTACATTGAATTAGCACTTTTCACCTATTGAAAGGAAAGGAAATACAGTTGTGCAATAGCACCATTTCAGATATAGTGGTGTATATTCAGTTTGTTTTGTGATAAGATATGCTTATAGTATAACCAAAACAAGTAAGGATCCATATCTAATTATGCATAATTACTCAAAGTGATCAATACACTTGATGTTTGAACCCACCATATACAGAGAAATGTCATATCCAAACACCCTTGAGGGACCAAAAATATGCAATCATAGTTTAAGAGGTCATTAGTATTCTAACACAGCACAAATGAGAAAGGGGCATATAGTGCTTCTCTCCGGTCTTGTATTGTTATTAGATCATTAAATTCATCATAATGACTGAAATATTTGTTAAGATATAAGACAAAATGCGAGTAGCCATGCATTTGATTTAATAAGGTTTATTATATCCTGTAAATTAGGAGATTTATACATATTAAGGATACTATCACTGTATGTACTAACTTATAAGTCTCAAGTCCAACTGCAAACTTCACAGACCCAGTTCTGCCATCACATAAAGTGTTGGATGATTTGGATCTATGCAGATTGTTAGGATTAATCAGTTGAATAAATAAGACAGACCCTGATCTGCTTGTGTATTGTGCATTGGTAGATCAGGGTTTATGTTGTTTGCAGTTGGATTCGATTAATAAGCAAGAGTATGCCATAATTAATAGGATGCTAGCTGTAGATAAGATCATATATGAATCAGGAATTTTCATTTCATTTTACAAATTTGAGTTGGTTGTGCCTAACCATATACTACAAATCCTTTTCATTTGCTAGGAAAATATTTTTCTCTCTTCAAAATTCTTTTTTATCTGCTATTATTTCAGTTGTTTTTCTTTCATTTGACCCTCTTAAAAAATTTCCATGTGTTTCCTCAGTCAAGAAAGGTGTCAGCTGCCCATGATTTGACAATTAACAGTACTGTGTAGATTAATAATTTAAATTGGTATTTTAGGAGTTTATTTTTTTTAAATCAGTAATAATTGATTTTTTAGAAAACATTTCTGTTTTAACTTTATCGACCAGTGTGGAACAAAGCATGATCGGAAGAAGGAGCAAGTTTTTCCCAATTGTTCCATATTTGGTACTTGGGGATTTATAAACAAAATTTTATGGAAGGGAAGTAGACAGGAATTCAACAAGTTTCATTAAAATTCTCTTATTTTTTTAACTTCAAATCGAAGCATTTGTTGATCTGATTAAATGCTAGATGATTATCTTTACTGCTTTTGGCTCTTGTTCAGTCCCATTCTAGATATTTGTTTCTGATATAAATACTAAATGTTAAGAAATGTGAGTTAAATATTTGCTGTTTCGATTCAGTATTTGGCCTTTGACATTTTTAAGTTGGAACAAATTTGAAAAATACGTATAGGTCCAGCTATACAAGCAGTTAATGTTTGAAGTTTCATTTTGTGGGATTATTTTATCAAAAATGCATCTGCATGCAGCCATAGTGTTTGCTTTTTAAACTAGTGGTGTCCTATATGTGTCCAGTTCCTGTTCTCTGAGACTGCAGCAGTTGTTAAAGCATGTGCATTCTACACCTTTCTTGCAGGGAACACTTCACCCACTCTGTCCTCAAATGCTGAGGCTTTCGCGACAATGTTGGGGAAAGAAATCGCAGAAACTTACCAACTTCCCGGAAAAGACAGTTCAAGAGAATCGTCACCGGTTAATTCACCAAATGAGAGTATAGATGCTCCATCTCCAAAAGATGAGTGTCCACCAAGTCATCAAGACTCAAATGCATTTTTTCAGGGGCATTTAAAACCCCCAAAGACTCCATCAACCCCAACAACCCCATTAAATAGTATAGATATGCATCGTTTTCCCCCACCTTCACCTGTTCAACAGTTTTATTCACCATTTGGAAACAATCATCTCATGAATTTCATGAATATGGGTGCAGTCAAACCTGATATGAATGGTACCCAAGGACTTGATACAGGAATGGTAGCTAAAACAGTCCGTGAGCTGCTCAGTATTCACAATATAGGGCAGAGACTCTTTGCAAAACACATTCTCGGCCTTTCACAAGGAACTGTCAGTGAGCTGCTATCAAAACCAAAGTCATGGGACAAGTTGACAGAAAAAGGACGAGAGTCATATCGAAAGATGCATGCATGGGCAGTGGATGAAAGAAATATCTTGGCACTGAAAGCCATCTCACCAAAGAAAGGCAAGTTGTTTTTTTCTTCTTGTTTTTTTGTTTATCATAATATTTCAAATCTACTCTTTCTGTAAAGTTGTTTTTTTTCCATATATCTGGCCCATGTTTATAAACATATTGTCATGCTTGAGCTTGGATCCTACTCAAAATTCTGATGTTTGATTGGTCAGTTATTGTGATTTAAGCTGATCAGGTGTCAGAATTTTTTAGACAAGTTTGAGTATAAGAATATTTATATAATCATGGAGCAAGATTTGCTACCTGTGTTTCCAGTGATTTAAAATGGGGTAACAATTAACATTCTAGCAATCAAAAATTTAAAGAGAAAAGGAATACTTCTGTCATAATTTTTTAAAGTATATTCTTGTGCAAAATTGTGTGGAATCTATATATATATATATATATATATATATATATATATATATATATATATATATATGATCTTAAATGATGGTTCCCTCGTGATTTTAAACTGATAGCATGCAAAAAATTTAATGAAGCTTTTTCTGTTATTGGTAAAGCTACCCATCATTATAACATGGCATTTTGGGTTCATAAGTGTTATGCACCAACTGTGATATGGCGATAATGATGAAATATTTTGATCAGTGCATATGTACATGTACAGGAGGAGGAGAATATATAAAATGCCAGTGTAAACTTCCTACCACATTAGATAGCAAACTGTGCTGTAGCATGAATAATAAAGGATCATCCAACAAGTTTATGTTTTCAGTTTGTGTAAATTAAATATATTTTTTTCACTTCATGGTATTTGTATATTTAATTTTGTCAATACAGTTTTAAACAGGGACCCTGGGTGGCCAAGTAGACTAAGGCACTTGCTTTTAGATTACATACATTTCACCTCAGACTTCACGAGTTCGAGTTTTGGCTCTACCAACAAGGGTATATAAGAAAGCCTGCCAGTGGCTTCATGTGGGTCTCTGGTTCTTTCCAGGGACTTCCTGGTTTCTTCCTTCACCAGACATAATAGCTGCCATGTATAGCCTATCATGTGCTGAAAAATGGCATTAAACCCACAAAACCGCAAAACCAGACTGTTTTTAAAAAGGAAATAAAGGTATACTATTAAGCTTCATGTTAATTTCTTTCAACACATAATTTAATACATTTAATAAGCCAATACAAGTACAGTGGTTTTCATATAATTTTTTCTGTTAATGGATGTTGAAATTTTTTTTAAAAATTGATTATTAACTCTACTTGTCATGGACCGGAAGACCTTGTGATATGTCCTGTTGTCCATTGTCATTTGTCCATATGTCCATTAGCACAAGTTTGTTATTGCTACTCCATTAAAATTACTTGGATGATTGTCATGAAACTTTACACCAACTTTGAATCTCAAGGGAAAGTGGTGCTGTTCAGACATTTAATATGGCCACCACAGCGGCTATCATGAAAATCTTACCACTTCCTGATTGGATGATCATATATCAATATTGGATTTTCACAAGTAGATTTCTTATAATATCTGTTTTGTACTAAACATAAAATGGTGCTGATTTTACCTCCATTATGGCCAAAATGGCTGCCATTTTGAAAATCTTGCTACTGCTACTCCCAAATGAAAAGTTATATTGATATGGGGTTTTTACCATGAGATAAATTGCTTATGAATGAAAATGTCACTGATCTGAGTTCTGTATCGTTGCCACAGTGAAAATATTTGAAACCTTGTCACTAATTCTCCTGAATGAATGGTTGTATCAACATTGGTGTTTTCACTTTTTTAATTGTGTCCAGTTTTGTCCTAAATGAAAGTGCTGCCAATCTCAAAGGCCATATAGCTGACACAGCATCTGATTTGAAGATCTTATCTTTAAGAATACAAGACTGGTTTTAGCTCTTCACAGATAAAAACGAGAAATGATGTGAGGCTTATTCAGAAGATGGATAAGTAATATTAAATCAAGAATTAATTAATAAATTCCAACTTTTTATAATTTGTTTAATTTTCTGATTTAAAAAAATATGTTTTTCTTCACTTTTTTGGACATTTACTTGATCAGTTTGTGTAGGAATTGCATAGTTACATAGTAGAACCAGCAGTGCAATATAATAGAACATTTTGTCTTTTCTGCAACAAATATTTGCAGATATAACGACATGTACCATAGATTGCAAACAACAAAAGATCCTGATCTGCTATCTCATAAGTTGCCTGCAGATCAGGGTCTGTGTTTGTTAAACAAACTGCACAGACCCAGATCTGCCTGTACATTATTGATGGCATATCTGGGTCTGTGCAGTTTGCAGATGGACTCGACTTACAAGGAAGTATCTGCAGTATACCATTCATTATTGGGCTTTCGTTGCATGCTTCAGCATAGCTGTCGACAGTAATTTTATGTTAAACTATTTGTTAGTCATATGTCATAATCATAATCATCATACAACAATCAGAACATCATCTTCATCTTTTTCCAATGCAAGTGAAGCAACTTCATCTCCAAGAAGGACTCGGAGGTGATAATTATATTGAGATATTCCTAATTGAGAATGTTTCTTGGATGAATACTTGGAAAGTAGATCCTCACCTTGAAAGAAGTGTGTTAAAATTAACATTCAACCATGTTTCAACCATGAATGACATATCTGCACTTAGTATTGATTAGGTTATTCCAGCAACATTTTTAATGAAAAAAAAATTTAAAAAATCATTAATGTTACATAGCCTCAAACTGCTGCCTGTGTTGCTTTGTAATGACAAGGCATTGATTTGTTGCGATATCAGTAATTTATAACAACTTACAACTCCCCACATTATAGCATCCATGATTATAAAGCAGTTCTGGATGTAACACGGTACCACTGTGGACCTCATGACCAAAATTAAACTATTGTAAATGAATTATTCTTTTAAATGGATTGATAGAAAATGTGGAGTATAGTGTTAAATGTTTATTTCCTTTTCAAACACAATTATTTGATAAATGCACAGATTCCATGAAATGAAAAAATGCATTTAATTTACAGAAACAATTTTATTTCTATCTGTTTGATTATCATTTTGTTTGTTCTTCACACATCCCTTCAGTACATAATACACATAGTTGGCACTTATGGACCCCCAGCCAGCTACCATGTTGTAATGAAAGAAGGACATACTTGAAACTATGGGCATGAGTAGTTCAAAATGGCTACTTTTTATATCAGAGGCCTCTTCCTAGTACGTGATTTAAAGGCCCCGGATGTTCTGATTTCATCATACAATTCAGCGGTGAGACGTATCGCTCCTATTTTCTTTTCTGTATCCTGTGTCTTATTGCAGTTGAAATGGGCTAGTGATTTTATTTAATGACTTCCTTACAGGATCTCAGCCCTTACTACCCACCATACAGCGGGAGGATTCGGCCACTGAGGAAAGAATATCACAAATCTTAAATGAAGCACAGCATGCTATGCAGATGAAAAAAGTGATGGAGCAGGTATGGAAAGAGGTTAGCATCATAACTGCAGGTTCAGCATTTTAGATGAAAGAAAGTAATCATTGAACAAAGGTTCCAAATTAGAAAATCACTGTTTATTATGTTCCATGAATGTGGAAAGCACAGTTATATTACATTGTCACCCCCATTGGTGCATCTATTGCACCTTTGTTAAATGTTTGGCTTTGGTCATTTTTCTCCAGCATTGTTTGCTTCAGAGTCATGCAGCTTTTATGTATAGGTGTCTGGCAAAGAACTACACCAGTCTTCCAAAATTTAGGCCACTGTGACCTGTACTTAATGTTTCACTAAATTTAGTTACTTTTTGCATTTAGGTCAGTTTCTCATGTATTACTGATTGCAGAGTCATGCAACTTTGTGTATGCATACATATTTGTGAGTGTAACACAAGAGTATGTGACAGTGACTTAAATTTGGTGTATTAATGATTGTTTAGTTTTGCATTTAAATCAGTTTCTTGCTCATTATTGGCTGCAAACTTGTAAAACTAGAGGTGTACAAAACTACCAGAAGTAGGTTACTGTTGCAGGGGCAAGTTCTTAATCATTATCAGGTACTGT
Source organism: Megalonaias nervosa (assembly GCA_016617855.1). Lineage (NCBI taxonomy): Eukaryota > Metazoa > Mollusca > Bivalvia > Unionida > Unionidae > Megalonaias > Megalonaias nervosa. The sequence continues at coordinate 444,780 of JAECUM010000005.1, forward strand.
GACAGATTACATGCTGGCAACAGCTGTCTTTGAAATAAAAGAAATTGAGGAAATCTCTCACCTAGATGTGCTAAAATTGCATATTGGAACAAAGGATTTAATGCAAAGCAAATGTGCTACCACTGCACAACCCAAACTACACAAATCAGATGTAAAGTTTGCTTGAACATGATTTATTGTTTACATGTTACATTTTGGATCTGGTCATTTTAAGATAGTAATACATCCTAATAATGTCACTTACCAATTTTGTATTTTAAATGTTAGCTGAATAAAGCAGTAATATTTTTTTTAAATTTACAGTTAATAAAGTTTTTTCTTTCTTCCTTTATCATGTTACTTAAGTGTAATGACTTTGTGTTTGTGCAAATGTGTGTTTATCAACATTAATTTACTTTATCCTCTGATAACTTGTAATCTTATTAAGAACAAAAGATTATGTATAGAAGAAATTAATATTAAGAGTTTCTGAAATTGTACCGTTGTATTTATGAAAATATAATGTGATCTATTTCAGCAACATGTGGCAAATGCCATGGCAACTAGTATTTACCATGAAATGGCAAGATATAATTCATTTCAAAATAGCCATCCCATTTCAACAACCAACCAGACACCTTCAGCAAATACCATTAGTAATGGTATCAGTGAACACAGGGGGCGTAAACACTCCGAAAATGAAAGGAGTTACAAACGAGAGCCAAGTTATGAGGGAGATGTTTCTTCCAAAGAAATGGTGGAAAGAATTTATCGTCAAGAATTGATGAAGCTTGCTCAGGCTGCTGAGAATGCAGGAAATATTGCAGCTGTTACACTGTATCGACAGGAGTTGTCAAGACTTGCTCATAATTCACAAGTACGACATCAGGATGAACGTGAACCAGGAGAGCTTAGGAGAGCTCGTGATGAACCAGATGGGATTTCTGTCAAAACGGAACCACCAGACAGCACATCAGACGACCTAGTGTCAAATGGTCCTATCGATCTCAGCAAGCACAGTAATTCCAAGCCAACTACACCTACTTCATCAGGGTCAGAGAAATCGCTCAATAGTAATTCTGCTCATCCCACAGCAAGTGCCTTCTTTCTCGTACGCCCAAACACAAATGGTCATGACAAATTCGACAATCATCCACCACCAACTCAACCTAATGTAGGACCTTTTTCTCCAACAGAGTGTGTATCTCCACTCCAACGAATGCAAAATATTGCAAATTCACTCATGACAAGGTCGCATGTTGGCCCGCCAATTACCAAATCTATGAAAGCTGTGTTGCCTCCCATTACCCAAGAAGAATTTGACAAATATTCAAATATGAACACTGATGATCTTGTCAAAAAAGTCAAAGAAACCCTCAGCCAATATTCAATAAGCCAAAGACTCTTTGGGGAAAGTGTTCTTGGCCTTTCACAGGGTAGTGTTAGTGATTTGCTGGCACGACCAAAACCATGGCACATGCTCACACAGAAAGGGAGAGAACCCTTTATTCGAATGCAGCTGTTTCTGGAAGATGCAGAAGCAATTCCCAAACTTGTTGCATCCCAGTATCATATTCCACCTGACAAGTTGATGAGAAGTCAGTCTGTCAACAAAGAGCAGAGTAAGTGTAAAAAATTTCCAGTTTGATTCTTTCTTAGAAAATGCTATTATGATTTTTTTTCATGTGTTACTGCCATTATTTGGAGATAAGCATTTTTTCTTTTTGACTTCATTATTGAAACTCTATAGTTGAAAGATAAATATACAACCCTTTGTGTTGGTATGAATTCAGTTTAAATGTTTAGTTTTAAATAAAATGGTTTCACACTATCAATTTCAATTGGAAAAATTTATTTGATAGCTAATATGTTAAACTTCATGACAGTATATTTCTGTGTGAAAGTTTGAGAAGCCACTTTTTTAGGAGACATTTTAATGTTTTGAATGCAATACTGATAAGACTGGTATAGTATTTTTTGTAATGGCTTGATACATGTTTATTTAGTCAAAGTATCAAAGTGCTGTGTTTTTTGGTGTGACTCTGATTAATTTGGCATAGCTTTAAATTGAGATCAGCAGATAATTATTATTAATTTTGATGTCCAAATTTTTTCTTTTGCAGTCTATATCTTTTAATATTGACCTCTTGCGAATGATTCGATTATCATTTAATAGAAATGCAGTGACCAACTGACCAATCTAATCACCAAGTCATGTGTTGAAGTTCACCATGTCACATTTTTATCTCCACATTCTGATTTTGATTAAGTGGCCAGTCAGGACTCCAGTGGGTGATCTGCACAACTTCCTTGATGTAAAAGATACAGAGTTTCAGATGTTTGTAACTTAAACATCTGTCTGAAAAAGTCTTTTTTAACCTTATTTATTCAAGGAAGAAAAACACTTGGATTTTAAGGATATAACTAGCAGGCAAAGATTGTCATTTTTTGAGAGAGAGATCAGTTTAGTTGGATGTAGACTTAGGTAAAAGTCACTTTGATTACCTTAATGGATATCAGACAATTATGGTAGAATGTGCCATTCTGTTTTTAAAAAATTTCATTTTTAATGATAAGTTTTGTAATGTTTTCTGATCAAGTTTGAAACTGTAATGATCTACAGTCTGGATAATATCACCATTTTGTGTTTGTGTCAAGGGACAGTTTAGCTTACATGAGACTGATTTGTTCAGTTTTCGGCAAAGAAATAACTTCATGCATGCGTATTGTCTGTGTACATGGAAATTATTATTTGATGTTTGTTGCTAAAAAGAAATTTCTGAAATAACCAAGATGCATGGCTGCAACTTGCACATCCAAGGCTTAAGTAAAAAGCTCCATGCATGCTGCTTGCTCTGTCGAAACAAAATTGAGCAAATCAGTGATTTATATCAGTTTACATGTTTTATTATTATTTTTTAATTGTATCATCATGAAACTAAATGATAATTTTATGTAAGTTATATTTCAGTAATGTTTTATTTTTCTTGCTAGAAATAATCTGGGATTTTTTATGACTGAGAAAAGATTATTTTCTCCAAAAAGTTTGTACACACACTGGATTATGTTGACATTCAGATGTAGAATTCAAACAGAATGACATTATCAAAACTAGGCAAACAGTTTGAAAATGTAATGTATTTTAAAACTTGTTTTCTCCTTCAGAAAAAGTCCCAGAACTTAACTGTGTATGCTCTCTTATAAGTCGAATCCAACTGCAAACTGCATGGACCCAGATCTGCCTTCACATAATATGCTGGCATATCTTGATGTGTGCAGTTTGTTAGGAGTAATCAGTAGAACAGACAACATAGAACCAGATCTGCTGATACATTAGACAGTGGCAAATTAGGGTCTAGGTTGTGTAGTTGGATTCGACTTAAAAGCAAGAATATACTGCAACTTGTAAATTATGTTATAAACAGCATTTGTATTCTGCCATTTTCCTTAATGTATAATATTTTCAATGCTTACTAAGGCATGGACATGTATAAAAGCTCTTGGCACCAGTCAACATCATCAGATTAGTTTTAAAAGTTTTTAAATTAAAACATTTAGAACAGTTTTCATAAATTTTTACATTTGTTGGGGGATGCTGGCTCAGAATTGAGTATACTGCATAAAGTGGCTATACTTGCATTGATACAGAAATTTTTAAAACTGTAATATATTTGCATTTTTATTGAAACATTGATAAAATTAAAAAAATTATTGAGAACAAATGGCAATATTTAAATTATTTTTCACCATTTGATAATTTATACTTGAGACATTTACTTTTTATCTGTAGTGGATATTTGCCGTTTGCAGTAAAAAAAAACATCTGAGCAATATTTTGGGGTTTTTTGAAAATAATTTTTAGAAAAAGAAATGTTGACTAGTGCATTGCCTAACTGATTGATACGACTTTCACAAAATGGAGGATGGATGCATGAAGAAATTCAACACATATCATTCTGTCAATAACAAGATTAACCAAAACCAATTAGGTCTCCCCTGCTTGAGTTGTGTCCCTTGGGTCCAGTCTCCCCAGTTCCAAGCATTTATAAGATCAGATTTTTTATTTTTTATATCTTTTACTTATATATATATATATATATATATATATATATATAAAATCCACCATTTCAGATATTAGTTGTACAGTTTTAACTACTAGTGACCTTTTGTGACTCTCAAAATTTATATTTGCTGCAATAAGTGTAAATGTGTCAAACTGTATGCTCCACTAGAATGTAAATGTTTTGCAAGACCAAATAGTTATGTACAGCTATTATTATCAATAGAGGGGTTTTAATATTTTGATCTGATTTTCTTTTTGTTTTGAAGATTAAGTAAACCTTTAAACCTTCAAAGGAAAGTTGGAAATTTGTTCTAAAAGCATAATCAGTCTTGAAAAACATATATTTTAATATTATAATGTAACATACATTTGGTAATGGTAAAAAAATTTTTATCAAGTTTCCTATATTGATCAAACTTTTCTTAGACTCTGTGCTAACCTTATTCCGAAATTAATAAGTGAAGATTTGTTTCTGCTACATGTGGCCAAAATTTGAAGGGGAGATTTTGTCACATACATAAATGTTAGTTTCTAGCTATAATGCACCTGACCTGGAGCATATCTTTGGTTCCACTATAAGGAGCATTTCTAACATCAGGTCTCTCCAGAATATACTAACAATGATCGTTACCAAGACTGCTTTTGTCACAGTATCTCCTATAACAATATATGGTACATACATTTTATCCAGACCCAGCCTGCTTTGCTGACGTAGTATGATGCCTTTCATTGTATTCTTGGCCGAAAAATATTTTCGCAATTAATCTGGCTGACCCAGTTATGCACCATGTACTTATTTATCTGACTAGATATTTAACCCCAAGCTAATATCGCAATGAATCAGCATAAACACATGTATGAGTCAATGATGCTGTCATTCTAAGCCAACAACATGTTAACAAAATGTAGAGCTTTCATACAGAACATTTCATTAGGTTCAAAAGTTTATGTAACACACAACATTGTCATGATAGCAGACCAAACCTAACAATTATGTGTGTTCAAATATACATTTTACACAGTGCACATAGATCTGGAATGTGCAGTTAAATGCAGTTCAATGTGACAATAATACCAGGCTGGAAATCATAAAATTTGTGGGCTTGAGATTTTTTTTTCAGCCAATCGCAAACGACTTTATTTTTTGTGACATCAATGTTTACTGGCTTCAGAATGAAAATTCTATCTCAAGCTTGTGCTCCGAGTTTTGTGATCATCAGGCCTCATTCACAGAACTCCTCAGAAGGAGTGCACACTCAAACTGAAATACGTATTTGTTGCATTAATGCATTCATTGAATTTTCATAACTAGATAAACCACATTTCAGTTTTAAAATCTATTTCATGGTAATCAGTTTGTTTTGCACTGAGTTGCCAAATATGAATTTGCGTGTGTACTCAGGTTGATTAGTTCCATGAATAGGTGAGACCCAAGCCAATGTTGAATCTGTCACTGCAAAATGTTACAGTCAGTGCCCTGTAGGTGTCTCAAGCCATATGTCCAAATTGCCATTGCAAAATGTTACAATGAATAGGTGACCCAGGCCAGATGTGGAAGTTGTCATTGAAAAATGTTGCACATGTGTGGTTTTTTTTAAAAATTTCTCAAAACTAGACCTGATACTCAGAAGCTATCATAAAGGAAAGTATAAAACTGCATTTTGGTTTTACAGCTGCAGATTCAGACTTTCAGATTTGTAGAGATATCAAGAAAAATGTCAGACAATCGAGGAACATACACACCAGGTTTTTCTAGATATTATATATGTGTACACAAGAAAATAGGATCTTCAGAGCTCGATTGAAGGACAGTGTCAACCATTAGGGTTTGTACATTATGAATAATTGCAGAAATTATCATTTATCCTGGACATTCATAGTCATAATTTTAGGGAATAAGTAGTCTTGAAATGCATATTATGCAGGTGAATGCAAGAAAACAGAATTAATATCATGCACATAAATTTGTGTTTGCATTACCTCATCTGCCATTGTAGCCATACATACTTTGTTATACACTGTACTAGGCATCCAAGGACCAAATGGCCAGAGAATTACACAAAGTTTGGGGAATGTATTTTTTTTTACATTGATTAAGTAACAAGTGCTCAAACATTTTTTTACACACTCTCTGTGTCTCTGATGTTGGCAAAAGATTGTATTTGAGAAGGTGATAACCACTCTATTAGTCCTGAACAGCTATTTACTGCAAACAAGTTGCATAGCATGCAGTCAGAATGTGTTTAGTCCTAAATCAGATATAGTCTATTTCAGACAAGTACTATATGTGATGGCCAGTCTTAAAAATGAATATGTTTTATTTTGAATGATTAAATTTATTACGATAGGATTTTGTTTGTAGTTTTTATCATGTGTTTGTATGACCATGATCAAAATAAATGGAAAACAAAACTTTTGTTACAAAGTATGGACCTTCACTGAACAAAGTTGGCATTATTTACAACAGAATAACCAGGAGAAACTTGGGTCAACCACGAATCAGCATTTGCCCAATTAGGCAAGTTTGAAAGTTCACTTGACCACCAGAAATTTTTCACTTGCCATTTCAACTTGGGCAAGTGAATCTTCAACTACTGATGACTAATGGTTAGTCATTGCACAGGTAGCTCAAGTCAGGTTTTACTATATCATGATTCTCTCAGGCATTTTGTTTGTTTGCAATAAATTGCTGTTGGTAGTAATGCTTAATAATCAATGTTACTACAAATGACAACTTTGACATGCATTTATCCAAATGCAAGACATAACCAGAGTCAACAGATACAAGTCTAGTACATACAGAACATTAGTAGAATGTTGCTAGACAGTTTAGTACATACAGAACACTAATAGAATGTTGCCAGACAGTCAACAAAGAGTTTAATACATACAGAACACTAATAGAGTGTTGCCAGACAGTCAACAAACAAGAGTTTAGTACATACAGAACACTAATAGAATGTTGCCAGACAGAATCAACAGACAGAAGTTTAGCACAAAAGAATGCTAATAGAATGCTGCCAGACAGAGTCAACAGACAAAAAGTTTAATGTATGTAGAATACAAATAGAATACTGCATAGTCCACAGACACAAGTTTGGTGCACACAGAACACTAATAGAATGCCAAAAAGTCAACAGATGAAAGGTTACTACATACAGAATGCTAATAGAATGCTGCTAGACAGTAAAGCTACACATAGGCAAAAAAATAAACTAGAAAATTAAACAAAATGGCAGACACGTCCAGATGTATCGCCAAATATTAGAGCATTGACTGCAGGAAAATTTCCATTGTTCAGCACTGTATAGCCAGGATTGTGCTGATGTGTTAAACCCAGTACATAAATCTATTGAATGGCTGCATGAACATTTCTTGCCTTTGACACTATATTCCAGAATTATGCTGATTTATTAATAAACTCCAAACATAACACACTCTTTGTCTTCATCAATCGCTGCTAACTTGACTCATACAGAAGGTGTTTATGGTGCCAGAAATATTGCAGATAATGGAATGGCTAAATCTTTTGTTGCAGTGTAATATATACATACTGAGAACATGCATTCGGTTTATTATGTGTTCTTCATCATCCAGAACAGATAGTTTGCTGGCATTCAGCAATTGCCGTTATAGATAATGCAATATGTGTTTACCATAAATTATAAAATCCATTTATATTTTACACAGAGTAATGCAATCAGTGTCAGTAACACTAATATGGTAGTATAAATAGCTTCAGGTTTGAGTTTTCAAGAAGAAATTATCAGGTAATTTATCCATCTAGACCTGTATATTGTGTTGGCATTTTTCAAGGGAAGGCATTTTTGTAATACTGAAAGAACATTACATTAACAGACATTTGGGTTTTTATATTGAGATCTTGAACTCCAAGACTGTTCTAATATTAAGTACCAAATGTTAACATTAGTTGAATATAGGGTGATGTAAATATTCCAGGTTCTAAAATTGTTCTTTTATCTATTACAATGATAGGCTTCAAAAAAGTGTATTTTGAGAAAGATTTCTCAATCAACAGAAATAATGAGAAATGACAATTGGCTCAAAATGTTTTTAAATAAAATTGAGAATGCTGCAGTATTATTTGTGGATTCTGATTTGAATATATCTTTTCATAAATTAATGCACAAAATAGTTTTCAAAATAATCTGGAACTGTAAAATACGGTGAACTTCACATTAAATCAGTTTTGTTCTAATAGTAAAAGTTAATTTAAATAAAATACATCACTCCCTCATTGTAACACTGTCCCTGGGAGCCTGAGAGAACACCACCTTAAAGTGAGACTCTTATAATGAAATATGTGGTACAGTACTCCCTTATTATAGTGCACTGTCATATACTTAGACTGCCTTGTTGATACGTATACTTACATTACTACCATATATACTCACTTAAGTCACGTGTAGTTGCCAGGCTATAAAAGAAAGTAAAGCTAAAACAGTGCATGAATGAAGAACACATAATGCTTATGCTACTGCATGATGTATTGGCCGAACATAATCAGATTGGTTAATCATTCAAAACTTAGAAAGATTAAACAACATCTGTGCCCCTTTTCTTCCCCTTAGAGCTTCCCAGTGACAAGTTGTGTAAAAATCCGCCTGCCCCCATAGTGTTCCCCAGTTTGCCAGTACCGCCTCCGATCAACTCACACCACCTTCTGAGTCATCATCAACACCACCATCACAACTGGGCCACCTTCTCCTATCCATCCTCCATGCTAGAGGTCGTCGCCATGACATCAGAAATTGACACGCTAGAGCTCACTAGCAGGATCAAGGACATTTTACAGTTCAATAATCTGGGACAGAAACTTTTTGGTGAAGCTGTCCTTGGATTGTCTCAGGGTTCAGTTAGCGAGCTCTTGTCTAAGCCAAAACCATGGCACATGCTTAGTATCAAAGGGAGAGAACCCTTCATCAAAATGCATCTGTGGCTGAGTGACCCACATAATGTGGAGAGACTCAAGCACTACCAAAATGAGATGAAAGGTGGGTTTTTGGAGTGGATCCAAGCTATATAGTGCTCATCTAGATATGCTGTTTTAGAATTAATTATATGCTTGAACTCTCAATTTTAGTGCTATTTTATATCTTTTAGATCATGTTAGACTGACAGAAGAGCTACTTTCAGGATTTTTTTTTTCTCAGAGCATTTTGTGGCATATTTCTCAGGAAAGTTAAATTTTCTGATATTCTTCAGTTCAGAATTATTACAGTAGAGTCCTGGTCACTTTGCCTTTAATTACTTTTAAAGCTGATATTTGTCAATCACAATAGTTAAGGCTCTCATGTGCATTATATCAAGAGTTATTTCCCTTTCTGAAGACCAACTCTGACATTTCTGTCTTGAGGTTATTACATAAAACTAAAATATTTCATGGGTTCAGTTTCAACCGACATTGGCAGATTTTGAAGACAGTTTACAGTATACCATTTAAATAACATTCAAATGCATTTGAAAAATTTCTTTTTGAAAATTATTTGTTTAGTCTTCAAATAAATTTATTGTTATTATTGCATTATCATTTGCAGTGATAGGTAACTCTTGTGTAAATTTCCATCCATCTCGTTATTGGCCAATGGTCTATTGTGGACCCATTCATCTGTCCAAAACCATATGGTTGTGGCATAGCGTAATTGCTTTGCATGGTTGCTTGCAAAATAGAACAACCTTGTATCAAACCCTACCTGCCTGAAATTGAAAATTTTAATAATTATCTTCTCAGGTATAAGAAGTACAATATAATTTGTAACCTTAAAAAACCATTGTTTGAGCTGATTACTCATTATAGTCGAACTTGGTCCTAATGGTCACCTTTACTTGCCGGTCACCTGTTCACAATGACCATTCACGTTTTCTGTATAAATGTCCTGTATGTAGTAGTCATCTGCTTACCACAGTCAGCAGCCAAATATTTCCTAACCAAGCAGTGGTTTCTCCCTGCCTTAAAGGGTCACTTGGATATATCTTCAGTGACTTTCAAGTCTTATTAAGATTAAAGAATATTATGTCAATTGTTTTTCAAATATTTCTTATCTCACTTGTGCTCACCATAGTATAAACTGAAGGTGTAAACATATCAAATTCAAAAGTTAGGCAGTTTTTGTCATTATGGTAGAGGGTCGATGCAGTTCATTTGGTGGATAGTGGAATAAGTAGTCGTGTTATCACAACAGAAATCGAAATTGCCTTTTGTGCCAGTATGACAGGTATAGTTCAGTGTCTTTTGCCTATGAATTCAAGCTACATCTGAAGATAAAAGTTCATATTTGAGGGTCAGGGGTCATTCACTATTTAAAACTTGTATGTACAGGCAGTCAGAGTTTTTGTTCATGGGTCACAAAGAACAGTCATATACAGCTTTTGATTTCCTAGTTATCATAGGCTATTATAATCTGACTCATTTGATCTCAGTGAAGAGAGGAACTGGCTGTGTGACTCATTTGATCTCAGTGGAGTGAGCAACTAGCTATGTGACTCATTTGATCTCAGTGAAGTGAGCAACTGGCTATTACAATACAAGTTAGCAGACCAGAAAGATTGTTCTCTGCAATGCAGCACTGCTTGGTCAAATGATTGCCAAATCCCATTGCTGTGTATATGAAAGCAATTATCATCAGCCTTTTCCATATACATGCTGTTCATATTATGTGATCTTTTAATCTTTGATGGCAAGCAAAATGTTGGCCACAAGATTTTGGTTTGTGTAACAAGAAACTTGAAAAATGACCAAACTACAGGGTCCGGTTCATCAAGACTGTAATTTTATTTTGTGTGTCAGCTTTATAAAGAGAACATACACATCGTAATTGTTTTGAATGAGAAGCTAAATTTTATACATATTAATTTCAGGCAGGTAAGGTTTGATTCAAGGTGACTTACTTATACGATCCCACTGTAAAGCAACTGTCTATTCTTCTACAGTGTGGTTTTGGTGAATTCCATGTTTTAGATATGGCATTTGCTCATACCTACCCATCACAACTGTCCAAATATCTAACATTGGGTGGCTGAGGTCAGAAGAAACTTTGACTGCCGGTAACTGTCTACACATGTGATCTTATCATAACCTTGTGGCTTTTATTTATTTTTGGGGATTGCGACCAGTGTATTTACTTGTTCATGGCATAACTCCAGAAAACACTTTTTCTTTTTATGCCACCACTATGATAGAATGTGTATTTTTCGTTTTGCTGTAGGTTTGTATGCCCATCCCAAATCTGTTTTAGCTCAGTAGCACAAAACTTTTGCAGGTTAAGTTCAGTGTATATGCAACCTATATTACCATATGAGCTCCTTGGACCGTAAATATTTTATGTTTTCATCATATGGTATCATTTATCCAACAATACGACCAATAAACATTTTTTGACAGAGCACTTTGCCATCTGCTGAATCAGTAGATTTTATTTAATTCTGGGATTCCAAATGTTGGTGATGTCGTTGGTATCAAAATGCAATCTTTTAATGTGATCATTTGTTTCTGTGTAATGGAGGTCAGCATGGACCAGTTTGTTGCTCTGAATTCTTCCTGTTGACAAATGACCTTTTTAAACTGCAACTTTGTGATCATAATACTTTCAATTTTTTAAAAAATATTTTATGCTCAATTTTTTTACAGTTTAAGTGTCAACTCATGTCAGTGATTTAAAGAACAGTTGAGAAAAATCTTCCATTCATCTGATGAAAAATATGACTCATGATAAAGAAACATTATAAGGACTACTATTTTGGGAAAATCACCAATATTTTACATGGAACATGCATGGTAGGAAAGTTGGATGGGAAGTTGCTAATATTGTACATTGAACCTGCTTGATAGAAAAGTTGGATGAGAAGTCGCTAATATTGTACATTGAACATGCTTGATAGAAAAGTTGGATGGGAAGTCGCTAATATTGCACATTGAACATGCTTGATAGAAAAGTTGGCAGTCGCTAATGTTGTACGTTGAACCTGCTTGATAGAAAAGTTGGATGGGAAGTCGCTAATATTGTATATTGAACCTGCTTGATAGAAAATTTGGATGGGAAGTTGCTAACATTGTACATTGAACATGCTTGATAGAAAAGTTGGATGGGAGGTCACTAATGTTGTACAGTAAACATGCTTGATAGAAAAGTTGGATTGCAAGTTGCTAATTTTGTAAGTTGAAAATGCTTGGTAGAAAATGAAGTCACTAATGTTGTACGTTGAACATGCTTGATAGAAAAGTTGGATGTGATGTCACTAAAATGTTATGGGGAAAATGCTTGGTAGGGAAGTCAGAATTGACACTACAGTAAAGTGACCATAAACTTTGCTGGAATATTTGATCTTCATAGATAATAACAGATGTTATAGTAATCCCTTTAAATAAAATATGTCAAGCCATTTTGTCACTTTCTACAAGTCCTTGACTAAGTGGTAACTTCTCAGAAATGTTTCATTACTTTCAAGAAGTCTTTAGTTAAGGGCCCCAGATGACCGAGGGATTTAAAGCCCTCACCTTTACCAACTATGACCATCTCACCTTTGTCCATGGGCAGGGGTCAATGGGCGATTAAGTCACCTAAAAAATGTAAACTTTGGCTTCTTCTGTTAGGAAAGCGAAAACAACTTCGCCCTGTGATTTTTTAGAGGTACATTGACAAATTATACCTTTTGAGATGCCCCCTTGCCTTACGCAGATTTATTCTAGAATTGTGTTGTAGCGAAAGGTATTCTTCAAGCCATCAGTAGCTAGGCCTTGTTTTGATATCAATTACGCTGACAAACAAACTCTTGCTCATTCACAGGCATGTGTTTTGATAGCTGATTGACCATTAACCATTTCCTGAGTTGGCAACTAAGGTCCCTATGACTACCCGATTTACGCTTGTTATCCTTCGATGACAAAAACATACAAACTTGTGTTTCGAAACTTTAACAATAGTATGTATATAGCAATTTGTTTTAAGAATAAAATCGGTGATCTGGATATTTTATCTGCTTCTTGTACACTACTTCGTCATAAAATTAGTTTGAAACTTTAAGTGTACCAGTAACAGGGAAAAAATGGCAGATATTGTTATGTCTGGGAAGTACCAGTTTATTAGATTGTCTGTTTTCGTAAATCATCGAGCAAATATATACAGAAAAATATACAATTCATAGCAAGCAAAGCCTAGGTATTATGTTATTTAAGATTTAACTTCAAAATGCAGTTATATAGGTCAGAAACATAAGAGACAATGCTATGTTGTGGAATTCGCGAGAAGCGTTGTACGGTCAGAGTTGTTTTCTTACGTGACTCGTATTTGTGAAAATACGGAAAAAAGCTGCGAAGCAGATAATATTTAATCAATGCCTAAAATTAATACAAGTATGTAGACAAATAAATAACCATAAATTTGCAATCCTATCATGGACTGTTGTAATGAAGCTATATAAAGGGAGTGATTACATTACGAAAACCCCTCCTTCTAAAAATAGATGCACTCACATCTGTGTTGATTCGGGTGGAAAGAGGTTTTAGTTTATATACTGACTATAAATGAGCAATGTCTGTAATTTTATGCATTTTAGTGTGTTATATATGAATAGTTATGGTAATGTTTTATCTGTAACAAAGATATGAGGACACTTGTGCATTTGCCCTCATGTACATGGTACAGGAGTTGTGTCAAATGCATTTAGAAACCTTTGAAAGTGCCATTATTGTGAACTTTTAAAAAGTATTTTGAAAAAAATAAATACAAAAATATACAAAAAATTGATTAAGGGTAGTTGATTAAGCATTTTTACCAACTTTCAATTACAATAATGTAATCTAGTTACTCAGTTAAATTTTGTTACAATGCAGTTTCTATTATTCTCTTTTAGAGTCATATGGCCAAAATAACTTAAGAAGTTTTTCTACTAGAAAATAAAGTATTGCTTAAATCCAGTATTAAATGCAAATATGAATTCAAATAACAGAACACACATTATATATATATATATATATATATATATATATATATATATATATATTGTGTTTCTTGCTTCGCGTCCACTTCTCCCTGTTGAGCTCTCACTTCTCCCTGCTCTGCTCAAAAGGAGAAGTCACTTCTCCCTAAAATTCAAGTCTAGCTTGACCCCTGATGGGGATTCAAGCTTCAGGTTTGGCCACTCTGGGTATGTGAGAAAGCTTGCCAGTAACTTCTCATGGGTGGATGGTTCTTACCGAGGTTTTCCTAGGTTCTTCCTTCAACAGTTATACTGGTTGCCATGTATAGCCTGTCATGCGCTGAGAAATGGCATTAAACCCAAAAACATCTTTAGTTGTGCAAGGCTGTTCTCATTTCGAGAAAGAGAAATAGCAAACATTTAAGACAAACTTATATTTTGTTTTGTTGGGGGGGTTTTCAGTGTCAAATAAAATATTAAGGGGGTAGGCAGTTGTGCAAATTACTTTTAAAAGTCAGTTTGTGATTCTATAATTCACTGGGCATATTTTTTCATGAAATATTTGTATGTAATTCTTTTTATATGAAGCAAATACAAACTTTGAGTAAGGAAGAGGCCTATCGATTAGGGGTTAAAAGTCAAACATCAAGGCTACTGGTACTGAAAGAAGAATAATTGTTTCTGCACAAAAGTCACAGTTATCAACCATGTAGCATCAGAAAAGTTAGCGGTTGACTTAAACACTGGGTATGAAAGAACACTTTTGATTTGGATATCAAAGGTCAAAGTCATTTTTGACTGAAACAAGACAAATGGTTTTTGCATACTGTCTTTTTAGTTCTAGACCACATGTCTTGACTAAAGTGTATGGAGGACTTGCACTTTAGGCACAGAAGAGGCCTTTTGATTGTGGGATCAACAGGTCAATGGTCAACGGTGTTCTGGTGACAAGAAAAGGGAATAACATTTGTTCTACAATAAGTTCCTAGACTAAACTTTGTGCATGGCTTGCACTAAGATAATAAAGAAGCTTATAGATTCTGGGGTGTAATGGTCACCATCATATTAAGTCTAATAAAAAATACTTGTTTTCTGCACAGTACGTTTAGATTAAAACAGCATAACCTGACCAGAGGTCCAACTGGCATTGAGACCCATTGGTCAGTAATCTCCAGAGTCATCCATGCCCTACTAATTATGCCTACAAAGAACAACACAGGGCAGGTACATAATAATGTGCTACTCGGTGTACTTTTCTTACAACATTTGGACTTGAACATTTCTAACCTTAATACATTTGAGCAAAATCCACTCAGTGTAGATCTGGTTAGAGTCTCAGGCCATTGCAGCAATTTTCATTTTATTTTGCAAAGTTTTCAATTTTGTGATAACTTGTGCAGGTCGATCTGGCAGAGAGAATCAAACCCATGCCCACCTGGTCATGAGTACAAAACCCTAACTGTGAGTTACAATGGCTTCTGCATAACTGAGCAAACCCACTTGAGGCCAATGACATACTGTAGACATATTTGTATTGATATGTAGGTGACCTGGTTAGATTTTTGAGACTATTACAGCAATTTTTCAATTTGTTTTAATCCTTTTCAGTTTCGAGATTTATTTGGTCTGCAGTAGGGGCATACAGTTTTACATGGTCTGCAGCATGGAGTAGACTGTTTTACATGGTCTGTATTATGGGGCATACAATTTCACATGGTCTGCAGTATGGGGCATACAGTTTTACATGCTCTGTAGTAGGTGCATGCTGGTTTACAAGGTCTACAGTGGTGGCATACATGTTTTACATGCTCTGCAGTAGGGGTGTACCATTTTATATGGACTGTAGTATGGGGCATACAGTTTTACATGGTCTGCAGTAGGGACATACTGTTTTACATGGTCTGTATTATGGGGCATACAATTTCACATGGTCTGCAGTAGGGACATACTGTTTTATATGGTCTGTAGTATGTGGCATACAGTTTTACATGGTCTGCAGTGGGGTGTACTGTTTTATATGGTCTGTAGTATGGGGCATACAGTTTTACATGGCCTGCATTAGTGGCATACTATTGTACATGGTCTGCAGTAGGGGCATACTGTTTTATGCGGTCTGCATGGTCTGCAGTGGTGATATACATGTTTTTCAAATGCAAATCTAGTTCAGTTTTTACTTTATCATTTGTAATAAATATTTAGTAGCATCTTTTGTTAGCTGTTCCAGTTTGATTTTAGAACATAATCCAGACTTCACATTGTTTTGGGCACATTGAATAAATTCCTGTATTTTATCTGTTAACAGCCAACAGACGGCGAAGAAGTAGCTTAGAGGATCGTTATGATTCACCAGTATCTTTGCCAAAGCGACCTCGAGTATTCTTCACAGAGGAGCAGAAAGATATCTTGCGTACAGCATATTCCCATGATCCCTATCCAAACCAAAACACAATTGAGGGCTTGGCCAATGAACTCAATGTAGGAGTGAAAACAGTCATTAATTGGTTCCATAATCATAGAATGAGAGCCAAACAGCAACAACACAATTCAAATGGCCCAATTAATAATCTTAACGATTCCTTTGGGTCTAGCAAATCAGACCAACTAGATGAGAATTCCAACCAAAGCGACCTTTCTAGCTTGTCAGGTGACAATGGAAACTTCACTTCTGGATTTCGAAATCATGACTCTAGTCAGTGGATGTTTCCACAGTTTGAACTCATGGCAACTATTGGTAACCAAAGTAACAGTGGTGAAAGTGATGCAGAAGAAAATGAAGAAGGAGAAGAGGAGGAGGAGGAGGAAGCAAGAAGCCCTTCATCCACAAAAGAAAATCCACTTGAAATAACCAGAGATAAAGAGAAATCAAAGAAATCAACTAACAGTTCTGATGAAAGTTCTGACACACAGCCTTTAGAAGAAAAAGTATCTAATGAGTCTGATAATATGGCCATAAATCAATCCCAGAGTGCACCACCAAGCAGTGGTTCAAACAAGCGGAAACGGTCCAACCCTCAGTATGTTTCTGCTGGAAGGAACTTAGACAGGACTATGCCAGACTATGATGAGGCAGTATCAAACAGTATCAAAATAACAAGCAGTCATGAGAAGGATATTGATACAGAGAAAGAAAATGAGGCTTCAGATTTGCAAGATGCACCTTTATATATTAAAGATAGGGTTTGTAAGATAAACAAACTGCAGAAAGCCATAGAAATGAATGATGAGATTTGGGATGAAGATTTTGACCGCAGTGCCAGTATTGAAAAAATACAAAAAAATATTACTGAAGATCAAAGTGAGGAATGGGAGTTTTGATCATAGGTTGATACTACTTTAAACTGAAATTGAATGGAAATGCTTGCTGCTCCTTGTAAGATTTTGTTTACAGCCAGCATTAAAAATGGCTTAGCAGCAAACTAGGATAAATGCACAAAAATGTGTTCATGTATATTTTGACTACATTAAAATAATATACTAGTGCTACCCATGATATTCAGTGTAAATGATGCACATATTATCCTGTGACTTGTTCATCTTACTATTTCTACAATTATTACAGTTGTGCTATGTGCAAAACTGCAAGTTACAAGAAACCAAAGGCTTATGGAAACTTTGCATTTTGTGACTTGAATTTCTGCTTCATGGGTTGTTCATTGTATAATGGAAGGGTAACATTTGAATTATTTTTATACACTTATTTTTACATTTTATAATCTCCTGTTGATTCTTGAATTCATCTGCCAAAGTCAGTTGATGCTTGAGGAATTATGCTCTTTTTTTCTTTGGTCAATATTTGGATATGATACAGTTCCTTAACTTGTTACTGTTATTGTGCAAATACCTCAACGTTCTTTGCTCAGATCTACAAAAGACTGATAAATTACATCATCATCATTTTGACCATTGTTAAGTTCTAGAAGCATTTTTTTTTCATGTTCTTTGGCCTTTGACACAATGATCTGATTGAATCAGATGCTCATTATCGACATCTTTCATCCTGGCCAATATTCCAAGACAGCCAGATCTGAGTCAATTAGATGCTCATCTGTTACCAGGGACAAGAAGCATTTGCTGGATAGTTTTTCCAGGTCAAATTTTGGTAAAGGCTTTAAATAACAGTTTTTTTTATTCATTATGAAGATGTACAACATGTATTTAAGTGTTTTTCACATTCTCGAGTTTATATCATTTTGTACCATATTGTACTATATATCTATTCATCTACACATAAGAGACACAATCATTTACAAATATTTACAGTTTTAATCAGACACAAATTGTAGATGATTACAGTAAGCAGTTATCTTTTTTTTTTTTTCATCTAGTGCTTTATATATTTGTTTTGCATACCTGTTATTGTATGTCAATTTTACAAGAAACTACAAAGTGTTCATTTAACTAGGTTGCAGTATCATTGTGTTTTGTATAGTTGAATTTTTTTAAGTCTATGATTTTGTATGACATCGATTGTGCTTTTGGTCACTTTGTGTATGTGTACAACATTTTGTATTAATTTTTTACCTAAGAAAATACATAGAATTTTATCAAGTAATTGCTGCTGAAATTTCATACATCGGCTATATTCTTTAGAACTAAGGTATTAAAGCAAAGATTATTTCCTAAATATTATCAGGATATTTACACTAAATGAAAACATTTTTGTATAACAAAAATATAAACTTTAAAGTAATCCAGATTACAATAATTTCTGTATTCAGAATATTAGATCTGATGTGGTGAAGTCAGTCTTTTGATCAGGGGTCTCAAACTCAAACCACCCTGAGGGTTGCATGAGGGCATTTTCGATACCCAAGGGCCGCACTGCCTTTGTTACCTCTCATAACACCTTGTGATGCCAATCATTTTGCGGGCCACAGGATACGTCTTGGCTGGCTGCATGCAGCCGCGGGACATGTGATTGAGACCCCTGCTTTAGAATAACTTTTGTCTGAGCTTAACATTTTTCACTTTTCTACAGTATCAACACTTTGTTTTCTCAAGTTTGAATTTTGTTTCCTTCTTAACATCCTTTCCGTGCCGATCAGAAATTTGGTTCAGACATGGGTATCAGTGATGAACTTTATTATCTTTTTGACAAGTCCACAAGTATATTCATTCTGTTTTATCAAAACCCATAATGCCCACTGCATTTTTATATAATATGAATTCACCGTTATTTTATATTTTTTTATATCAGATTTTATGGACTTAATGGTTGCTACAAACCACATATTTAAAAACTTGATCAACAATGATCTTTCTTTGGAAAAAAAGTCTCCCATTTAAATCATTGATTATAAGTAGTAGCTGAAATGTAATTTTTTACATATACATGAAAACTTTTACCACGCAAACAAACAAATTGACAGTATAATACTATAAACAACTTCAAATTCAGTTTAAAATCTTTGAATTCTAAATTTGTTAATTCTCTTCTTTCTAAAATCTTTCATTTTAATATTATATGTGTCATTTGTCATATTTTTGAAACTACCCATGATGAGTTAGAAAATTCACTTCAGATGTCAATCTTTGCAGCAGGCCATTTTGTTGTGTTAAGTGATAGGGCTCCAAATTCAAATGATACTATTGCTCAGTGTAGCTCCCTGTAATACAGGAACAGGAGAATTTTAATTCCTTGATAGTAACAAAAGCAAAAGAAAAATTTAATTAATGAAATAATAAACATACAGCCTTGTATCGTACACACAAAGAACACAACTACAATGTCAAAAGTGGTTTTCATATCAGATTAAATCAGTAGGAAATGCATTTGCCCTGAAGAGGTTCCTAGGATGCCTAATATTTATTTCACCAAAGAGCACATTTTTTGCTGGATGCTGATACTTCTCAAAATCGGAGTTGCTGGAGTTACTGCCACTGCTTTTCAGACTAAGAAATCCAGGTTTTTACTTCAAAATATTGACTGTTAATTAAAAAAAGAACAAGAAACTCTTAACACAGAGTTGGAGCTATGAAATTTACATGGTGTTTTAAAGTACTCATTGTATGTCACTTGTCACATTTGAATAGAGTGAACAGACTCTTATCTAGTAGTTGTGAAATTAATGCTCATAAATGTTTGAGTAGCCTTGATGCTAGGTCAGCATTTTCCTGTGAATTGGGCCTTTTTTACAGACTTGACAGGAAAATTGAAATTTTTAAAAATCAATACCTATGTACTAACATGCAAGTTGAGTCCAACCATGGACTGCACAGATTTTAATCTGCGAATGCATTATGTGACAGCAGATCAGGGTCTTTGTTTGCAGTTGGACTCAACTTGTAAGCTAGTATGTACAGTAGCTCTTTACTTTCATCTGCAGGTGTACAAATGTCTTGTCAGAATTTGACAAGAAGCTTTCCATACACTGAGGTACATTGATAAAATAGATTGGAACATATTTCGATTTTATATTTAGACTTGAACAGTTTAACCAAAAACTATATAATTTTGCTATTTAGATAGTATAACCTGTGATAAATTGGTGGCAGAAGTTGGTTGACACTTTTTATTTCCTTTCTCAGTTTACGTTTATCATGAAAGAACTCTTTTAAGTTGATGACATCAAATGAGTTACAACATTATGCCTTATTTGTTAACCAAAGAACCCAGGAATGAATAGATAGTTTTTTTTTCGAGTATCTTTTACTGATTTGTATATAGAAGGGAATTTTGTTGTTGCATCTTCAATATAAATTGATTATATCTGCTGTTAAGTACTTGGCTAAGTACATGGAAACAAAGTAAATTTTTGACTTGGACTTTTTATGCAAGAGGTTACAAATCAAAGCAAGGCAAATCATGTTAAAGAGATTATTTTGGCCACGTGTTAATTTTTGTTTTTGTGTTTGATTGAAATTCATTATGGATTTAAATTACTGTTGCAGTCCACATATATGGCAGATAAATATCTAGGATCTTTTCTAAATTGTGTTAATTCAGCCAGTAGACCAAGTATTTTCAAATGCTCTTTTTGACAATATTAATATTATATATGTATTTAGACAGATTTGGTTGTAGCATTTCACATTAACTGGAAATCACCAATCATTCATACATTATAACAGCATTCAGTTACACCCCCACAGATCCTTAAAACTGTGGCTAATTTCATTCATTTCACTTTCCATGTTGTTTTCATGGATTTTCCCAAAAGCATTTCTCCCAAAAGAGGTCATGTATTTGGCCACATCAAATGTCATTTTGTCAGTATTTTGAAAATTTGTGACTTATGCAACTTTTATCTGTAAATTTATTGATTATAAGTATCGTTTTATTACTTAGAAACATCAAAGATGTTTCAGTGCAAATCATCTACTATTTTGCATTTGTACATAGTTCATGATGTAGCAGATTCATTTAGTACACACAGTTACTTTACGTCTATTTTATCCAAGCTTCAGATTAATTTGGAAAGATTAATTCTGCCATTATATATTGCATGTATCGTTTTGCTGATTAATTGTGCAATAATGTAGTCCTAGGTTGTAGGTAATTGTAGGTGTCCTTTTTTCTTTGTTGTTTTTCTGTTTTAACCAAAGATAGATAAACCATGTGTTCAGTTTTTATTATGGTTAAAAAAACAAAGTTGCTTCAAGGGAATGTGCAAAACTGAATTTCTTTTCCCAGTTGCAGATTAGATTTTTCGTATTATTTTCTGTATTGATTCGAAGGGAATGTGCAAAACTTGAGTGTTCTTCTTTTTTTTCCAACTCATTTTCCAACTTATAAATTAGATATGTTTTGTTTTTTTGTTTTTAAATTTCTATCCTGATTGCAGCGATAGTTCCATGGAGGAAGTAAGGGGTTGAAAATTCACTCACTCTGTCTTCACTTGCCCAATTGGGTTAGTGCTGAACCAGGGCTGCACTACAGACGTTTGTTTTCCATTCATCAAAAATAATAAATGCACACCAGTGGGAGTTCCAACTGGTCTCATTTTGTTATTACTTACAGCTGGTGTTAGAAGTGTCATAAAATATGTTCCAGACCAAAAACACTTAAACACTTTTAAGTACTATCAAATTTAGTTCATTAATATCATCAGCCTGTACATTTCTATGATGGCTTTTTGGGCAAGAGTTTATTCTGGGCAAGTAAACTTTTTAATACTTGCCTAACTGGGCAAGTTGAAATTTTAGTGCTTTTTCAACCCCTGGATATTTTTCACAAAATTTTTGTTAGCATCTATATTTTAAAATTGGGTTACCACTACCGTATCATACACACGAAAAAAGTTCATATTTGCCCTTGTATAATAGACAGCCAACTGCAAAACAACATAGATTTGTATCTGCAGTCACATAACATACCAACAGATAAAAGTCTGCTGTTCACTTATAGTGATAAGCAGAGCAAACAATGTCAACCCTGATCTGCCAGTACATTATGTAACAGTGGATCAGGCCTCTCCGTCATAATACTTTACTCAAAAATTCAAATTAATAGATGTTACTTCAGAGTTGGAAATCTTCCTCAAAATATACAGCTGCTGCCTTCTGATTGGTCTGACAATTTTAGAGTAAGATTTGGTGTCAAGTAGAATTTTATGAGTGAGTGGCCTGGATCTATACTCTATACAGTTGTATGTGTGTTGTAGATACAAAAACAGTAAAGGTAGGGTTTAGATACTTTGATAGGCTCTTTGTCAGAATAGATGGCATCGTTTGATGAAAGTTTGACTTTGGGGTTTCATGTTCAAAGAAAGATTCAATTTTTCATTCAGTAAAGAAAACTGTAGGATTACAAGATTTTCATAGAAATCTATTTTGTCAGTTTACATGATGCATTTTATTTTAAAGAGATAAAGAGCTTTTACCATTTAGACCATACGTTGATTTCCAGGTCCCACTGTGACATTGGTAAAGGCATATACGGTGTGTGCCCACTTATAAGCCAGGTTGAACTACAAACAACAGAGATCCTGATCTGCCATTGTATAATGCAGACCAGGGTACATCTTGTTTGTTCTACTGATGACTCCTAACAAACTGCAAAGATCCAGATCTGCCCATGCATTATGCGAAAGCAGATCTGAGTCTGTGCAGTTTGCAGTTGGACTCAACATATAAGTGAATATATGGTAGCATTACCCCATCCCCATCCATCTATCAGCACATTAAACCATTTTGTTGGCATTATTTAAGGCAATGTGGTGGAGCATCCTTGAACAATCTCAATATATCTTCTTATTAACATTATTTAAACATAATAAATCTTTCTTAATGCATAACTCCTCAATTTACGTTCAGCATTCGGAGTGCAATATTTAGAAGCTTTTACACGACATTTTTACCTTAAAAAAAAAAACAAAAAACACTGGAAGCAGTTCAAAAAAATTTGACTTTTCAGGTTTGCAAATTTTCATTTCAGTAATTATATAGTTACTTCATTGGATGGTTAATTAAAATTAATTATATTTTTTTATTGTTCATATATTATAAGGGAACTAATGTTTGGCTTAATTATTGCAAAAGTAAGTGAAATAACCAGATTTGTTGTTTTCCAGTACAGCACATTGCATTCATAAATTACTTAAAAAAGGTTTACTACCACAATACTAACTTAAATTTATTTTCTTTTTAAAATTTAATTTATTTAAGATGTCTTCATTTCAGATGAATGATGCATTCTTTATTCATGATAATTAATGTATTTGATTGTTTAGCATATTCTGATTAACTGTATTGGTTTATCAGTGTGCTAGAGTAGTGACGTAGGAATGCAAACAATTTTTCCCCAGATAATATGGAAGACTGATGTCTTCTCAGAAGTCTGACATTTTTTTAATATGATTTAGCTAGATACAAAGCTAATTTAAGCATTACTACTCGACTGGTATCCTTACTGCAAACAACATAGAATTTGTACTGCCTGAACTCCCAGGACAGTATGGAAGGACAAATATGGGTCTCTGCTCATTACAGTTGAATTATCATTATTATGGCATTATAAACAAGAAGACAAAATTTTCTAACATTTTTTGTGAATATTAAAGAATATCTGTTTCCAGTAAATTAAATATATTTCTTGACCAAAATTGGTTTATTTTCCATGCTTATTGAATTGTTCAAGAACTACATGAAAAATGATTATTTGTAACATGTGCAGGATATGATTCTTTGTGTGAAGTTTTAACTAATATTTTTCAGTATGCAGTGCACACCTTTTGGAAAGAGTGAATGTAGCATGCTCAGTATGAGCCAATATGGATGCAGTCTTTCATTATTGTTTTCATTTTAGACCATAAAAACATGCTATCCTAGCAAGCCTAGCTTTTCTAAGTCATCACTGCTAACAGATTCATTAACCGATGTTATTCAGCTTTTGTTGTGATTATTACAAAAATGTAGCCGATGTACTTAATTATCAGAGAAAAACACTCGTATCAGATTATTTACAAACAGCTACAGATGTAATGACTCAAGAGCATGAAAATAATATACATGTATCTAGTTGCATTCTGTTCATATTGTTTTCTCCGAAAAACATATACTTAAGTTTGCAAGGATGTTATGAAAAGATTTATAATAAGTGTTTTTCATTTTCTGGAGAGTTGAAATGTTAATTCCAATTTTAAAGGGTAGGGTCTTGGAAAATCATTTTTAAGGGAGATAATGGAAGCATTCCTGATAAATGTGAACCTAATTAGGGTTCTTTTTACAAAGTAAATTCCAGATGATCATGGTGAATAGTTGGAGAAGTAACCATTTTCAAACTTTTTTCTCATTACACTGTATTAATGTTTAATTTCTAAATTTGTGACCACAGTAACAAAAGATGATACTGTAAAACTTTACCCTATTTTTTGGTGTATAACATACTCACCTGTGTACAAATGTAGGTCCATATCTTCCATCGTGTAATGTGCCAGTGGAGCAGGATCTGTTTTGTCAGTTTTAGTCGTAATTTCAATGAACAGCATAGATTATGTGAAATGATTTTTAATTGATCAAAACAATGTTTATTCAACATTTTGGGAAAAAAGAGAGATCCTTACATAAATCTGTTTTAGAGCTAAATTGCTAACTCTAGTCACTCAGTTTTCCAAAGTGGAATTTAAGTTGATCATTTTTATTTGCTATCTATATTTGGGATTTTTATCTTTAAAAAGTATTTCCCATTAGAAAGGAACTGAAATGGATATATTTTTTTACAAAACATTAAAAATCTACAACTTTGCACTTATCATACATGATTAAGATGGTTATATTTGTGCTTTTCAAATAAAAAAAGGCTGCATACCATATGTACTCACGTATGAGTCCAACTGCAAACAGCATTGACTCTTCATTTGCCATCGCACAATGTGCCAGCAGATCAAGGTCTGTATTGTTTGTTCCACTGACATCTTCACTAGCCAAGGTTCCGATATGTTAACCCTATCTACACCTTGGCAGATCGATCAGATATTTGAGTGCTTTGTCACAGTGACATCTATTATATTTCATTAGTTGTCTCTCATAGTATTAATGCCAACTAACCAGTAGTGTGTAACAGTGGTTCATTGTTACTTTGTACATTGGCCAAAAATGGTAGATACAATTGACTTTATTTAAAAGGATAGTTTGTAAGTTTAACATGGAAAGTATAACTATGTACCAGAGAGAAGCCATTACAGCTGTATTTGAGGGAAAGGATTTATTTGTACTAACATGAACTGGTGGTGGTAAATTGCTCATTTATCAGTCCATTTCAGTTGTGTGCTCCTCTTGTATCAATAATGTAGAACAGTGTTCAGATCTGAACAACTTGACTTTGGTTGGGTGCAGTGGCTCATGGCTTGTCACCACATCCATTGAAATTCACAGACATGAAGCACTGAATTGTCTTTTTGATCTGCTAATGTGTAGATAGGGTTAACACTTCAGAACTTTGGCTAGCAGAGATGTTCTGCTGATTGCTGGTAGCAAACTACATGGACCCAGATCTGCAGGTACAGTATGTGATGGCAGATGTGGGTCTGTGCAGTTAGCAGTTGGATTGGAATTTTAAGTGAGTATATATGGTATCTAAGGGTAAAGCAGTTGTTGGGTTCAATATGGCTCATAAAAATATTTAAATGTACTCCTAAAGCTTGTTAAAATACAATACCCAGAACATATGATGTAAAGAGTTTTGAGAGTTTGGACCAAATAGACAGAAGTAGACCCTGATTTACTGGGCATTATGCAACATCACATTTCAGTCTGTATTGCCTGTATTTGGATACTCATCAAAGATGTCAGTGTTTTTCTTAGATACTTTTCAAAGGGTTGATGTCCATCTGGAATCATATCTGATCCCTGGTTACTGAATAATTGCCCCTTAAGCTGTGGGCAGCATCTATCGATGAACAAGCTCAGAACCAAGGTCTGATGGACCACTAACAAGTTACAGTTAGGTCTGAATCAATAAGACCAAAGGAAAACTTGCCCTAACCATATACATATATCATTTAGTCACTTATAAGTCTAGTCCAACTGCAAACTGCACAGACCCAGATCTGTCATTGCATAATGTGCAGGCAGATCTGGGTCTGTGCAGTTTATGAGTAGTCGGTGGAAAAAACAGCATACACTTTGATCTGCCAGAACATTATGTGATTTAACTTGTAAGCAAGTGTATACTGTAGGGCGAATAAGAGAATTTGCTATATAACATTATTTAGAGTCAGCCCTTAATATCTGGATATTTTTCATCCATTTTGCGTAAAATGTTTACAGAATACTTATAAATCTTGTTTTAGTCACTGGGAAATTTTCAAAAGAAAAAAAATGACAGTTGTAAAGAATTGGTTATGCAAAAGAGTAGGCGGAGCATTCCCCATTTTTCGAATGGGTTAATTATGTTGGTGTTTTAGAACCAGTCAGTTTTTTTTTGTTTTTGTTTTATGTTCTTTATTGTCAAATTACACTTTCTTTTTATTGTCCTGTACACTGTTCATGTATTTATATTCTAGACAAAACAGCCAAAGCTGATTATGTAGCAAAAACACTTGGCATGTTATATGAAACCCTGCCTGGTTTATCTCACTAATTCACTTTCTCCCTCATTTGAACAACATTAACATTGAAAATGGATGTCTGATTTTGTTTTCAACCTATTTATGTTTTAGTACTTGGGAAAAGTTTTTTTGTTTTGGGGGGGGGGGTTGTTTTTTCTTTAAAACTTAATATTTAGTAAAAAAAAATTTAAAATAAAATTAAACCTTGTCAAATCTGGTTTAATTCAGATTTGGATCTTTGTACATTATTGATGGTATTATGTACAGTTTATGTAGTTCATTGTTGTTTAAGTTTTAATATATCATTTTAACTCATGCGAATCTGTTTTTGTTACATAGTGAGCAAATGGTTGACTATTTTTGCATTTACCAAAGACTGTTTTGAAGGCTTCAAGCATGTGTTGTAGACATTTGGTGCTTTGAGTTGATGTACCTGTATTATTTTAGGTCATATTAATCAGTTGTATAGACATGTAAACCAATACATTGCTTTTATGTAGTAGTATAATGTTTAAAGAGTTGAATGACAGAAAATTTTATTGTATAGAATATTTCATATATGCTTTAGCATTTCTTCGTATTTTCTCCTAACCTCAGGCATTATGATCTTTTTTCATATAAGCCGATCTTAACAATGAAATCTTTGAAGTTGTATTTGCACCTGCCAGTGATAATAATTTTGCCTGGATTTTTCCTTGGAAGTCATATAATCTGTCTTAAGTTTTACTGGTTTAATTTCTCTTGTATATGGACTTGACAGTTTGCTGCATCAGCCCGTTGAAAGTACATTTGATTAATGGAACTTAAGTTGAACAAATTAAATGATAAAGAAAAAATTAAAAAGAAAACATTTATGGCAGGTTCCATAGCAAGCCACAGTGGTCAAAATGGTTAGCTTGCAGGACTCTCAGCACTAAAAAGGATGTGGGTTCGAATCCTACCGTTGGATCAGCTACTGTAGTCTCTTTTTGGACAAGGCATTGTACTCGGTACTGAATAACCTACCTGCATTGCTGTGCTGTAAAATACCAAATCAAAGACTCCACAGCTGATGGAATTGTTTCTTATCTATTTCCTTCAACCAAACATTCTTGAGTATAACGTGTATCTTACTATGAAAGACTCAGATCTGCTGTTGCATTATGAACTGCATCATGCAGACCTCTGAGACATCCATATATTATATATCAGTTCCCTTTAAAATCCCTGTACTTTTTAAGCTCTTTATTTAAATTCTGTATAAATTTTCAATAATCTCTATAATATCCCAATCTTTTTGTAGAAGAAACAGTTGCTAAGTGTAAAATTATACAAAGGACATGGATTTATTCAAAATTATAGATTTACTTAATATGATAATTAAAAGAAGTCATATAGTACTCGCTTATAAATCAAACTGCAAACAACTTAGACCCTGATCCACTGACACATATCATACCAGCAGATCAGGGTCTTTGTTGTTCTGTTGATTACTCAAAAAAATCTGTATAGACGCTGATCTGCTGGCACATGTGATGGCATATCTGGGTCTGTACAGTTTGGACTTATAAGTGAGTATGTACAGTAGCAGTATGGAATTATGTCATGAAGATTGACTATTTTGTGAGTTGTAGTACATCAAAACTTATTCAGTTAGTAATAATAACACATTATTTCAATACTTTTCATGATTTCTCTATAAAATCCGTAATTTTGAGATCTGTACCTTATTGAATCCCAATAATTTTAAAAAGTTTAGCTGGAAGGCATGATTATGCAGTGGTAGATCTTGGTCTTCAGAGTTACACACATTCAAGGGAATAAAAACTTTTCTGTCTAAATTATGTGACTGATTTTCATTTGTAACCTATTTGGATAATATTAAGTACATTAAGATGTACTAATCAGCTAATTATGCTTAATTTCTCATGGACATGTAGTGTGTTCACTTCTACATTTTCAGGTTATAGTTTGAGAAGTTTTCAGGTGGTTTTTTTAAAAATCTTATGTACAATAAGCCACAGTTCTTTAGGCAGTTTGAACTTCTTTCCAATGAAAATAAGTGACTTACTATTATTTTGTTGTGTGAGAAAACATGATGTAAGTACATGTCAACAAAACATTAAAGTAACTAAACTTGTGTCTTAAAATTCTATATTAGCACTGTTCCATTTAAACACAAATGGTACTCAGGGAAGGCAGTTTTTTAAAATTGTACCAGAGGGTAATATAATCACTTGAGAATTCGTAAGAAAATAATACACACTACTAAATTTCATTCATGGGTGACTTTTCAATTGAGTGTCTTCCCAGGATCTCAAGTATGTTTTACTTTAACAGTCCTAGATATCCTTGCAGTCAAAACAGTAAACAAAACTGTTTTGTTTTTAAATGTTTAGTTAAAGTTTTTGGTATTAAAAGTTGATTTCAGCAGCATTTATAACTCAAGGAGTGTGCTTCCTTCACACTGTATTATAACTGAATTGGTTTTAAATTGGAAATCAAGGAGTTTATAATTTAGCAGTTAATATTTGATGGCTGTTGATTTTTACATTTCCATTGTCATTATTCATTTTCAAAGTCTTTTCTTCTTCAAACATTTTGTCAGTTGCTGTAGCCAGTTTAAGTTCTCTCCCATTGTTGTAGAAATAGTGGCATGCTATTAATGTTAAGAACTCTGTCTAGTCTTGATGTATGTTTAAGTGCATTTAATATTTTGACATCTACAAATCAAGATTGTAATTCTTCAATGTACAACTTTACAGGTGCTTCAAACTTACAAATAAATTTATTACCATAATTATACAATTGGTGTTTTTGTTTTGTTTTAAGATATCTGAGGTCACCTTTTAAGAAGCCAAGCTAATTTGGCTAAAACCAACCCCAGTTTGGGGACCCAAGTTCAAATCTCAGCAGTAGCAATGCTTACTCCATTCCTGTTATTTTTATTCCCATGCTTTAGTTGGAGATATTGTGATACCATCCATCTGTCCATCTTCCATTACTGCATCCCTTTAAACTGCTAGGTGAATTTATGGTACCCTTTGGGTAACCATCTGCGTTGGTGGTCCCATCTTTGGCTTCTGTGCCAGGGATCCCTGTGAGGTGGTCAGAGGTCAGATGCCAAAGTGTATATATGTTGTCATAGATGAAAGCTGCATGTATGTCACAGATTTTGCATTATGATCTCAGGTGAAGGGGGGGGGGGCAGTTGGAATATGCAGTAAAAAGCGGATTTGCAATGGCAAGTCATTGCAGTTGCGCTGGGTTTTTTTAGTTGGTAATATGTACAAGCACAAGATAAATTAAATAATATGTTTGCTTTCAAAACAAAAAAGGACATACTGTGATTTCACTTATTTTCATAGGTATAATGTTTATGGTTTGTATGTGCCTGCAGTGATGTTCATTCCTCTGTCCAGCCGTCAAAATTGTTGTTTCAGCACAATAACTCAAATCATGAGCCATCAACAGGTATCAAACTTTAAGGATTTCTGCACTTAGGGTATGGAAGAACCCTAATGAACTTGGAGTAATTCAGTCCAAGGTCAATGGCACTGGAAGAATTAAAATGACTTATGCACAATAACTTGAGTTCTCTACTGTCTACAGCTACCAAATTTTGTGGCTGGCTTGCACTTGGGGTAAGGAAGAACACAATTAATTTGGGGGTTAAAAGTTCAGTGGTCAAGGTCTCTGACTGAAAGAAGAAAAATGGTTTCTTCACAGTAACTTGAGTTTCTACTATTCTACTAGGATGTCACGAACATAGTCCATGCAGCAAAATCAGCCTACTACAGTATTAAGATCACTGAAAGTTCCAGCTGCAAAGAGCTGTTCGAGATTACTAACAAGCTAATGTCAAGGAACAAATGTACGCCACTTCCAGCTACCTTCTCTCTAGTCGACCTTCCGGACCTGTTTGCAAATTTCTTCCGTGACAAAGTACAAACCATCAGAGTAAGCTTGACAACACAATTTCAATTGACTCGTCGCCACCATACAGTTGCGATACAGAATTTCAGTGGCAACCATTAGCAGCATTTGAACCTGTCTCTATGGACTTAGTACGTACAATCGTGATGAAGAGTGCACCAAAGTCATGTGAACTTGATCCGATTCCGACATCACTGCTGCTTGAGTGCTTAAATCCAATATTGCCTTCACTAACTGATGTTATTAATACCTCTCTCTCATTTGGGGAATTCCCATCATTTTTCAAAACTGCCAATGTAAAGCCTCTGCTGAAGAAACCAACACTCGACCATAACAATTTAAAGAACTACTGCCCAGTTTCTAATCTCCCATTCATGTCAAAAATCTTAGAAAAAGTTGTTCTATCCCAACTTGTATCTCATCTGAATTCAGAGTCTTTTTAGCAATGTACAGTCTGCATATCACCCTTGCCACAGTACTGAAACTACTCTTCTGAAAGTAGTTAATGACCTTCTGTCTGCTTTGGATAGCGGAAAGATTACAGTCCTCACTCTCCCTGATTTGTCTGAAGCATTTGACACAACAGACCATGATATATTACTTCACTGTCTCCAGCATGTATTTGGCATTCACGATACAGCCTTACTATGGTTCAAGTCCTACTTGGTCAAAGGACACAAATTATGTCCTGATATGGAAAACACTCCAGCCCAGTTGATCTATGTTGTGTTCCACAGGGGTCTGTTTTTGGACCTGTTCTCTTCATTCTATACACTCGGCCACTCTTGAGTGTCATAGATCATCATCCAGTGTCTCACCAATTGTATGCTGATGACACCCAAATATACAAATTTAGCCACCCAACTGAAGTTGAAGCTACCATCCAAAGTGTAGAGAGGTGCATTTCTGATGTGAAATCATGGATGACATGTAACAAGCTGCAGATGAATGATGATAAAACTGAAGCCATTGTGATTACAACACAAAGACTTTCTCATTCACATCCTTTACCTCAGACAATAAATATCAGCAACACCAACATTAAATTCACACAGTCAGTACGAAACCTCAGTGTTACTCTCAACAGTACTCTCACATTGCAATAACATGTCATGAACATATGCAAGGCTGCATATCTTGAGCTGAGACGCATCAGCTCCATTCACAAGTATCTTTCAGTTGATGCCACTAAAACACTTGTGTGTTCCTTAGTACTTTCAGGAATGGACTATTGTAACTCAATTCTGTCTGGTTCGTCTCAATATCTACTCTAGAAACTTCAAAAAGTTCAAAACACAGCTTCTCAGATCATCCTTAGAGTACCATGATCAGAGCACGCCTCCCCCCCTGCTCTGTACCCTACACTGGCTATCCATTTGATCCAGAATTAAATACAAAGTTTGTTCTCTGTGCTACGTTTCACTGATGGGCTCCAGTCCAACATACCTGTCCAACCTCACCCATGTGTACACACCAGCAAGATACTTACACTCCTCTTCTGACACTCGTATTCTCATTATTCCCACTATGAAAATGAAATCATATGGACAACGTGCTTTTGCATACCAGGGCCCAGCAATGTGGAACGAATTGCCTACTGAACTTAGACACAAAAACACAGTGATCTCATTCAAGAGCGCTCTTTAAACTTACCTATTTCAACTGCAAGAACAGACTTAATGACCTAATAATGTTTCCTTACGTTAAATATTTACAGCATGTTTTCTGTTTTCTAATTTCGTGGTGTTTGTTTTTATTTTTGTAATCATATCATTATATATGTTTTTTAAGTGTTGTCAAATGTTGTAAAGTGCATAGAGCTTCTAAAGATTAGGCACTATACAAAGTCCTGATTATTATTATTATTATTATTATTTACAGTTATGAAACATTGTGGATTGGTTACTTTCATGGTAAGGAAGAACAATATCGATTTTGGTGATTAAAGTTCAATGATAAAGATCAGTGTGTCCGAAAGAGAAGCATTTTTTTCCAAACAACAACTTTATTTCACAATTCATACTTGGACTTAGTCTTGTGGATCACTTGCAATTATGATAAGGAAGAAACCTGTTGATTTTTGGGATCCAAAGGTTAAGGTCACTCTGACAAAGAAGAATCTGTACAATAACATTAGTATCATAACAGATCTATAGCAAACTTGTGGATTGCTTGCAGGGAGAAGACTCTTGATCTGGGGATGAAAATGTCACTGGCTGAAAGGAAATGGTTTTTGCATAGTAATTTTAGTTCCAGAACAAATACCTTCGCCAAATTTTATGAAGTGTTTGCATTTAAGTTTTGAAAGATGCCTTTTGATTTTAATGTCAAAAGGCTAAAGATCAAGGTCATTGTGGCCCAAAGAAAATGGTTTTTGCAGATTAGGTCTTGGTCTAGAATGAGTTCTTGACCAAACTTTGTTTTCACATTACATACTTGGACCAAACTTTGTGTATGGCTTGCACTTAGGATAATAAAGAAACCTGTCGATTCTGGGGTCTAAAGGTCAGAGGTCACAGTCCTGGTAAGTCTAATAAGAAAATAATGGTTTCTGTACATCAGTTTGGATTCAAGGCCACATACCTTGACCCATTTGGTCAATGATTCCATATCTGATGATCTGCAGAGACAGTGTCTACATAAAGGACTATTAAACATGGGGTGGGTGTAGAATGGTCCATTCACAGTACTCATGGTTTAAAAAAAAATGACAACATCATAAATTTGTGGAAGGATCATAGTTCACAGGGTCTTTAAATTTGTGTGTTAAAGTACATGTGAACTGCATGGATAATAGTAAATTAACAGTAGTAAAAGTATGGCTGTCAGATGAATGTATATATAGGGTTAGTGCCACATCAGCAAAATCCTGACTAAATCAAAGGTACGTGTAGCAAAAATGGTATAATTTTTATATTGAAAAACCAATCTTTAGTTAGATGAACCCTTCTGAATTAAACTGCTTCCTCTACTCAGCAAGCATTTGTGTCTCTTAACTGAACTTAGGTAAATGGTGTTTTAATTGCCAATGGCATCCAAGCAAATTTGAAATTTATATATGGAGACCTGTTTATCAGAGAGAAAAACACTGGGTCATACTGGATATTTTATATAAAAAAAAAACATCAGAATTTTTTAACTGTGACACCATCTGTTTTGCTTCAGGTAAATGATAGACTTACATAATGATATTTGGACTGGTAGTCTGAGAAGTTCAACATTTGATAAACTTCTCAATAGTTCTACAACTCTCAGACCCAATCAATTATTTCAGACTTAATTTCAAGGACAACAGCTGATGGTACAAGTTCTCATTAATACCATGATAGATGGCTGAAGTGTATCAGTGATATCTCAAAAAACATAACACAGCACTGTCTGTGTTTGATAATATTGTTGACATTTTTCAATCAGTTTCAAATTGTCAGCATAAAAAACGTAGAATTCAGTGTCAGGTGAACGAGTTTCAAGGGAATTGAAAGATTTTCATTGTCTTGGCTACATCTCTATACAGTATGGGGTTGAAATAGCTAAATCATACTACATTGGATATATAGAGCTTCATTTATTTTCTTATATTTATGCCCCAATCTGCATGTTATTGGGGGCCTCAGGTGGCCTAGTGGTCTAAAGTGCTCACCTTTCCTGATTGCTGCCATCTGCGTTGGTTCCAGTCTTAGGCTTGGCCACTGTAGGCATGTGAGGAGATTGCCAGTAGCTTCCCATGGGTTGGTGGTTCTTACCAGGGCTTTCCTGGGTTTTCATCCATCATTTATACCGGGTACCATGTATAAGCCTATCATGCATTGAAAACATGGCATTAAACCCAAAACAACTATAACACGTTCTCCAAGGCAACCTAAAAGTTTCATTTCTTTGCATTTGGTTGGTTGATTGGTTGGTTGGTTTAATAATGACACTTTCAGCACTTTATTGGTTATATCATGCCAAGGAAATAGGAGCTAAATGCCTTTCCTAAGGACACATTAAGTTAGCCAACCACCAGGCTTTACTGTGCAGGTATCAAATACACGTGCTGCAGCACTACCATTTTGATAGGTCATTTTGGAAAACAATGCATTACTCTAAATAGGATGTTTATTCAAATGCATCAGAAAAATTAGAAGTATACAAAATTTACAAAATATTAGTCCTATGTGATAGTAAATAATTGTTTTTAAAACATATATAAAATTCTGCTCATCTTCAATGAAATTTATCCTTCTAAACATGATTGGTCTATCCCATGGTGATTTCCAGTATATTATAAAGGGGCATAACTCTTAAATCTCCTCATGGAAAGTGTAGATTGGCTTCTGACTACAATAAGAATCTAAATCATGTTTGGGTAATGGGTTGTATGCTTGAGAGTGGCCACTTTCAAACCATTTTTTGTATGGATTTGAAAACCACAACAATAGGCAAAACAACTGGCCACATTGTTATTCACAGAATAGCAGGTATTGTAGAATTTTTTGTTTTGTGTTTGTTGTTTTTGGTGTTTACTGCCATAGGAACACATTACAGGTTATTTTGTGCTGAAGCAGTCCAAGTTAAGTGCCTTGCTCAGGTTCACACCAAAGTGACTGACATGGCCTGGTATGGGCAGTAGAGGGAGGCATAATCCATACCTAAGCCAGATTTTGATTTTTAACCCCCATGCCATTACAAGAGACTGCCATGATGACAGAAATTGACATGGCATCCTAGGATTTGTGCTTTGCTTACAAAATGTTATGCAGAATAATATGTTTTAAAAGTATAATAATCATTGGCAGTGTCAAGTTTCTCTTGCAGGGAGTATATATTTGGGCCAGGCATACTATAATACCACTCTTACCAGGGCCGTATTTATGGACCTGGCATACTATAATACCACTCTTACCAGGACTGTATTTAAGGGTCTGGCATACTATAATACCACTCTTACCAGGGTTGTATTTAAGGGTCTGGCATACTATAATACCACTCTTACCAGGGCCGTATTTATGGACCTGGCATACTATAATACCACTCTTACCAGGGCTGTATTTATGGACCTGGCATACTATAATACCACTCTTACCAGGGTTGTGTTTATGGACCTGGCATACTATAATACCACTCTTACCAGGGCTGTATTTATGGACCTGGCATACTATAATACCACTCTTACCAGGGCCGTATTTATGGACCTGGCATACTATAATACCACTCTTACCAGGGCTGCATTTATGGACCTGGCATACTATAATACCACTCTTACCAGGGCTGTATTTACGGGTCTGGCATACTATAATTATCCACCTGGTATACTATAATGCTACTCCTACCAGGGCTGTATTTGTTGGCCTGGCATACTGTAATTATCCACCTGGTATACTATAATACCACTCTTACCATTGCTGTATTTGTTGGCCTGGCATACTATAATTATCCACCTGGTATACTATAACACCACTCCTACCAGGGCTGTATTTGTTGGCCTGGCATACTATAATTATCCACCTGGTATACTATAATACAACCCTTACCAGGGCTGTGTTTATGGTCCTGGAATACTATAATATCACCCTTACCAGGGCTGTATTTAAGGACCTGGCATACTATAATACCACTCTTACCAGGACTGTATTTATGGACCTGACATGCTATAATACCACTCTTACCAGGGCTG
This sequence comes from Megalonaias nervosa, assembly GCA_016617855.1. NCBI lineage: Eukaryota > Metazoa > Mollusca > Bivalvia > Unionida > Unionidae > Megalonaias > Megalonaias nervosa. Next base: position 481,318 of record JAECUM010000005.1, read on the forward strand.
TATTTATGGATCTGACATGCTATAATACCATTGTTGAAGAAAGAGACAAAACAAAACAAATAACTATGTAAATTGATATGGAAATTGCAGCTTAAATGGACTGAATTTTGTTTCCAATTTAGAACGGTACAAACAGCTACAGGTGGAATATCAGGAAGTAGTCAGTACAGTGCAGGAACAGAAACAGCTGATTCATCAACTTGAGGAAGATTTGCGCAGCATGAATGCTTTGTCCTCCATGTTCCGGGGAGATGCTGAGGGCACTGAAACTATATCCTCCACACCCAGTGCTGAGCTCATGGCTGAAGTCATCAAAGATGCTAAACTCGAAGGTGAGACTGAACACATATTTGAAATAGTTAAGATAATGATTACATTTGTTTGTTTATTTGTTTGATGCTAATGGCATCCCAGCACATCAAAGACTATGATGCCATGACAATGAGAGTAAAGTGCCTTACTCTGAGACACACCACAGTAGCTGACCCATGTTGATTTGAGCAGGATTCAAACCCACGATCTTTGGTTGGTAAGTCCAACATGGAACACTTGTTGAAAGAAAACTAGAAACATTATACCCAACATTTTTTATACAACTAGTTAGTTTTAATCATGCCTTGAAGACGTTGGTCTGTTGCCCTTTTATAATTACTATTTTCCTACTTTCTTGCTAAGCTGAAACAGAGTTTTACAAATTCTTCAGTAACAAAATTACTTGGCATAAAGATAATAAATGGCATGTAATCATTTACCCGTTTGATTTGCACTTCTTCTATGTGTAATATAAAAAAGTGAGAGCTTTGCTTTTGAAACTGAACTGGTTGTTTACCTATGATTAAAGATTTCTCACTAAACAATTCAAATTTTTGCTGTAATAAAGAATTTCATTTCACAAAACTACAGTGTACTACAAGCTTTATAAAGAAAGCTATCTAGAACCATGTCCAATCACCTTAACTTGACAGATGTGTATACACTAGTAAAAAATTGTTTGCTCTCAGTTTATTCTTTCTTTAGATTGCACCTTATAGTAGTGTTGAAAATTAAGGCAACTTACTTTAGAATCTTAACTCTGCTGGATAAAAAAAAATTGAAATTAATACATTGTCTTTGATTTATGACTGTAACATACAGAAAATATATTGATGATTTTTTTCTACCAATACAGGTTAAAAATTATTTAATTTGAATGATTGGATTAAAAAGAAAATATTTTATAATGCAAAACAGGCTATCCATAGTTCACTTATTGCCAAGGCATTGATGCATCAACTCTTACGCTAGCATATGTGATGATGACAGGATATAATGGCGTGCATGTGGAATGCAAGTCATTCAATGCCCCAAGAGAACACATATTGCAGAAAAAGTTTCTTTTCACTGAGGATTGGCATGTATTTTAAAATTTTCATATCAATTGTTTTGTTAAAATTGGACATGTTGGTAATGTGTGTTCATGACGTTCTTGTTAAAGCATTGTTGAAGGACTGAATGAATATAGATGTCTCAACATGGCCAGCCAATACATCTTACACATATGTATTGGTTTACATTTGAATTATGTGTATTGGTTTACATTTGAATCATGTGTATTGGTATACATTTGAATCATGTGTATTGGTTTACATTTGAATCGTGTATTGGTTTACATTTGAATCATGTGCATTGGTTTACATTTGAATCATGTGTATTTGTATACATTTGAACCAGATGTATTGGTATACATTTTAATGATATGTATTGGTATACATTTTAATGTAGTGTATTTGAAGTCCAGAAAGTCTAGAATTGCTAGATAAATGACATTTCAGTTTTTGGAAATGTTTCTTCACTAGGCTCTTTCTCAATGTATGATACACAATCATCCAAGTCAGCAGCGAATTCCCTTCTACCAATAGTGCAAAGTCAGCGTGAGAGGTATAGGATCCGTGCATTGGAACTGGAAGCTGTAAGTATTGGTCATTCTACTTAACAGCATAACCAAGCATAATATGGGGTTTACTTCATCAGTTACAGTAGCAGCAGATGCTTTTGTCAAAATCGGAGCATTTTGTAAATTTTCTTTCCTACCACATTTGCTTGTGTATGTAATTGTTTACAATTAGTATAAACCTAGATCTACAACTGTACCTATCAGGGTTGCATAATGGACCATTTTTCTAGGAACTTAAGCTGAGCCAAAATTCTGTAGTGCAAACTCTCCATATTGATTAGGATTACAATAATGTTGGCCCCCACAAGAATAAATAATTTAAAATAATAAATAATTTAAAATACCTTATTGTGGGAGACCAGATTATGATTACTTTGTTTAAGTTAAAGAATTCGTAGATTATTTATATATATATATGCTTTCTCTAAATTTCAGCAAGTCCTGAGTCAACAGCAACAGGTGGCCATGTTTCAGAATGAAATGGACAAACTGAGGTCAGATAACGTAAAGCTGTATGAGAAGATCCGCTACTTGCAGTCAGCTGGATATCCTCACAGAGTATGGATTTACAAAGAAATTGTTAATACCATATTTAGTCACATATATATATATATATATATATATATATATATATATATATATATATATATATATATATATATATATATATATATATATATATATATATCTGCCTTTCCATAATACACTGACAGATCCCAGTCAGAGTCATCCATTCAGCATGTGATTCAAACAAATTGCATAGAATGGAACATTCAAGAACAAACAGATCTGGGTCTGTGCTCATTGCCATTTGACTCATATTAAAAAAAACATCCCATTATATAGTGGAAAGCCTGTAAATTATTTTTCTCTACCCAAGGTATAATTATTGGAAAACATAAAGCAAAAGGTACCTTCTCTAGGGTAATATATCTTATGAACTATTTATGATCCATAAGGAGACAGTATCTTGTGTGCATGAAGATTGTTTTCCAGTGTAGAACAATGATAAGAAATATCTCTGTCATCTCATGACTGCTGTCTTTCATCATATGACTGTCTACTGTGATCGTAGTGCACACAAATAGGCAAAACTCCCTAATTTCCGTCATCACTTTTTCACAATAATTAAGATAAAGATTACTTGTAACACATTTACATCTAAAGCATGCATTGGATCAGGTAAGTGTCCCAAAAAAGGATGTTTTATACTGATCAACATTGCAACAAGTACAGATTCTGTTTTCCAGTTTCAAGTCAAACAAGCCATTGTTGTAATTAATATTCGTCTTCAAATACATTACCAGAAGATAATATATTACAGGTACATCTACTACCTCACAAATCTAGCCCTCAAGCTTCAGAAAGACATTACAATCATCTTGGTTTGGTTTAGCAACAGTATTGCTGAAAGATTATCTGCTTACTTGAAAAGAAAGTTAGACAAGAGTAGTCTACCCTTGGATTAGGGATTGGCACCAAAACCCCTTACAGTCATCAGTTACTACTTCCATTTGTGCCTTGAGTGCATTTTTTTTATGAAGGCATCATAAATTTTGCTTTTGATGCATTTTTACCCTTGGAGTGAATTTTTGGAGTTTTCTCACCTCAGGGAATTGTTCTCCACCAGTTTGTGCTATCTTTCTATTGCACCATTGCATTTTTAATGGGTCAGTGGTTCCTACCAGGATTTGACCAGAGTCTTCTCCACCAGTTATAGTGGCTGCCATGTATAGCTTATCATGTGCTGTAAAATGGCATTAAACCTACAATGAGAACAACAACAAAAATCATTTCTGATGAATATTTATCACCTCATTTGTTAACTTTTTAGTGTAATGATTCAGTCAGCACCATCTTAATTGCTTGCACAGTGGTCATTAGTACTTAGCCAGTTCAGTACTTCATCAGTTTTTGTTAGTCTTGCCTCAGTTCATTTTTTGTATCTCAACAGTTTTGGGAGTTAGTGCAGTTTTATTTAATTTTCCTGAATTACTTCATTGATATTGACATCTGCACTGAAGAATAAACCAATTTTTTAAGGTAAAATATATTTCTTTGATAATACTTAACTGTCAGAATTCAGGTATATCTTTCAAAACCCTCTCCAGAGTTACTTCCTTGTGAGTATGCATATCCATTCCAGTAAATTGATGACTTTAGTTTTTTTTTGGCACCAATCCCAGTATCCAAGGGGAGATTAATCTTTTCTGACTTCCTTTTAATGTAAGCAGATGACTGTTTAGCACCATTGTTGTTAAACCAAGCCAAGATGGTTGTAACGTCTTTTCTGGCTTGAGAGGGTTGAATATAAGAGGTAGTGGACATACTCATAATGATTAGGTTAGGTAGGTGTTATCAAGAAACATAATTTGCATTTTAGCATTAAATTTCATTTTTTAAAACCATCATATTATTACTGATGGAATGAAAACTCATTTCAAGATCAAAGTTCAATTGAGGTCTATATCATTAATGTTTGTTCATCTTGCTTAATCTTGGAGATAAGAGTGGACTTTATTTTCTTACTTGTTCATATTTGTATCAAGTTGTCTTAGTGCACAATTTTGGATGCAGTGTATACCTTGACATTTTATATACTACTGTTCTTTGAATGCTGTTACACCTCTCCCTCAATAAATAGTTCACAACAATTTTGAAAAACAAAAGTGACTGCACAATAAGTGAGGGCACAAGTTATCAAGGTACCTCTGAGAAACAAGAAGTGATGCCATCCCTGCTGGACAAAACCACTTGGGGGGGTTGGGAGAAACTGGGCTGTTTAATGACTGAATACTCATTTTATAATCACTTTGAGAATAATTGCCAATAAAGCACTTTTTCTAATAAAGTTGATCATTATTCTGTACAGATTACATTTATTTTCAAGACGCCTGACATCTGAAAGATCGTTAACATTATTCCAACTTGTTTCAACAACCTTCACGTGTATGCCAAAACAATGATGTATTATTGTATTATGTCACTAAATTTTGTTGTTGTTGATTAGTCTGACTCCCTGCCAGTTATATTGGAGTTTGAAGCAGGGAGTCTACAAAGCAGGGAAGCAGACTAGCTGTTGATACACCACGAAACAAGATTCCTTTATTTTTCAAAAACTATTGACATTTATTTCCTGTAACAATTGTTGACATTAAGACCCAATTTTTGTACTTTTCAGTTAGTAAAATATTGATGCTGTGATTCATTGTAAGTAATAGTGAAACTTCTTCATTCCCTTGAGGATATGAAAGTGCCAATTCAAGATTTTTCTGAAATTCCCCACAGTGATCCGTATCTGAAACAAAGCTCTTTATTTCATGAAGTATTCATTTCACTTGGTTGCCTTGCAATCTTTGATCACATTTATGACTAAGTAGCTTAATTTAAGGTAGCCTAATTATATTAATTACAAAATAATATTTTTTTTAGAGTGTTTGATTATTCAATTGAAATGAGTTCATCCAACATACAACTGACGGTGATAGATCTAACTTATGTAGGATTTGCATGCCTTTATTTGATACAAAAGATGCAATTAATGTGATAATACAAGGTCAGCTTTTATTCAGTGCAACAATACAACAAATACTTCATCAAGTCAGATATCAAAACATGGTTGGCACTTAATTAGGTTCTTAGAGAAACACTCACAGACATAGCTGTTAGGGTAGATTGACACATTTTACCTATGAATACAAGAGGGCACATTGCATTACACTTATCCCAACTAAAAGATAGAACTAAAATACAAATTTCACTTGATTAAAAACTTATTTAATTGGTTTGTATTTATTAAAGTAATGCCTGCAATAGGCATGACATTTTCTTTGATTGAAATTTTGTTGAATATCATTATCTATGGTATTCTAAGAATGTTGTTTGGATAGAAAATGTAAAAAAAAATTATGATTTCTTATTAAAAGTTGACAATTTAATAATGTTGATTAAAATTTCCCGGTCCTATCTACCATTTTTGAAGATACAATGAGCAATATATCATAGTTTCAGTTACCAATTGTGATCACAATTTTCTTCAAGTTCAAGAAATAAGATTCAGTTTTAAAATATGGGATCAACAAATGACCCCACATTATAAACAGATTTGTGACTTATCAGGGCACAAGTTATCAAGGGAGTGATGTATTTATTTGAACATCACCTAAAGTTTACACAGAACTGTGCAGCACAACCTAATTATTTATATCTTAAAGTGAGGACATTTTAAGGATGTGTTTTGCTCTTTTAAAGTTAACACCAGTATTCACAATACACCATTTTGACTCTGACCCCTATGTTTCATTCAGGAATGAGAGAAAAATAATCCTTCATGATGCATAAGTGTTGGATAGGAAAAATCCATCTTCAAAGTCAGAATTTTGCCTCAGATGCTAAGCAGAGCCTTGTGTCTGATGCAAAATTCTAACCCTTGTGTAAACGTTTCCTGTCCAATACTTGTGCATAATAAAAAATTATAAGCAAAGTGTCTGATGCAGATTCTGATCCTGAGGATGGAATTTTCCTTTCAAACACATAATCACAATTAAGAATTATTTTCCTCATATAATGTACCTGAATGAAAAATGATGTTCTGTAGAGTAGGGCAAATTATTCCAGGAGTTCTACAGAGTAGGACAAATCATTTATGGTATTCTATAGAATAGGGCAAATTATTCCAGGAGTTCTACAGAGTAGGACAAATCATTTATGGTGTTCTGTAGAGAGGGCAAATTATTCTAGCAGTTCTATAGAGTAGGGACAATCATTCATGGTGTTTTATCACTTATGGTATTCTACAGAGTATGGCAAATCATTTATGGTGTTCTAACAAGTAAGGCAAATCCTGGTATTCTACAGAGTAGGGCAAATCATTTATGGTGTTCTAACGAGTAAGGCAAATCCTGGTATTCTACAGAGTAGGGCAAATCATTTATGGTGTTTTACAAAGTAGGGCAAATCATTCATGGTGTTCTATAGAGTGTGGTAAATCATTCATGGTGTTCTACAGAGTATGACAAGTCATTCATGGTGTTCTACAGAGTATGGCAAATCATTCCATGGTGTTCTGTACAGTATGGCAAATCATTCCATGGTGTTCTGCCGAGTATGACAAGTCATTCATGGTGTTCTACAGAGTATGGAAATAATTCCTGGTGTTCTACAGAGTATGGCAAATCATTCCATGGTGTTCTACAGAGTAGGGCAAATCATTCATGTGTTCTATAGAGTATGGCAAATCACTTCTGGTGTTCCATAGAGTAGGACAAATCATTCATGGTGTTCTACAGAGTATGGCAAACCATGGTGTTCTGTAGACTACAGCAAATCATTCTAGGAGTTCCTATATTTCTTTTTGTTTTAAAGAAGATATCGTTTAACTTGTATTTAATTTAGTTTCCGTGATAGTGGGATTGCTAATTTTACTGATGGATACGTGTTCATAACATACAAAAATATCTTATTACCATGTTCTTCATTTCAAGAAGGCACCTTGACCTTAGAGCTGTATGACAGAGTGTAAATCATAAAATTGCCTGGCAACATGCCTTAGTACTTAAGAAGAAAAGAAATGATTATTAAAATGTAAAAGATAAATAAAAATATAAAATGGTACGATATTATTCTTGGTTTTTTCTGAGATGTAATTAGAAATACATAAAAATTATTCTTATTCAAGTACATTTGAGCATGTTTATAACATTTTCACCTCAGGAGAAGATAACAGGAGATGATGGCACCCTTAATCGGTACTCCACACAATATGAAGAGAAACTGGACCCATTTTCTTCATTCAGCAGAAAGGTATGTACTGTTTTTTACCAGAATACTAGATTGAGGATCTTATATGAGTGCTTATTTCAAGTGAAATTTATAAATTTAGTCAAGTAATTTCTATATTTTTACAAGCCTTTGTAAACAAAAGATTTAAGTTATCTGAAGAGTTTAATAAAATTATTTGAAATGAGCACTAAAGAAAGATTTCATTTATCGATGACAAAAGAAGACTATATCTGATTAAGAAAACTGCAAAATAGTTTACCATATTTTGGTATGCATAACATGTTATACCTAGTTGCCCTGTTTTCAGGAGGGTATGCATGTTTTATGGTAGAACAAAAAATGTTTCTTATTTAGGTCAATCTGACGAGTTTAATCATGGCACTAAAGCTGCCAACACATGTTATGACATTGTGAAATATTGAATCTGTTGCATTGTAACTTCATTATTACTATGCCTATAAAGAAATAACTGATGATAGCAAACTTTTCATTGCTTATATTAATAAACTAACTTCATTTCACATTGCTGCATAGTTTTTGTTCTGTGACTCAACCAGAAATACACATGAAAAACTGGTAACTTGCTATTGTAAAAGTCATCCTGGTCATGTTTGCATCCAGTACCAACTATTTCAGTAATGGATGTAATTTTTTAGAACTTGATTACACATACTTTTAAATGGCGATTGTTCACTTTATTTGGACTGCCCAACATCATAATGCTTTAGAAGCTCATTATTTACATGCCCTGATAAACACAGATGGCAAAACTTAACATTAACACGGAAAGTTTTGGACAAGATCAAACTAAAGGTGTTATCCAGTACAAATTGGATTGAATGCCGCATGCTGTGATGTCACAGCAAGTGTTTTGATGATAGTTAATGTGCAAAGCATTCAGTGATAAGGAATGAATAGACTTTGTTTAAACTATATTAGTATTCAATTTTAGAACAATGATTAATATTTAATTTAAGATAAGTACTGTTTTTTCTGAGACTGTATTGGCAGTTCTTGAAAGGGACAAGATAACTCAAGTAATTAGATGTCTTTATGTGAAGTATCTTGTATACTTCAGTTGCCATATATCTTAATCTACTAATGTTAAGAGTAGGGAGGTTTGCTTTTCTTAGCAGAGAATCATATGAGCTAGTAAAACCACCAAATATCAGTTTTAGTGTCCAATATATATATACACCATAATTTACTCAGTCATGAATAGCTTTAAATACTGCATTAGGGTAACAGTGATATATATTGTGAAATTAAAGAATAAGTTATGTATCAAATTTTTGCAGTTTATTTACTTTTCTTTGGAAAATAAACTTGGTTCTTTTTTTATTTGTCAGTTTAAATCAGAGAGTTTGAATCTTTTTGTTATCATAAAGTTATTAATTATCGATTGACTCAGCATGGTATTTTTTAAAGGTATTCTGCACCAGCTAAACTTTTGATGTGCTGAACATTGTTATGATGTATTGTCTGGGTTAAATTTAGCTGAGATACTGAAATATAATTCAGAGGTGTCTTATATAAATATCTGACCTGAACTTTCACATAGCATTTTGCATACCTGCCATATTCCGAGACAGTATGGTGGTTTCTTTAGATCAAAAAGCGTGTTTTGAGGTTGTCCAATTGGGGATGAGCTATCTTTTCACATAAGCCAATAGAAAATTACTGTAAATTCAAATCTGAATAAAAGAAAATAACTTATGTTTTCTTTAATATACATTTAGAAACAAAAATAATGTGTAGATTTAACTTTGTCATATATCATCACAAACATACACGTATGTGCAAATACTCACATATTCACAGTCACACAGACATCAAATAAAAATATAAAAAAATTATAAAATAATTTTAAAAATTTAAAAAATACACCAGGTTTCTATTTTTTAAATCCATTTCATGGCAGAATATAGTCTTAATTAGATGTAGTCTTTGCTGCTGCCAATAGTTCACTGGGGGGAGGGGTTTGAAGGTAATGCAAGTGACGTTTGTGCTCATCTTCACACTCTTTAAAGACTTCCTATTGGCTTCTCAGAATGAATCTTGGCCAGAACTAACTACCTCTTGCCTCCCATAACATTGGCATTGTCAGAACTGTATCTGATGCCATTTGAGCCCACAAGATGCAAGAAAATAGGAAAATGTACATCAAATTAGGGACCAACCATTTCTTGGGGGGGGTAGGAGACATGATTTTTTAAAAGTTTTTTGGGGTCCTTACAGGTAATACAACAGAAATAAACGCCTGTCCAGTATGGATGTTAAAAGAGTCTTTCATCAGTAAAAAAATCAACTGTGCAACCATGAGCAGTTGCTTGTTATTGTCTTTCATTCAGTCAATTTCCTAGTCATCCTGAAAATCATGGGGTCAATTAATGGTTAGTATTTTAAATAACAAATACTAATAAAGAGAACTAACCTGAAAGTGCAATTCAGCATGCTGAATATGTTCTGGCTTGTCCTGATGTTAGATGCAGGTGGTGCTGCTATTATCAAAGGATATTGTAAACTCTTGAATGAGTTACGTCAATATGGTGTTTGCAGTATATGCAAAGACTGAAATGCTCATTCCCCCACCCACCCCAGTGCTTCACAAAATAAAACTCCATCAACGAGTTCAGAAGTTTAGTTTTGCTCACTTCACTGGTGGCCTATTATTTCCTGTATCACAGCTGCATTTTGACATTTTGCCATAAAAAATGAATCAGACCTGAGCACCATTCTGACTACTGAAATAATCTTGTTTTGCATTTTATATATGGAGTAAAATCTGGCTTCAAAGAAATATTGCCATTGTTCATAAACTTGCCAGTAATCTTTAATAAAGTGGCTTAAACCTTCTCATTCAAGGCAATAATGTATAATTTTTCTTCTTCAACATACATATCTTTGATTTACCTAACTTCAGACAAATTGGGCTGTCCCACTTTGTGAGCTTTACCTAAGCAGTAAGGCTAAATGGTCTTCTCCACAGCAGTCTTCAATAGACTTAACACATCACCTTATCTATTGTCAACCAATTAAGTTATGTGAAATGGCAGTTGCTTACATGCGACCACCTTACCTGTAAGTTGCCTCTATGATAATTAGTTGTATAAACTGCCCCAAGTATAGTGTTACATTAGCTCTAAGCAGGACTGTTTACCAATTATTCATACTAAATCTTCCAGGTATATAATTAGGTATTTGGGATGGTTAAGATTGCTGAAAATTGTATTTTTCTAAGCACAACTATGTCGGGGGTAAAAAAAATTTGCGTTTTAGTATGACATATTATGTTAAGGTAAGTTTGATCATGTTCGATCTTGAATCTCAATGAATATAGACCGGCAGAATATCAACATGGGCAATGTAAGAAACTCCAACACTGAGAGAAACAAGCTAACCATCCTAACTACATACAAGTATTAAGCACCAACAGAAAAGAACAGAGATACAGCCGAGTGCTGTTTAATTGTAAAACAAACATCATGTAACAAATGACAATTAATGCACTAGCCAAAATGGCATCATATTGTTGCACAATGATAATGGAGAAAAATCATGATGATTTTGAAATGTTGGATATGGCATGTGCATTATACATTAGGACATGGCTTTTAACGCTATGCTGGGTAAAAAATTTAGGCAGATTTTTTATGCATTAGTGCACATTATACACACCAAAATACAGTAGTGAATTGACTTGCAAGTACATTCAGAAACCTTGGACTTTACACCTTTTCTTTGTACTGTCATTCCATATTTAAAGCTACCAGAATGGTTGACAAATTATCATGCATCATCTATCATTAAATACTTTTTATTTTTCACAGGAGAAGACGAGGAAATACATGAATCTCAAGCCCTATGACAAAATTACCCTCAGCATGGTAAGTATAAAATTGAATACAGTATTTATTCCGTGATAAGATCAGGAGCTAACCTTATAAAAAGTAGAAGGTGTGGGCTTTTAATCAAATACAACATTAGTAAATATTTGCCAAAATTAAAAGGGGTGGGGTGGGTTTATTATCAGACTTGTCTTATGATTGGATAAATATGGTAAAAATACATTTTGCACAGTTTTAAGTCAAATTTAAGTTATGCTTGTTCAGTGAGTGACTTTTCTTTTTTGATAATCTGTTTAGATGGGAATGGTATAAAGAATAAAACGAACTTGTTGGATGGATTATTGATAAAGCTAAAACTGATGCTTACAAAAGTAGGTCACACTGACCAGCTCTTCATTTTCCAATGACTAAATGTGGGATTTTTGTCCAGTCTACATTAGTAAGAAGTGAGATACAGCAGTCACTTTATGCTGCCGACAACAGTATTTTCATGAGAGTTCGTTAAGGTCTGCTTCAAGTTTTTCATTTACATATATTTTCTAATCCCCCTCCTCCTATTTTCATCATAGATGAAACAAATCATTATGAAGCTAAGACAACTCATTCTGTGACATGCTTGCATGACCCTTTGAATTTTTGGTCTTGATCACATGTTTTACACTATTGCTTCTGTCATGGGTTCGACATGCAAGACTTGGCTGCCTTGTTGATTCAATAGCATCCATGTCAGACACAATATGCTGCTTACATTCTGGTATGTAGATTCATTACAGGTTTAAAAAGCTTAATTTCAAAGTATATTGAGGTTTTTCATCTAGCATCTCATACAAAACAAGAACAAACCCCTGAATATATCGGCTGATAATACATACCGTATGTACTTGCATGTAAGTCAGGCCTAATGCAAACAACATAGACCATGATCTGCTATTGCATAATGCATAAACAGATTAGGATATATTCTTTGTTCCACAGGTTATTCTGAACAAACTGCACAGACCCAAACCTGCTGGCACATCATGACAGCAGATCAGGGTCTATGCAGTTTGCAGTTGGATCAGACTTGTATGTGACTACACAGTAACTCAGCATTATTCATAGTGAAGAATTACAAAAGGTTCATGAAGCACTTTGATCATACTTTTTTTCATTATGTCAATGAAAGATTTTCCTCATTGGATACAGTCTTCTTTCTTTTTTCAGGGCAAATTCATCATGGGAAACAAGCTGGCTCGAACCATCACTTTCTTCTACACACTTCTATTGCATTGTCTTGTTTTCTTGGTGAGTTAATATAGCTTGCAGGTTCTTGTATTGAATATTTAAAAAAAGAAAACAAGACAAGCTTTCATTCACTTATAATGTCTCTTAATTACTGGTGATATGTAGTATAATGTGTGTTTGTGTAGCTGGTAAAATGATGTTTGTGTAGCTGGTGAAATGGGCATTTGTTTAGCTGGTAAATGGGTATTGTATAGCTGGTAAATGAGTATTTATGTAGTTGGTAAAATGGGTATTTGTGTAGCTGGTAATATGGGTATTTGTGAACCTGGTAGAATGGGTATTTGTTTAGCTGGTAAAATGGGTATTTGTGTAGCTGGTAATATGGGTATTGTGTTGCTGGTGAAATGGTATTTGTTTAGCTGGTAAATGTGCATTTGTGTAGCTGGCAAATGGGTATTTGTGTAGCTGGCAAATGAGTATTTATGTAGCTGGTAATACAGGTATTTGTGTAGCTGGTAAAATGGATATTTGTTTAGCTGTTAAAATAGGTATTTGTGTAGCTGGTAATATGGGTATTTGTGTAGCTGGTAAAATGGGTATTTGTGTAACTGGTAAAATGGGTATTTATGTAGCTGGTAAAATGGGTATTTGTGTACCTGGTAAAATGGGTATTTGTGTAGCTGGTAAATGAGTAGCTGGTAAATGAGTATTTATGTAGTTCATAAAATAGTTATTTGTGTACTGGTAAAATGGATATTTGTGTAACTGGTAAAATGGGTATTTGATTAGCTAGTAAAATGGGTGTTCGTGTAGCTGGTAATATGGGTATTTGTGTAGCTGCTAAATGGGCATGTAACTGGTAATATGGGTATTTGTGTAGCTGGTAAAATGGGTATTTGTGTAGCTGGTAAAATGGGTCTTTGTATAGCTGGTAAAATGGGTCTTTGTATAGCTGATAAATGGGTATTTGCATAGCTGATAAATGGGTATTTGTGTAGCTGGTAAAATGGTTATTTGCAACATTGAAACCATGATGATTTGTATGTCCTTAAACCCTCCAACAAAAAACTGTTAATTCCATTATAATACACTATGGAAATTTTGCTGAAAAATAACAAAGTGTAATTGCCTGTACCACTGCATCTCCATGAGAGTCATGATGTCATCATAGCATGTAATGCTTTGTGGCACTACATCGTGGGGAGAGTAATGATATCATCATAGCATGTAATGCCTCTAGCACTGAATATAGGGAGAATAATGATATCATAATAGTGTGTAATTTCCTTTGTCACTTCATCTAGGGAAGAATAATGATGTCACAATAGCATGTAATTCCTTGTGTCACTTCATCTAGGGAAGAGTAATGATGTCATAACAGCATGTAATACCCTGTGGCACAGTATCTGGGGGAGACTAATGATGTCATCATAGCATGTAATTCCTTATGGTACTTCATCTAGGGGAAAGTAATGATGTTTTCATAGCATGTATTTCCTTGTGGTACTTCACCTAGGGGAAACTAATGATGTCATCATGGCATGTAATTCCTTGTGGCACTTCATCCAGGGGAGACTAAGGATGTCATCGTAGCATGTAATTTCTTGTGGTACTTCATCTGGGGAGACTAATGATGTCATCATACCATGTAATTCCCTGTGGCACTTCATCTAGGGGAGAGTCATGATGTTATAATAACACACACATTTCCAACAGTACATCATGAGTTTTATTGCCACAAGTTTTGACTCTTGACCAAGCACAACATACATTACGTCTGCAGTTGTGTTAAAATTTCTAGGTTCCTTCAAGCAAATTTCCAATAGTAGCCAAAGTTACATAAATAATCTAGACTTTGTTGGTCATTGCAGCACAGGTCTCTCTCTCTCTCTCTCTCTCTCTCTTTTTTACAAGGAACATAGAAGTGGAATGCATGAGCCAAAACAGACATAATTTCATAGCCTTCTGGAAAATTACTAGCAGTGACTATTTTGGCTACTACTGATTGGAACATAGGAATTTTATGTAAACATCATCAGCTGTTAAAGAGATGTAGCTGTTTTAGCTGGCCCTTTACAAAGACACCGTGTGAAGTCCTTCTCATATTGTGTAAGGAATTCACATATCAATAGAAAACACTATGTGAAATCCCACTTGTAATGTATTTGGAATTCGCATATCAACAGAAAACACTGTATGAATTCCTACTCATAATATACATGGAATTCACATATCAATAGAAAACAGTGTAAAGTCCTGCTCATAATATACATGGAATTCACATATCAATAGAAAACACCATGTGAAGCCCTGCTCATAACGTACATGGAATTCACATGTCAATAGAAAACACTATATGAATTCCTACTCATAATATACATGGAATTCACATATCAATAGAAAACACCATGTGAAGCCCTGCTCATAATGTATTTGGAATTCACATATCAACAGAAAACACTATGTGAATTCCTACTCATACATGGAATTCACATATCAATAGAAAACACTGCGTGAAGTCCTGCTTATAATGTACATAGAATTCACATATCAATAGAAAATGCTATGTGAAGCCCTGCTCATAATGTACATGGAATTTATGAACAGAGAAAAAATAAATTACAGATTATTCATCTGTGGCAGAAAGTTCAGATGTCACTATTGATTGCATGGAAAAAAATGTCGATCTTTACTACATGTATTTGAAATGGGACATTTTTGGTACATCTATTACAGTATGTGAGTAATCTGCTCCTTGATTTTACTAGTTGTTTTTTTTTTATTTATCTGGCATTGATATTTCTGTCAAAAGGTTCAGTTATTTTTTGTAATCTAGATAAGACCTGGTTCTAGTATTTTCTTGTCAGTCATAGTCTATGTCAACAGTAAATTCATACCTGACCTAAAACCAATCATAATCCTGTAGTATCCTCAACACAGCTATATTATTGACCATATGTAGCACTCATCCAAATGTGAACCAATTATAGTTCATTTTGGCATGGTCTAATAGGTATACCCATCAAGTTTTCTGAAAATTACAGCAATTAAAAATGACAACTACAAGCCTTGACTTTATAAAAGCTTATTTATTTTCAGCACATAAATTAATTTCAGTGTCAGTTAGAAGTATTATTCATAGCAGACAATGGCAGATGTAAACATTGTGTAAGTCATTGTTGGTACTTCAAGGCATTATGGGTAAAAGAGGTAGAGTCTTGTACTCCAACAAGTTCAGTCACAATATCAATGAAAATTTGAGCACATGAGTACCTAATACCAGTCATACCTGTAATATCCTGCAGAAAATCACATATGATGACATGTCTACCATTAACTGGTATAAATTATATTGACATTCATTTAACTGCATAGAATAACTGAGATCTCATGCTTTAAAGATTTTTAGTTATTTGGTGAGGAGGATATGACAGCATGGAGTGATGAGTGGTCTTCAGCAGATGTTGTAAATCACTCTCTCATAGCTGAGCCATCTGTCTGCTCTCCTGGCTTCAACCTTCCACAACATATGTGGACCACACTTAAACATTTCCAGACAGGACAGGGTCATTGTGGAGTCAACCTTATCTGCTGGGGCCAGGCCACTGACTTTTCCTGTAGTTGTGAGCTCTACAGACCATGTCACACATTGTGAACAACTGTCCACTGACAAAGTTCCCCAGTGGACTTCAGGCTCTGTGCCTTGCTGCCAATGATGCTGTTAAATGGTTGGGTATGCACTGCACACAATAAATAAATAAATAAATTTGGTGAAATATTTTTTATTATTAAATGGGAAAGGTGTACCTATTAGACCCTACTGAAATACTTTAGACCAAGATTTGATATTGCATAATGTTGGCTCAAATCACGGTCAACACTGTCACATTGAAACCTTAAGTAAAGTAATGTACCATAGATCCTGATGTTCTGGCTCTACATCTTCCTCTAAGTCACATGTTTTGTATGTGTCACACACCAGCAAATGTACTGTCATAGATGTGACATAGGATGACCATTAAGATGATGCTCTGAAATGTACTATATAACATACTGAAAACTGTATATATTTACATAATTAAGAATACCAAAAAATCTAAAATCACTCAAAAATTTATAGGCAGGTGTGCATTTTTTGCAACACTCTTAGAGGAATGTCAACATAGAAAACTGTTGGAAAAAGCACCCTGTCATTGCTTGCCCTTAAAATAATAGCTGAAACTTGCACAAATTAAAGATCTCCTTTTATCAGGTGGTGGTGAGATCACATTGATTTTCCACTACAGCAAGTTTATATCATATTACATTTACAGCAGGTTGTAAATCACTAATGATTTCACAAGGTCTTGTATACTTTTATTTTCTTTTCTTTCACAAGACCATTACTGCAATTATTAAAACTGCATAAGCATTTTTCTCTTTCATTACTTCATAAGCAACAGAGGCTGCAACCCCATCACTGTATGTCTAGTTTCTCTCAGAATTTATAGCACTGTGATAAGCTTAAGTAACAAATACATCTTATCGATAACATTATGTAATGATCATTTCAAGCTGTGCTGCAAATGTTGACATTACAAAAGTGAACATTAGTATGGTTGAGGAGATCCTGATGGCAGCAACCGACTATAGTTGGGACTTCTTTTTTATTTTGGGGATTGAACCCAGGTCAGCACAAGTGCCATGGGAGTGCCTTAACCATTGTAATATTCAGGCCTGTTCAATGCAGACTTTTGTATTGCTCGCAGCACTTCCCATCTATTCTAACTGTGTATGTTGTACACAATGCCATGTGTTGGAGTTTTTCTCATTTTGTTGTTTGGCACATTTCCATATTGATCTAAGAGGGTTGAAAACTTGTGAGATGTAGACTTCATCAGCTACATACCTCTGATGTAGCCAACATTAGATTCATCCATGTTAATTTCCTTGCATCTTATTTATTCCTATTTTAAGTTGTTTGCATTCTTAAAGTTGTATGTCTTTTTCTCAGGTCCTCTATAAGTTGGCTCACACGGAAAGCTGCAAGCGTGATATGGCTGCAGAGTGTCAACAACAGTAAGTTATAGAATGGTTGTCAGTTATTCGTCATAAATTTATTATTATTTTCCTACTCACAAATTCTGACCTTGAGGTTTCTGAATTTCAAAACTTAAATGGTAGTTGATTGTAAATATTTCATGGCAAATGTATTATTTTATTATATATCAAGAAACAGTTTTAGAGTCATTGATATAGAAGTAGATAGAAGCACAGTTTAAAATGTAGACTATTAAATCTTTCAATGCAGTTTGGTTCAGAATTGGAAACATTTTATGCACATAATTTGTGTTTAAAGATTTCAGTTTATGCTTGACACTAGATATTTTGAATTGCTCTCAGCTCATATACATCATATTTTAATTGTTCAGAAGAAAACATTTTACCAGATTAATTGGAATGCAGTGTCTCTTCTTTTTCCAAGTTATGGACTTTCACAAAATTTTGAACAGTGGTACAGCCACCAATTAATTAGTAATGACATCGTTCTCTCTGTTTCTCACATTCTTTCCTGAGGAAAGGTGAGACAATAAAAATATGGTCTTTTAAAGTGCAGGGCTAGGAGTAATGGGATATTTGTCAAAAATGTGAGCCATTTGTGTATTTCTGTGCATAAAATAGCATTTAATAGTGTACAGTATGTACTTGTATTATTGTACCATATATTCCTGCTTACAACTGCAAACAGCGTGGATCCAGACCTGCCATCAAAAGATGTACTGGCAGATCTGGCTCAACACAGTTTTCTTTAAAGTAGTCAGTAGAATATACAGCCTAGACCTGGTCTGCTGGTGCATTATGTGATGACAGATCAGGGTCTATGTTGTTTGCAGTTAGACTCTAAATTATAAAAAATTATATAAGAGTACCCAGCAAGTTAGGTCACTTATAATAATGAAGCATTTTTTTATAATCATCCCAGTCTTTTTTTTTAAATGTATTTTTCAGATTTGCTGAACACATGTTGAGTGCACATGGAAAAAATCATTAGCAGCCTTAACTATGAGGAGAAATATGTTTGGGTTATATAGACATGGCATAAGAAAGATCATGTGTTTGCTACAGAATCATAAAGTTACCACTTCTTCTTTGCATCATAAGAACTACTAATACATTCTTATCGTACAGTTTATCTCTAAATTGTTGTAAACTAAAGTGCACTCCACTTTAACTATGCTGCACATGTTAATCAGAATTGGTTATTACAGCTATCACAGTATAATTCTATCTTATCTCTCATGTAACTTTCACTTTATTGGACCATGAGCTCATTATTATTTTGGGTATGAATTTTCTTAGCTTGCAAACAGCAACATTTGCAGCCATACTTAAATCTAGGGATAGATGATGATGATGGATGTTGTTTTCTTCCTAGATGGGATCTTCAATTGCCAGGCCTTGAAATTCAGGAAATCCATGCCGATTAATACTTGACAAATTGAAGTCATTATATATAATAATATTTGGATTAAATGAAACATCAAAATGTATCCATCATTTACAAGTGAATTGGCCTTACATTCTAAAAATATTTGTGTTGTATGAAATAACGGTTTGGCACCTTTATAAAGGACCCTGTATCCAAAGTTTCACGTTTAGCTTTACAAAAATATGATCATATTTAATATTTTTTCAAATTTTGAAAAGATATTTTAGAAAGATAGAAAGAAAGCAGAGAAATGAATTTAATTGTTGAAGTGTGATGAGATGAAAAAAATGTCAGTCATCAGAATGGGTCTTTTACAACATCTTTGTAGATAATAACTTCTTAATAGTGCTTTATGAGGGAAACAAAAATGATGGATAAATCACGGGGGATATTTTTTGTTCATTCAGAAATACTTACATTTTTGCAGTAATTTATTTTTTAAATGTAAAATGTACATGTTGGGAAAGTGGTGTTGGCTTGACTATCAATAAATTTACTATATCAGTATTCAGTTTTGTCTTCTAATTGTTTTCAAAACAGTACATAGGTTTGACCTTTCGGTATAATTCTGTAAAATTATAATCTATTTCATATCGATATTTCTCTTGTCTATTGCTGAAGCAATGCTTGTAAACATTTTAAAATTCTTTCTAAAAGTTGCCGTAACATACATTCAACAATAATACTGTGAACCTAAGACAGTGGAGATCCAATTTTAATCAGATTGCCATCCCTGATGGACACTGAGTAAACTGGGGCGGGGGCTAACGGGGCTGTTTAATGCTATATATTCATTTTATAATCACACTGGGAATAATTACCAATAAAGAACTTTTTCTAATGAAGTTGTTCTCTTTTAAAAATTATCTTTATTTTCAAGATACCTAACCACTGAAAGACCATTTGCATTGTTCCAACTAAATTTCAGCAACTATCATGTTCGATGAAATCAACCCCCCATATCTGTGTTGATACTGGTGGACAATTTGTGGGTCTAATGTCAACTGCTTATTAAAATGTGCAATTTTGATGCATGCAGATCTTTTCAAAACACAAATGTGTACAGTGTTGACACTTATTTGTATTTGGTAACAGCCATATCTCGCCTGAAATTCAAAATAGCCACAGGACAAAGGGTTGTGTTATTCCACATGGATTTACAAGTTGTTGTTGTTGTAGTAGGGTTTAGCACCATTTTTCAGCACAAGATAGGCTAAACATAGCGGCCAGTAAAAATGGTGGAGGAAGAACCCAGGAAAACCCCAGAAAGAACCACCAACCCACAAGAGGAATTACGAGTCACCAAACATACGATCTGAAAGAAATACTGTTATGTGTATAAAATGTACACCCATGTGTTCAGACTAAATTGTCTGCAGACTTTTGCGGGTTTTAATGAATAGGTGATATTGGCCCCTAAACCGGCAGCTAATATCATCACAGGTGTGGCGCTGATTTATCAGCCTACCATCATATGTACATGAAAACATTATGTATTACGTTGCTTCTTTTTGTTTTTGATTCTTTACTAAACAAGATTCCTTTTTACAAAGATCAGGGAAATTTATCTGGCGAAGCAACCGTCAATGTCTAAACTCAATATTGTTTGATTTTTGTTTTATAGACCCTTTTTAGTTGAACCAGTTTTACCGCCTTTGTGAAAGATGTCTGCCATCTTTTGGATCAACCTGAATCTTTTACATTATTTAAAGGAATGGAATTTGTCACATACTGGTATTATGAAATAGGATTATAAATAAATGATTTATTCTGCATATAATTATTTACAAAATTATTCTTTTGCTTTAATACACATAGACATCTTGAAATCTTTCAAATTTTAATGGAGATAATGTTTCTAATACATTTGCTAAGGATGATGACCCAAAAGATGGCCGACAGAGTTAAAGGGAAGTAATTATAAAAGTCTAGGACATCATGTACAAAGTATCTATTATAGCATTCTCACACTCTCCCATTTGTTTGTATCCACCTACCAATTTTAAAACAAAAAACTTCAAGGAAAAAAAAATGTGTAAACCTTAGTCATTTCATTCATCATTTTATAATTTCTAACATGATTGTCACCAGGGGATCCTTAACACTATCAGCTTATTCACATTTCAAACTAAATGGAAGCTCTCAATGTAAACATACAGACAGACTGCTCATTGTCCTTTTCTGGTTTCTAGAATAGGCCATTTCAGTAACAACTGTCGTCTGTGTCCAATATTTGCAATGTATATGTCTAAAACAAACTGAACAAATAATGATGTTCTCTTGTATACACGTGTTCAAAGATATGGAACTCCAAAATTTACAGAATTGTTGAGATTATCAAAAATTACATCACATATGTTGCTTGAAAATGTAGACTGACCCATGCAGTTATGGCAACCATATTATTCAAGAAACAACTGTTTCATTCAAAACGCCAAAAAGTTTACAGTATATTGGACACCCTTGTAACAATCGGGTTTGAAATTATAAATTGATGAATGAAATAACTACATGCTGTGCATTTTTGATATCCTTGATGCCATTTTTTCTAAATCGGGAAAGTGTGCGAATACTGTAAAATAATGATGCTGTGATTTAATTGCAAGTAATAGTGATACTTCTTCGCATCTTCCAGGAAATCTCTGAATGCCAATTCATGCATTTTAACTAAGAAGTTGGAAACTCACTTTTCAACAAATGAATTGTATCTGTGAAACAAATCTTTTTATTTACCAAGTACTCATTTCACTTGATTGCTTTGCTATCTTTGATTAATTTCTGAACGAGTAGGCTAATTTAAGGTAGGTTAATTATATTAATTACATAATAATATTTATAACAGTGTTTGATTGATCAACTGAAATGAATTGATATGATGGACATTATGAGCTCTTTCATGTGCAGGATTGCATTCCTTTTAAGTTTCGTCCCCCCTTTATTTCATTTGATACAAAAGACATAATTATCATGATAATACAAAGCAGGTCTGTTTTTAATTCAGTGGCAAATTATAACAAATACTTCCTCAAGTCAAATATCAAGACAGTCATCGTTTAATTCTGTTCTCACAGAAACGCTCTCGGACATAGCTGTGAGGGTAGATTGACATTGTTCGTGTTTGAATACAAGAGGGCACATTGCATTTATTATGATTACGCTTAAACCGAACTAAATGATAGAACTAAAGTACAAATTTTATTGATAAAATTTATTTAGTTGGTATTTGTTTATTAATTATTACATTACTGCATCCAGTAGACATTAGTGGCATTTCTCTTTCGAATATGTTCCTTGATTACATTAACGATATAAATATCAGCCCTACCACCTCACAAATCCAGCCTTCCCAAAGATGAAGAATTCATCTTTTGTGTCTGTAATATTTAGAACGGGCAATAATTCTTGATCATTACCTCCCCACAATGAACTGCCATAGTTCACATTCCCTCCTTAAGTCCATTGGAAATTTGTGCTACATTTGATCCCATCCATCAAGGATTTTGATATTTTTGGATGTATTAAGGATTATTCTTCAGTTGGTTATGCATTATTTCTTTAATTTTGACCATAATTATATGAATTTATTTCACCCATGTGAACTTAGTTTCAGAATTCTCTGAACACATGGTTCTACAGGCTACATATAATAGCAGATGTTGAAGTTCATGTTTGTGCACACAATATATTTATCACCCCTGGTATAGGGAGTGTCCCTTGTGTTATTAACACAGCTATTCATTTAATTTTTTCTCCCTGTTCTTACTTTTAGAATTAATTATGATGATGAAGTGTGTTAAATGCAAGAATTCAAAACCAGCAAGAATTCTTATGACTCGTATCTCACCAATACAAAGTATAAATCAATGGCTATGCACAGCATGTGCACCATTTGGTGGCATAATACATGGTTAAAAGTTAGCAGGAAAATGTAAAGAAACTGGGAGAGATGTAGAAAATCAAATGACTGAGAATATTGATGCTTTCAGCATTCACCTTTTTAATGAATCTTTGGTCAGCCATGTTGGGGGATGCACTCCTCCCCCCCCCCCAACACACACACAAAGATACAATGAACATTACCTACTGTTGCCATTACATCTGGGGAAATGGAGGAAGCTGCAACTTCTTTTCCACTGTCTGCACTGTCTCTGGAGTTACAGGTGCATCATTTGGTGCAACAAATGATGCCAGAATTTATTAGTTCAGGCCAATTTTTCCCCGTCCTTCCATCTTCTGTTTTAGTTGAGAATCAACACTTTCGGGAAGTGTCTACCAACTTAGGCAGCCCAGTTGGCGTAAAAGTACCCCCTCTTCACATGTCCGCGCATGGCCTTCAGTCCTTTAAGTCTGCGTGCATGGTTTTCATAATGACTTGAATGAGACATGCTGTATAGCTGCACTTCAGTTTTGATGCCCTCTCAGCTGTCAACCTTGCTGACAAGCTGTCAATCCATACTGATCAGTGACTATGGCTTCTATTACATATTGTCCTATGCCTCATCAAGTAGATCCATGGAACATTCACATTGCTAGAGATCTTATTGATAAATCCATCCATCTGCCTAACATTACCACTACTCCGGTGGTACAGTTGTCTACACTACCATGCATATGCCCGACACAGATACTTGCCAATTTTGATTTCAACAAGCCATCCATACCAATTTGATGACTACATCCTGCGGATATGGCTAATGATTTACTCATGGCTTACCATCATGGATGGTACCAAGACAGGCTTAGAGATAATGGCCATGCCTCATTTATGCCTCCCTTGGAATGTATAATCCGAACATTGCTCTTGATCCAGACCAAGACAACCTGCACATTGAATGTGAGTGATGGTTGATACTTAGATCCCACCATGGAGCAGACTGAGTATAGCTTTAAGACAGCAATAGAGAAATTTATGGGGAGTTGCCAAACTCAGAATGTTCACCATCCCCCTCTTTTACACTGATATACAGGATCAAGGCCTCCGTTGATTTTGGCGACAAGAAAGTAAGCCCTACCATCCATCTTCCCTCACAGTAAAAAAAATCAAGGATATTGCTGAAAGTCTGTCTGCCAAGATCAGTGACCCAGGCAGTTCCAAAGCCTTTTTTTCTCGGAGTCAACTATCGGCATCTCTTGCTGATATAAGACCCATTCTGATGCTTTTTTTTACAATGTACTGGCGTTAGACAAGAAGTAAGCTGTGGCCAACCTGACTAAGCCTGCTTACTATACAGTGGATTAAGGCATTCTGCACACCACTACAAAGTTCATTCACAATATAATGGTCACGTCTTCGTTGTTGGACTTGGCATCTCTAGTGTTTTTTCAGGCCTGCAGACAAGGCAGGTAATGCACACATCTGTGAGTAAACAGCTAGAATATCCAAGATAACTAGCAGGGCAGCCCACCATACAGTGGTGAATGCTTTCATGGCTTCTGCTATCCTTGATCTTGTGAAGTTGGACCCTGCAAACCTCTCCCTTCACACTGCCTCTACTGTTTGGTGGCAAGATAGAGGCAGTGTGGAAGCTGACAGTCCAAGATCTGCTCATCCATCTCTCTGTGCATCAACCATCACCTTATACATCATCCCTAACTCACTCCTGTAGATATGAATGGCAGAAACAAGAGGATAACAGATTGTTTGCTGAACAATCCCCCAAAAAAGCCTCCATCCCAATCCCATACATGTAGACAATCTGCAATTCAGTCCTGAAGGCAGTCATATTGAGGGGATAGGAAACAAAGTTTCTCTACCTCCACGCCTCCACTCCCACCACTGACTCATGTCCCTGACTGCCCGCTGACAAATATCCAGTAGGTGCCAGACTCTTGTTTTTCAAACAGAATTAGATCAATCTCTTTCTGGCAGGTGAGTGGGCAATCCAAATTGTCTTGGAGGGGCTTTGTTTCTAGTTTTCCCAACAGGCTTGGGAGCTATTTATTAGACTATTAGACTGTCCAGACAGCTCTCCACTCATAAATCCACATCTCTGTCCTACATGACCTTAGTCCTGTTACATTTTCTAAGTACTGCATTATGGCATATTGGGTCACTATGCCTCATTTTTATAACTGTCTTCCAATATACAGTATTTTTACATATTAGTTCACCCATGCCATAAATTTTCATGTTGGTTATTTATTGATGATGGTGTTTTATTTTTGAAGTCTTTCAAATACAAAATCATCCCATATCTTTAGTGCTGATAGTTCTACACACATTTTAAAAATAATATAATATTGATGAATTCTACGCTAATGTTTCAAATCTAATTCAGTGACTTGTATATCATGCAGTCAGTACTTTGTGAAGAAGAGCATCATTTTTCATTTAGGACCAGCTGGACATCATACTGAGTCTTATTTTTTTTACTAGTGACTAACTAGATTCATAAGAGTCTTTTGGTGAAAACCCCATATCAGATTGGCACAATTTGTCATTTAGGACCAACTAGACATCAAGAAGTCTTAGTGAAATGTCAATATGACTATCTATTCAGGAGGACAAGTGATGGCAAGATTCCCAAACTGGCCACCATAGTAGCCATACTGGATGTCAGTTTGACACCATTTTCATTCAAGACCAACCAAATATTTATCATGAGAAGTCTCCACATCAACATGACTATTCAATAAAGAGTAGCAAGAACAAGATTTGTAAATGGCCACCATGGTGGCCATATTGGACATCAGATTAGTACCAATTTCTTTAAGATGAACTAGAAGTATCATCCGTTCAGGAGAAATAGTGATAACAAGATTGGATGTCTGAGCAGTGTTTTCATTATGACAAACAAGTCTTTGAGATGAATGTGTGTGTAAAGTTTTAGGCAATCCTGCAAGTAATTAAGGAGAAGAGATAATAACAAATTTGTGCAAATGGATGGATGATGGCTATTACATATCTCTTCCAGTCTATGACCAGTAGAACTAAAACCTTTGAGATTCCCGTCCTGTTATTATATACATGTACAAACTCGTTAGGCATGAAACAATGAATTCAAATAAATGAATTGTGTTCATGCATTGCTCCTAAATCTTAGATACTTAGCCACATGGTGTGGAACAAAATGGGGGAGCATTGGGATGTGTTTTACACTCTAGAATGCCTATTTTGAACATTATAAAATGATCTGCGGATAACAAATTTTGACCATTTTCCAGAATCTCCCAAGAAAAGCTGATGTCTAACAAGTTTGTGAACTGTTGCTGACCTGCAATACTCCTTTCTCCCTTTCTTATCTACCATAATTTTACCTCGGAAAGTTGATGCAATTTGTTGCAGATAATAATAAAATATGATAATAATTAAGTGGTAATACAATATAATAAATATAACAATTAAATAACACTGACACAGTAAGTTATACAAACATAATAATCAGTTGGGTTTTTTTAATTGATCGAGTGGGATATTATGGCACATCAGCACTGTAAGGCTAAAGAGCACCATAAAAATGGTTATATGATAAATGATATACGTGTGAAAAGTGGTTCGCAATCAGTAAGCAATAAAAAGACAAAAACAACACAATAAGCTGGTAAGGATAATAACTGAAGGTTCCCAATCAACAGGTAAAAGGTATGTATAAAGTTTAATTAGATAATCTAACATATTTAGGGTGCTCAGGGGTGGCCACAGAATAGCTGCCAGCATCTGGCACCCTAGACAAACCATGCAACCAGAGTATCTCCCCTCACAATATCTCCTCAAATTTGGCACCACTTTTAACTTGGCACCCTTGGCAACCACCTAGTTCACCTCTATGGACAGGTCACCCCTGAAGGTGCTTGACATTTTAAATGTTAGTTAAAATTACTCAAAGGAAATAGGTTGCACACAATATTTTAGAACAAATGTCAACTTCCTTCAAGAAATTTAAAATATAAGATACATTTACTGTATCAAAAAGCTTCATCTGCTGAATAATGTAGTACAATGATGTAAAGGTTTGAGATGGAAACAATCCATCTAAAAGTGCTTCGCAGTAAAGGATTTGTTGCAAGAAACACACTCAGGTGAATCTCCACCCTTTAATATGTCAAAGTGGATTATACAAGTATGACCAACTCAAATTATGCAATGACTACCTTGTCCTTATGGCAGGATCTGTAGGTGAGTGCCTGCCACTTACTAAATATGTTTATGCTAGGCTTAAAATTAGTGAATGGTATTTTAAAATTAGATGCTTGCAGAGATGGGATTTTATTGGCAATATGCTTTATTACCTTTAATACCAACATAACTGGGCAACTACAGTTATACTATATTGTGAGGGGTACACAATTCAGTGTATTTAATGAGAATGTTGGTCAATACATGGGTTTTCCAACTTCCTATTGTGGAGTGACTGAAGTACTGAACGTGAGTAAGAGATGATAGAGTTTAAAATATTTTTGGTTTTTCAGGGCAAGGTCTACTGCCCCAATTTCAGCTGAAAATATTGATGCACCATCTGGCAAACAAAGTTTTGAAGTGTAATTTCCACTAATAAAGGCTGCAGCAGCCTTTTCACCATCCCTTAGAGCCATCAGTATAAATTCTTGTGTAGTTCTTAAATTAGGAGAGAGTTATGAAAAATAGGATTTATCTTGGAATTTTTTCCTTCATACAGAGTAAAATAAATGTACATTGGGTTGTTTTAGAAGACTTGGAAGTTTTACAGAAACATCAAATTTTGTATTGTCAAGGCTGGAAGATATCGAAATGCCAAAAGTATGAATGACATTTGGTTATTTTCATATAAGTATCACAAATTTAGAAGCTGATTTCACAAATAGAAATATCAATGAAACAAATTAATTCTAGTAAAATATCCCTGAAATCTGTTCTCTAGATTTGTATTTAGAAGGTACAACAGTCAGTTTGAAATGGTCTGTAATGAGTTTGATACAATTAGGTTTCAGTCATTCATAGCACTGAAGACATAAGTTGTCAAGGCTATGCTACCATACACTTAGGCAATGGTTTCAGTTATTCATAGCACTGTCAAGGCTACACTACCATACAATTAGGCAATGGTTTCAGTCATTCATAGCACAATAGACAAAAGTTGTCAAGACTATGCTACCATACAATTAGGCAATGGTTTTAGTCGTTTATAGTGCTGTAGATGTAAGTTGTCAAGGCTACACTACCATACAATTAGGCAATGGTTTCAGTCATTCATAGCACTGCAGACATAAGTTGTCAAGGCTATGCTACCATACAATTAGACAATGGTTTCAGTTATTTATAATACTGTAGACTTAAGTTGTCAAGGCTATCAAGAGAAATATTAACCTAGCATTTACCTTTTTAATAATAATGTTGATTATGTATTGACTAAAAAGTGTGTGATCTGAATTTTTTATGTAGCTTTAATAATTTTTCAGTCGTATCACTACGATATCTGAAGTGTAGCAGTTTATAGTGATGTCTAGCACTGGGGCATCATGCCACAAACATGTAGTATCATGTCCCACCCAGTCACATTAACCTCTTAATGCTGAGTGCCAAGTGAGGTAGCTGTTGGTACCATTTTTATAAGACTTTGGTAGGGTTCAGCCGGGGTTCAAACCCACAACCTCTATCCGAGGGGGACACTCTAACCACTATGGCCACCGGAGCTCACCAGAGAGCAGATTATCTATATGGATACCTAAACATTTGAGAATTAATTACATGGAAATTACAAGATATCTTGAATTCTCTGATATTTATTTTTTGTTTTGATCCAAATAGGATGCATTCTGCCTTACCAAAATGTAATGGTAGTTTACTGCCAGTGAGCCAAAGATTGCAGGATTCTATTTCTTTCCCATGCCTTTTTTACACGTGTGAAAAGACAATAGCATATTCTGTTTACCATATCATTCACATCACATAAAACATGAGTCCCTTGAAGGACTTTTGCTCTACTGGGTGCAAAGAATTTACAAGAATTTACTACCAACTAGACAAGAGTCTCTCGGTGAAAACCCCGTTTTGATATAACCAGCAATAACAAGATTTTTAAGATGGCCACAGTGGTGGAAGACATTAAATGAACTGATGATGAACTGGTTTGGTATTTTATGCCACGTCAACTAAACAGATTATTTAGAGAACGTGCAATTGGAGAAAAGTGCCTTGCTCATGAACACACCAAGGTAGCCAACCCAGGCTTATATTATGGTAAGACTCGAACTCCAAACCTTCTGGTAGCAAGTCCAGCATTCTAACCATTCAGCCACGATGGCTCTCATGATGGATCTATGGACATACCATATTTTGTTTGCCATTAGACAAGAAAATCTAAAATTGTGGATACTTTCCAGAAAGGAGAAAATCAAGAAAATGTATGCAATTTAGATTGTGATATATTTTATTTATCAAGTGGCATATATGTCGAGAAAGTGAAAACGTATCATACTATATTTGTTTGTCTCAAGAAAATACTTCCCTCTATCACATCAAGTTGATGGTGAGTTAAATAAAGCAGCCATTTTTTACAAGTGGTATGCCTTTAAGTGCTATATAACAGGCTCTTAAAATGAACTTATTCTCAACTAATTTTTGCAACTTTAATTGTTTTGTTCTCAATCAACTTTCAAAGTCCCCTGAGAAGATTCTCAATTTTTTTTCTTTCAAGGACAGTGAAAGTGCTCAATACAGCATTATCAAGCCACTTCTTTTAAAACAGAGCTCTATTTTCTGAAATGTGAAATCACAAAAATACAGATAGTAAAATGATAGCCACTACATCATATAATCATGGCTACATATACCTCTATCTGGGTTTTACAATGTGTTGCTTTCATACTCTTGAAACTCTGTGAGAACAACCCAAACCTTTTTAAAAAATGGCTGCTTAACAAAAGATTGGATGTGTTTGTACACACACAAACCTAAATTATGCTATTCTTCCTTATCATACAGTTTGGACACTGTATAGTTCTTAATACTTTCAAAATGTTCACAGTTGTTTTCTATCAACCAATTAATTGTTAATACAATTCTTGGTTTCTTTATTACAATATATCATTTTCTAAACGTATAGAGAACTTTTTTATACACCTTTACTGTTCAGCAAATGATAAACTTTGGAAAGGATTGAATAAACATTTACTGATACAAAGCATCAAATTTAGCATGGAGAAGTATGTTTATATAATTGTATATCATATATTAATGCAACTAACTACCTTGGTACAAAATACATAACAAAATACCATTAATCAGTGTAATTATTTTTTTCATTATATTTGAAATGTTATGGAGCTATTGATCACATTATGTATATGATGCTTATCAGATAAAGCATGATGGGTAACGATGGAGTAGAATCCTTTTCCCAGCAATTTTATATCTACTGCCCAGGTGCAGATAAACTTTTGTCCATAAATTTCCTCTTGGCAAAGCAGAGCCACCACTGTAAATATAAATAATGAGAAATAAATAATGCTGAAAAATGATACACACTGCATGGAAATCCTTTGGTGTTCAACAAGCCAGACCAAGTACATGTATTGTGAATTCTCTTTTGGCATATTCTAATGTCTTTGGATCTCTTGATTGTGTTACAGTAATGTGTTGTACACACACTCAAAAACTGACCATCATAACAGCCACATATTTAAACATCAAACATAATCCATCAACAAAGATAATGAAACAAACCACTAAGACATGTTCATAAATTTAAATGCCAATAAAAAAACGTCATTTCTGAAGGAATCACAAAATTACAAGTTTGAGACCTGTGCTCTAGAAATGAAAGTGTGGATAATGGATGGATGGACCAAAACCATAAACAAGAGTCTCTTGTGACGACTGATGCTCTACTAAATTCAAGGTAAGTACATTCCTCTTTTCAACTGCATAGTGTTAAAACCATCTCTGATATTCCTGAGTTATATAATCTTCACATACTGGATGAAAGACTGGCACCATTTTCATTTAGGTCAAACTGGACACCATTCGATAATTCTTGGTGAAAACCCATGCCATTATCACCATACATTCAGGGGAATTTGTGACGATTTTCAGTATGTTCATTGTGGCAGCTATACTGGATGTCTGCAGGTCACCATTTTCATTTAGGACCAACCAGTTATCATAAGAAGTCTTCTGGTGAAAACCATATGTTGAAAAGACCATCAATTCTGCAGAAGTGACAATAAGATTTCAAGATGGTCACTATGGTGCCCATGTTGGATGTCAGATCAGCATCGTTTTTATTCAGGTTTAAGTAGACACCATAATAAGTCATGTTGTGAAAAATCCCATGCTATGAGTTTCCATTTAGGAGGTTTAACAACAAGAAAATTTTCAATATGGCTGCCATGGTGGCCATATTTGAGGTAAGACTGACACCATATTCATTCAGTACTAACTAGATATTAGTCTTCTAGTGAAAACCCCATGCTGATATCTCTTTACCATTATTTATAATATTAATAACATTTTCAAGACGGCTGCCTTGGTGACCAAATTGGGTGTCGGATTGGTACCATTTTCATTCAGTAGCAACTAGACATCACAAGTCTTCTAGTGAAAAATCAATGTTCATAGGACTTTCCATCTAGTGGGTTTGGTGATGATTTTCAAGATGACCTCTGTGATGGCTACAGAACGTCTCAGCAGCACCATTTTCATTTAGGACTAACTAGACCTTGGGATGAATACATGTGTAAAGATTCATGGCAATCCACCAAGTAATTTATGAGAAGAAGCAATGACAAACTTGTGTTGATGGATGGACAGATGTCAGACGACTGACAATGGATGACTGGCGATGCAATAAGCTCTCTGCTATTACCAATACAGAAAAAAATCTTGAAACTTTAAAACTGTGAATCACTAAAGTTAAACAGAACACCATGACCTTTTGACCTCAAAATCAACAGGCTTCTTCCTGACCCCAGTTGCAGGCTACAAAGTTTGGTAGATGGCATAGAATGATTTCTTGTGCTGAAACCATTTTTTTTTTTTTTTTTTTTTTTTTTTTTT